>JARQOC010000002.1:654726461-655124686 GCA_033576535.1 Allobates femoralis | reverse complement strand
CATATAAAAACAATAAAAACCATACAAAAAACATAAACCCAAAGGTGGAAGTAGTCTACCAAAGTAATAATGCATTATCACAAGAAAGGCACATGCGGCGCCCCTGCGACCAGGAGGCCACATAGGGAACTGCAGCCAGGTAACTTTGAACTTTGAATTGAACTGCATAGTGCTTATGTGCAGTAGTTAAAGCACTTGTGCATTTTGAACTGTTTGCATTTCTGAACTTTGAGACTTTTTGCATTTTTGAAGAAGAACTTTTATACTTTTGCTACAAAGTAATGTTATTTATGTGTGTTTTACCAAAGTAAAATAGAATGCGTTATAGCATTAGACCCGGTAAAAGGTCTAGAAGGGTGATGAAGCCAATACACCCGTGTACTTGTGTAGATAGTTAAATTAAGTAACGTTAGAAGAACCGTACCTCCTTAACTGGAAGAACCAAGTATACTTAAAGTTGAATGTTTTGCATAAAATAAAATGTTTTCAGGGGGATCCATGCCGGACAGTGTGGGGACACGCTGGTTTTACTCTGGGGGAATGTGGCGCCCCTGTGACCAGGAGGCCACATAGGGAACTGCAGCCAGGTAAGATAGGGAAGACAGTTGCACCACAACACCCTCACAGACATCCCACACACCACTAGAGGGCAGCACCCAACCCGTAGCCTGGGACTCTAGGCGGGCAAGAGGTGGTGGGTTTAGAGAACAGTGGGTGGGACAGCAAGCAGGTCAGGTGATAGATGATAGAAATAGAGAAGGGGAGGAGGAAGGAGTCAGTAGGCCAGAGTGAGCCGACCAGAAAAGACCAAAGTAGGCCCAGGGTGCCGAGCAGCCAAGACACAGACCAGCAGCATGCTGAGAAGCACAGACCAGGCTGAAAGACAGCAGTAGACCGAGGTAGGCTGAGCAGTACAGACAAGAAGCACACGTCCTGGAGGAGTGGGGTGTAAGGAGCGCAGAAGAGCCAGCGCAGCCACAGAGAGAAAGCCCATCCGGAGCCAGCAGCCCAGGAGTATGAGGGAAGAGAGGACAAGCAGCACTGGGTCCTAGAAACACAGCCGAGATGACCGACTGCAGGCGGAGTAGCCTTCCTATAGAAGCAGAATCGCACGGTAGAAGGAGCCTGGTAGAGCCTTGGTACTAAAGGACTATTGGAGGCTAGGCTAGTAGCAGAGTGTCGGCTCTGAAGGGGACCGACAATTCACCCGGTTTCCCCAGACTACCGACGGGGAGCTCTAACTCCATGTTAGAGCTCCTACCCCAAAGGACAGGCAGCTCAGTGGCGACCACGAGGACCCACAGGGTCCGAGCCACCGCCATACTGTCCGGAGACGCGCACACAGTGAAAAGAGAGAGTAAAAGCCTGGAAAGGACGGAGAAGGAGTGAGGGGTCACAGAGAGGAACAACCTGGCTGCAGGGAGTAAAGGAACCCAGAGGGGAAAGTTGTAACCCGTTATGCTGAACAAACTGCTAAGTAAACATGGTGAACCCTGCCTCTGACTCCCTTGCATGATTCTCTATTGCCTGCACCTGATTCCCTCCAACAGGACTGCAGCGAGATCCAGACTGGAGAGCCACAGCCTGTCAGCTTTGGACGCTGGAGAAAGGAAGGCTGCAGCAGGACAGTAAGTGTATTGCATCCACTACAAGCTTACACTACACCATAGACTCTAACATCATCACTGCCCCGGAGAACCAAGTTCTACCCGCGGAGAACTATTACAACTTCAGCTGCTTTAACATCATCCCCGGAGGTTCTGCAGCAGTGGTGGTCCCATTATTGACCACAAGCTGTGGGTGGCGTCACGACTGACATTTATCCCCTGTAAATATTCCCCTTTTACTTGCCAGGACTCGGGACACGGTCCGGACCACAACCTCCGTGACATCCTCCAGTAGCAAACCCCGGTCCGGTACCGAGTACCCCGTCCCAGTGGGCTCGACACACATCCAAATGCAAAATTACAGATATGGCAATAACAACAATAATCTAGTTGAAAAAACAATATAATATAACAGTGAAGGCACAAGAATGGTTAGCAAGTACACTGAATGGCAATAGCAGCAACAGTGAGATGTGCAAACTGCGCACTATAAAGTGCATTTGTGCAAGCCCTCAATGAGAGAAAAGTGCACCTGTTTCCAGTAACATAGTAACATAGTAACATAGTTTTTAAGGTTGAAGGAAGACTTTAAGTCCATCTAGTTCAACCCATAGCCTAACATGTTGATCCAGAGGAAGGCAAAAAAAAACCCATGTGGCAACACTAAGCTCCACATTGGGGGAAAAAATTCCTTCCTGACTCCAGATACGGCAATCAGACTAATTCCCTGGATCAACGCCCTATCAAAGAATCTAGTATGTATAACTGACAATATTATAGTTTTCAAGAAAGGCATCCAGGCCCTTCTTAAATGTTAGTAGTGACTCACTCATTACAACAGCATGTGGTAGAGAGTTCCATAGTCTCACTGCTCTTACAGTAAAGAATCCGCGTCTGTGATTATGATTAAACCTTCTTTCCTCCAGACGTAGAGGATGCCCCCTTGTCCCAGTCTCAGGCCTAAGAGTAAAGAGATCATTAGAAAGGTCTCTGTACTGTCCCCTCATATATTTATACATTATTATAAGATCACCCCTAAGCCTTCGTTTTTCCAAGCTAAATAACCCCAAGTTTAAGAACCTGTCTTGGTATTGCAGACCCCTTAGTCCTCTAATGACTTTTGTCACTCTTCTCTGGACCCGCTCTAGTTCAGCTATGTCTTTCTTATACACCGGAGACCAGAATTGTACACAGTATTCTAAGTGTGGTCGCACTAGTGACTTGTATAGAGGTAAAATTATGTTCTCCTCATGAGCATCTATGCCTCTTTTAATGCATCCCATTATTTTATTTGCCTTTGCAGCAGCTGCCTGACACTAGCCACTAAATGTGAGTTTGTCATCTACCCATACACCCAGGTCTTTTTCAGTGACAGTTTTGCCCAGTGTTTTACAATTAAGAACATAATTATACCTTTTGTTTCCTCTGCCCAAGTGCATGACATTACATTTATCCCCATTAAAGCGCATTTGCCATTTAGCAGCCCAAGCTTCTAGTTTACATAAATCCTCCTGTAATATAAAATTGTCCTCCTCTGTATTGATTACCCTGCAGAGTTTAGTGTCATCTGCAAATATTGAGATTCTACTCCGTATGCCCCCTACAAGGTCATTAATAAATATATTAAATAGAAGCGGGCGCAACACTGACCCCTGTGGTACCCCACTGTTAACTGTGACCCATTCTGAGTGTGTTCCATTAATAACCACCCTTTGTTTCCTATCACTAAGCCAGTTCTTAACCCACTTACACATATTTTCCCCTATCCCATTGCCCTCATTTTATGTATCAAACTTTTGTGTGGCACCGTATCAAAAGCTTTTGAAAAGTCCATATACACCACATCCACTGCATTTCCTTGGTCCAGTCCAGAACTTACTTCTTCATAGAAGCTTATCAGATTAGTTTGACAGGAACGGTCCCTCGTAAAACCATGTTGATAATGGGTCATGAGGTTATTTTTCTTCAGATACTCCAGTATAGCATCTCTTAGAAAACCCTCTAGGATTTTACCCACAGTAGAGGTTAAGCTTACTGGCCTATAATTTCCAAGTTCAGTTTTTGTCCCCTTTTTGAACATTGGCACCACATTTGCTATACGCCAGTCCTGTGGTACAGACCCTGTTATTATGGAATCTTTAAATATTAAAAATAATGGTCTATCTATGACAGTACTTAATTCCTGCAGCACTCTGGGGTGTATCCCATCCGGGCCCGGGGATTTGTCAATTTTAGTGATTTTTAGACGATGCCGTACTTCCTCTTGGGTTAAGCAGGTGACATTTAATTGAGACTTTTTGTTATCACTGATCATATTGTCTGTCATGGGATTTTCTTGTGTAAATACTGTTGAAAAAAAGTCATTTAGCATATTGGCTTTTTCCTCATCCTCATCCACCATTTCACCCAGACTATTTTTAAAGGGGCCAACACCATCATTTTTTAGTTTCTTACTATTTATGTAGTTAAAAAATATTTTGCGATTCTTTTTACTTTCTCTGGCAATGAGTCTCTCTGTCTCAATCTTTGCTGCCTTGATTTGCTTTTTACAAATGTTATTTAATTTTCTGTATTTATTTAATAATGCTTCATCACTACCTACTTGCTTTAATTCCCTAAATGCTTTCTTTTTGTCACATATTGCACTTCTTACCGCTTTATTTAGCCATAGTGGTTTCTTCCTATTTCTAGCATGCTTATTCCCATAGGGTATATATTGTGCACAGATCCTATTCAGGATGCTAATAAACATCTCCCATTTGTGTTGTGTACTTTTATGTCTCAGGACATCGTCCCAATTTATTGCACTAAGATCATCTCTCAACCGTTAGAAATTTGCCTTCATGAAGTTTAGTGTCCTTGTAGCCCCTCTACTACACGTCTTAGTAAAGGATACTTGAAAGCTTATTAAGTTATGATCACTATTACCCAAGTGACCTTCAACCCGTATATTTGATATGCGGTCCGGCCTGTTGGTTAATATTAGGTCCAGCAGTGCCCCCCTTCTTGTTGGGTCCTGAACCAGTTGTGAAAGGTAATTGTCTCTCATAGTTTTCAAAAACTTATTACCTTTGCTGGAACTGCAGGTTTCTGATCCCCAATGTATTTCAGGGTAGTTGAAGTCCCCCATAATAATGACTTCTCCCTGAGTCGCTGCTTCATCTATTTGCTTTATGAGGATATTCTCCTCCACTTCCATTATTGTTGGGGACTTATAACAAACCCCTATCAGTAATTTATTATTTTTTCCCCCTCCCCTTATCTCCACCCACAGGGACTCTACATTTCCATTAGATTCACCTATATTATCTCGCAGGATGGGTTTTAAGGATGATTTTACGTATAAACATACACCTCCTCCACGCCTATTTGTACGGTCATTTCTGAACAGACAATAGCCCTGTAAATTAACAGCCCAGTCATGGCTCTCGTCCAGCCAAGTCTCCGAAATCCCCACCATATCATAATTATTTTCCAACAAAATCAATTCTGATTCCTCCATTTTGTTGGTGAGGCTTCTGGCATTAGTGTACACGCACTTTATGCATCTCTCTTTACCTCTATTCCTTCCTACTAGATTGACTGTTCTAACCCCACCCCCCATGCCACCCCCAATTTTATTACTTGTGCCCAGGTTACTATTTACACTATCTTCCCCTCCTATACAATGAATACCCTCCCCCCAAATCCCTAGTTTAAACACTCCTCCAACCTTCTACCCATTTTCTCCCCCAGCACAGCTGCACCCTCCCCATTGAGGTGCAGCCCGTCCCTAGCATAGAACCTGTAGCCAACAGAGAAGTCGTCCCAGTTCTCCAGGAACCCAAACCCCTCCTTCCTACACCAATTCCTGAGCCACTTATTTATCTCCCTAATCTCCCTTTGCCTCTCTGGTGTGGCACGTGGTACAGGCAGTATTTCAGAGAATACTACCTTGGAGGTCCTTGCCTTATTTGTCAATTCATTTTCTCCTGTTTACAACTTGCTGCCCTTAGGCAAGATTCCCTATATATACTGCTGCTGCGGAGGAGCTAGTCAGTGTGTGCAGACGCTAGAAGAGCTGCAGGGAAGTCCTGGTGTTCAGTGCTGCATATAGGCCCGAGTCAGTGACCCGGAGTGGCCCTTCAGCGTCCCACCAGCCTAAAAGGGACTGAAGGCAGGGAGCTCGAAGAGAGAATAGAAGCAAGGAACAAGTAGCTCAAGTCGAGAGTTCGTTCCAAGGAAAGCCGGATATTGGGGATCCGCATTGGTGGGGAAACAACAGGCCCACAGAAAACCACATTGCACCGTGGAAGCTTCAGCTACCCGTCTCCTAATAGGGTCAAAAGAGAGGGAGCCAGGAACCGCGGGTCGCTGCAGTGTCCAGAGAAGGTTGTCCCGGAGACCGCACAGAAGGAGAAAGTGACAGGCAAAAAGGAAGATAGTGGAGGCAAGTAAGGCTATAGCAGACTGTGCTTCAGCAGCTACACATGGAAAGGAGGCCTTATACTCACTTGCTGTGGAAGCCCACTGTGCAGCCCAGTCACCCGTCAGTGCCCTGGACCATTTTACCTGATCAACATCAGTAAAAAGGTAAAAGAGACTTCCTCTGTGTGCGTGCATCATTTCCTCTCACTCATCGTGCACTTCTATAGACTGTTCCTACTCTCCCTTACGGACTCAGCTCCACTACAACCTGCTCACTCTTACTACGCTGCCACGGAGGTCTCAATCCTGCCTGCGGAGGACAATACCATCAATCCCACCGACCTCCGGAGGACTGTAGCGGTGCTGGTAATCTCTCACTAGGTACTGCTGGTGGCGTCACGACTAACATGTACATAATCCCTGTAAATACCCTTTTTCAAGAGCTTCGCCCCCAGGATACGGGATCAGGTGCGGCCGCCATTCCCCGTGACAAAGTTAACCCCCTCACTGCCGCCTGATACCCGAGTACCCTATGCCCTTTGGCGCAACATAGTCTCTTCCACTACAATAAAGAGACATGAGGGAAGGGGAAGACAGACAAAGAACATCAGGACAGCTATTTTACGTCTGCTGACACTTCACCAGACAGCAGACGGCTTAACAGCAAGAGGTTTTCCACCCCAGGAGCTTTGCCAGGAATGAAGTTCAATCTCCAGCAAAGCTTGCTGGAATCATGTGATCCTATAAAGGCAGAGGTAATCACAGAGTGGCTACACCTGGACAAGGCCCAGCTAGCTTTAATGGTGGGTTTACACGCCGCGATATCGGCGTCCAACTCCGACCCAACTCCGGCAAAAAGTCACGTGGGTCGCGAGTTGGACCCGATATCGGGTGCGCGTTGTACGGTTTGAGCGTACAACGCGATGCTGGAACGATGCCAAAACGATATCGGAGTTGAATAGCAGAGCTATTCAACTCCCCGATATCGCATGGCCGTTGTAGCAGCATCGCAGCGTGTGACAGCCCAACTCCGATCTGTACGCCGACGCTACCCATTAACTCCCATGTTAAATGGTCGTTACTGGGTTAGTGGGCGTAGACATCGGAGGGACGTTGTTTCCCGATATCGCAGCGTGTAAACCGCCGATGCGATATCGGGAAAAGGGCTGAAAAAATGCGCGCTCCCGCGCCGTTGCCTCCGATATCGCCACGATATCGGGACGTGTAACCCCACCATTACTCCTCTAGTGCTAAAGGAAAAGAACATGTTTAATATGAAGTCTCAATTAAAACATGACACTTAGGGCCACTTTACACACATCTGTGACCAACTTCTGAACAGATCTCTGGTTGCAGTGAAATCATGGACACATTGTTACATTTGTACACGGCCACAAAATGGAGCAATGTGTCCATGATTTCACTGCAACCAGAGATCTGCGAACAATCTTTGCACAATTATTTGTGTGTGTAACGTGGCCTTTAGGTCCAAAGCAGTCACAAGTCTCCAAGAAAAGGGAGACCATCGTGACAGATATATGCAGAGAAGGTCATTGACTTTTGACTGGAGGTGAATGTTGCCTTGTTCACACATATCAGCTTTTTTGGGCTTCTCTGCATTTTTGTAGCTGTTAAAAAAAACGCAGATGCGTTAACGCAGGGTGCAATTGAGTGTAGCTGCATTTTTTCACTACACTTGCGTTTTTTTCCCCCAGTCCAAAAAACGCTGCATGCAGCGTTTTTGGGTGCTGTAAAAAAACGCAATGTGTTTCTATAACATGGGGCCTATGGGAAACGCATGCATTTTTTTAATGGCACATTTAGGCACCCTGCGTTAACGCTAGCGTTTTTGCCTGCGTTTTTGTTGAAAAAATGACTAAGTCCAAAAACGTTTCTAAACCCTTCAGACACACAAGCGACACTTTTTGGCACTCTTAGAAAAACACATATGGTTTTTTAAGTGCTAAAAAAAACACAAATTGTGTGTGAACAAGGCCTGTATCTTTAAAAATGTGAATTTGTTAACTTTGCCTAATTATCCCCCAAAATTTGATTCATGACGAATGCATTCATGCAAATGTCAATACTGGAAAGCTCATAAATGCGTGCAAAATACATGTTGGAGAGCGAGAATCTTAAGAAGTTACACTTTACCAGTGAGAGAGAGTGAGTATCCCACTGATCATAAAAGTTTACTCTCTACTCCTCCTGTGAAGTCCAGCATGTAGGTAGACTTCATAGGAGAATGTCTTTTCACTTTATACTTCAATACTTTGTTACTGCAGTGTATAGGTTAAGGAAGGGCTCAGACACATGGGCATATAATAGTATGAGTGCAATGTGAGAAAATCTCGCACTGCACTCTGACTGATCTTAATAAATGAGTGAGAGCAGATGAATGTTTGTGTTCAGCATTTTTCTCATCCCGATGCTGCGAGTGGATCCGTTAATCATGCAAGACTCATCAATGCTAGTCAATAGGTGCGCGAAAAAAAGACAGTACAAAGACAGTGTTTTTAGCATGGTCTTTCCCATGCTGTAAAAAGTTAGAATAGATAGTTAGGAGAGCTAGAGATAGATAGATGATAATATAGATAGAAGGATGATATGATAGGTAGATTGATCTCACCAGTATCCTGCTGCTTGCTTCCAGGCCGCTTATTAAGATTTATGCATATTGACTACACTGACCGGCAACGGCCAATCATAAATGCTCACTCTCTGTGAGAGACTGTGTGATTGGCTGTTGCAATAAGATTGTTCTCCCATAATCTGTATTGGTGTCTGTGCTTGGTTGACATACAACATACATATTAGTGTATGGAAACCAACCTGTCATCATATGTGTGTTAAATAAATAATGGGGAAAAAATATGTAGGAGTTCCCTGTATTTTTCATTCTCAGCACAGAAAAAGTGGACAGCTACGGACTCCAGCCCTCAGCTAGGCACTTTATCTTTGCTGAGAATCAAATATGGGGTCTCCACACTGATTTCTTTAATTAAATAAATAATTAAAAAAACAGAGATGTGGGTTCCCCCCAATTTGATTGTCTACCAAGATAAAGCACATGGATGGGGGTTGTTATTCTTACCCTGGGTAGGAAAAGCAGCCCATAGATGCCCCAGAATTTGACACATTCATTAGAAGTGCCAAATCCTGAGGCTTTACCATGTTCTTCCTGATGCCCTGGTGCAGTGACATCGAGGTGATAGAAGGAGTTAATGCTGGCTGGGTTTTGACACCTTGTCACTAAGCCCTGGATTGGTAATGTGAGGTGTCTTCTGATACCTGCCCATTACCAATCCAGTAAGTGAAGAGTTAATAAACACACACAGAGAAAAATCCTTTAGTAGAAATAAAACACATTGACAACCCTCATTACCCTGTTTATTGACCCCAAACATACCCTCCGACGATAATCCACCATGAGGTCCCACATCTCAGTCTCAGCTCTGCTGCATCAGAGGCTGCTCTGAAGATAAAGCATCCTGTCAGTGCAGCTTCTGAGCACAGAGTGACGGCATCGAGAGCTGTGGCCGTGTGAGCGGTGAGTCACCCGAGGACACAGCTCAGGTACCATTGTAACCGCTAACCATAGCTGTGTCTTTTTTTATATGTGGTTCCCAGAACTGGACACAGTATTCCAGATGAGGTCAAACCAAAGAGGTGTAGAGAGCGATAATGACTTCATGTGATCTAGACTGTATGATTCTGTTAATACATCCCAAAATTGTTTCATACGCAACACTGAATTAATCGAGATGTTGCTTCCATTTTTTTCAGCATTTGTATCACTATTATATCTAACAATCCTGTAATTTCAAGATTTCCATGACTTTCCTTCTTGGTGTTGCAATTTCAGTGTTGAGATTATATTTGTTGTATATAGTGCATTCATCTACTGTGTATTTTTTAGTTCAAGGACAATTCTTGTTTTTCTAAGCAAAGTATTGTAATATACATCACGTTTAATGAAAGCACTTCCAATATTCATACCTAGTCTATTATTATTTAATGTAAAAAGGCAATTGTTACTTCCTCAACAATACTTCTTTGCTCCAAAACTGGTTGAACGTGACTCTCGTAATCCAGGAAACAATTACAATGACTGTTTTTATTGGATTCATTTATTGCTCTAAGGGTGGAAAAAAAGGGCATATACCCAGGTAGCAAATATTAATTTTCCGCTTGCCATATTTGAGAACTAGATTGAAATAGAAGAACAATTGGCTTTTTTAAATCTTTGTTTACGCAGATTTCATCTAAGTACTTTTGCTTCCTGAAAATTTCTAACAACATAATATTTAAGCATAAATTCTACGTCTAGCTGTCCTAGCGCTGCTTTGGGTTAAAGGGAACCTGTCAGGTCCAATAATTAATTAACCTGCAGATACAGGGTTAATTTGCAGGTTAATAGCGTTATGAATGTGCCCGCCTGCGGTACTGAAAGTCCAGCACCTGGGAGAAAATGAACTTCATTTATACCAGAAGCTACCGGCTTTCAGTCATGTCAGGAGCAATTACTGTCACAGCACAACTTACACTCAGTGTACACAGCACTGAGAGCAACGGCTGAAGGCACACACCGGCACTGACTAACTGCTTACGGTTCAGTACATCAGACCCACTGGACCAAAGCTGGTCAGTACATGCCAATCGAATTGCTCAGTGGTGAGCATCATTGTAATAGAGCAGGGGTCCCCAACCTTTTTTGCATTGGGGACCGGCTTCATGCAAGACCATTTTTCCTGGGCCCGGCGGGGCGGGACTTTGAACTTATGGGGCGGGGCTATGAAGAAGGGGTGGGGTTTAGTACCCCGTTTCCCCGAAAGATGCATTACATCTTATTTTCAGGGGATGTCTTATTTTTCTATCCCCCCAATATGGTATCCCCATCATCCCCTTGCAGCCCACAATATCTCCATCATCCCCTTGCAGCCCGCAATATCCCTAACAGCCCTCCATATAATATAATGCAGCCTCACAGCCCTCTATATAGTATAATGCAGCATCACAGCCCTCCACATAGTATAATGCAGCCTCACAGCCCTCCATATAGTATAATGCAGTATCACAGCCCTCCATAAAGTATAATATAGCCTCATATCCATTCATATAATATAATGCAGCATCATATCCCTCCATATAGCATAAATTTTCCCCACACACACACACTGCCCCATGAATAACCCCACACACACACACACACTGCTCTTGTATAATCCCCACACAGGCATACTGCCCCCTGTACAATCCCCCACACACACTGACCCCTGAATACTCCCCACACACAGACATTGTCCCTTATACAACCCCACACACACTGACCCTTGAATAATCCCCACACAGTCATTGCCCCTTGTATAACCCCCCCACATACACACAGTCATTGCCCACACACATATTAACCGCTGAATACCCCCCACACTCAGCCATTGCCCCTTGTATAACCCCCCACACACAGTCATTGCCCACACACATATTAACCCTTGAATACCCCCCACACTCAGCCATTGCCCCTTGTATAACCCCCCACACACACACAGTCATTGCCCACAAACACATTAACCCTTGAATACCCACCACACTCAGCCATTGCCCCTTGTATAACCCCCCCACACAAACAGTCATTGCCCACACACACATTAACCCTTGAATACCCCCCACACTCAGCCATTGCCCCTTGTATAACCCCCCCACACACACACAGTCATTGCCCACACACACATTAACCCTTGAATACCCCCCACACACAGAGCCATTGCCCCTTGTATTACCCCCCACACATACACAGTCATTGCCCACACACACATTAACCCTTGAATACCCCCCACACTCAGTCATTGCCCCTTGTATAACCCCCCCATACACACACACAGTCATTGCCCACACACACATTGACCCCTGAATACGCCCCTCACTCAGTCATTGCCCACACACAGAGGGAGCGGCTCTTCAGCTGAAGCTCACCTCTGGTGCAGGCAGTACAAGCAGCTGACTCTGAGGCACTGAGGCAGAGACGTGGCTGGAGTTTTTTCATATCTCACGCTATTTCCAAGCGCGTCACGTGATGCGCTTGGAAATAGCGCGAGATATGAAATTCCAGGCAGGTCTCTGCCTCAGCTGCTTAGTTATACGAGCGAAGTAGTCGGCCAATCAGGGCATGGCTGCTGCACTGATTGGCCGACAGCTCCTCTCGTATAACTAAGCAGCTGAGGCAGAGACCTCAGCAGTGTAATGCAACAGGTGACGGGCGCGGTGGGCGGGGACATAACAGGGGGGCGGGGAAGCCGACAGGACGCTGCGGACCGGCACAAAGACCCCCACGGCCTAGTCCTGGGGCGCGGATCGGTGGTTGGGGACCCTGTAATAGAGCAATGAATTAGGATAAGGCTGGGGTCACATTTGGAAGGCACAATCCGGTAACTGCATCCATTACCAGATCCGGTATTACCGTGTGCCGTCACATTTGGCATCACATTGCAGATCTTGATCTAGTAATGGATCCAGATCTGCAATGAGAAAAAATTGTGGCACCAAAAACCAGATCCGGTTGCCATAGGCAGCCATTATAAAGTAACCGGATCGGTTTTTCAACCGCTCCGAAAAATGCAGCCTGCATGATTATTACCGCAGGCTGCAAAACCGGATGTGGCAACCGGATTGTATTAAGTGCAATCCGTTTTTTCTATTGCAGCCATTTTTAATGGTCAAATCCGGATCCGGTTTTGAAAACAAAACCGCAAATGTAACCCTAGCCTGTTAGAGGTATGCTGGGATGCAGATAAGGGCTCGCTTACACTAGCGTATAAATCAGGCGAGTGATAGCCAATGTTTTATTTGATAGTGCTCGGCCCAATGTTATTATTTGTGGCAATGCAGATCTACAATTTTTTGCAGATTCGGTCGAGAAAATAATTTCAGCATACAGTGAGGGCCTCCACAAGTTGGATTATGTGCACCTATGCAAGTTTATGGGTGCATGTGAAACATCGGACTGCACTAAGATGACACGCGAGTGCTACGTGATATACGCCAAGACAGACAAGGGAGAAGATGGAGAAATTAAGCCCTCCATTTGCTCCGAACCTGTGCTTTGATACTGGTGTACAAGTGAATTGGATCATAGTAAAAGACACTGTCATTAGCTTATTCTCTCACATCGGAGGCTGTGCGCCAGGATGACCCCGGCCTCAGAATGGAACTGATCATTAGGATCCTAATTAGGAGGGATGTCATTTACTAACAGCAGTTTAATAATGGGAAAGCTAATGACAGGTTCTGTTTAAAAGGATTGTTAAATGTGCATAAATTAGTAAGTTATGCAACATAATGATAAACACATACAATAGTATAAATAATGCTTATCAATAATTTAGGAAGTACAACATAGTTATTTGCTCCTCTTGTATTTACAGAGCCTTGAAAAAGTAATCATAGTCTGTGAATTATTTATTTTTTTCATGTTACACCCACAAATGTAAATAAATTTTACTGAATTTTATGAGACATACCAACATAAAGTTGCAAGTATTTGTGAAGTACCGCATTTTTCAGATTATAAGACGCACTTTTGTTGTCACAAATGTTAGGGAAAAGTGGGGGGTGCGTCTTATATTCTGAATCTACTATGTGCTGTGCTGTAGTGGAGGGGGGTAACTCTGGAGTGGTGTCTGCGGACTGGTGCTTGTTGCAGGAAGCAGCAGGAAGTCATGTTCTCCCACTCATTACTCTCATGTATTATGCACTGCACCCACAGTCCATCACCTCAGTGCTGAAGCAGCGCTGAGAGATGGACAGGGGAGTGGCACATATGACATGTACTGGTACTTACCTCTGTTGCTCGCTCCATGCTCCCAGCACCTCAGTCTCTTTCTATGTCTTTTCTGAATTTTTTGTCCAGTTAGTGTGTTTTTCTTAAACTAAATTATAAATAGGACTTGTAAGCGTGAGGGCCCTTGGCATTACGAGTTTACGTCCATCGTGGGTTTTTTTGCACTTTTTTATCTATTGCAGGATGTGGCTAAGCCCTTTGGGTGGCGTCTGTCATTGTATGATGCATATACATAGTGCTCGGCAGCCCACCTGATCTAATAAATGAAATTATAGATAATACTCGTAAGCGTGAAGGCCCATCGCCTTGGGTTACGAGCTTACATATGTTGGCCAAAATATCCACTAACACCTCACACCATCATGCATCGTGTTTTGCACTTTTTTATTTATTGCAGGATGTGGCTGAGCCCTCTAAGTGGGTGTCTGTCCATTGTGTGATACATATAGATAGTGCTGGGCAACCCGCCTGATCTAATAGTATGGGCGTGGTCAATAGGCTGTATACAGACACTTTGCATCACATGTACCTGTGTGACTAGCGCCCTATGGTAAGCTTGTGCCTGTAAATACCACAAATCACCTCTCCCATTGCTTGGCTGGTCGCATATGATGACACCTGTGATGCCTCTCAGTGGGGCTTACAGCGTCCTGCTGAGTGCAATGGATATTGGACCTTGGCTATTTTCCTTCCTTGTTACCTTTCGGGGTCTCAGTTCTACCTTTCTCTCTGTCTTTCACCACCTTTGCAGAGCTCTCTCGCCAGTCCCCTGGTCTTGTACCGTGAGGCACGGGTTATCCTTGACCGGTACGGACGGAAGCAGGAGAAACACACAATCTCTCCCGCCACCGAAATCCAGACCGTTATTCTCGTAGTCTTGGACCGATTATGGGCCTGAGGAGTGAGGTACCGTCTTGTGACGCCTATGGCTACCCGGTGATTAAGGGACCAAGGCTCAACGGTTTACGGTCAGGGATGAACCGCTGACCGCCTCTGCTTCCATCTTCAGACTCCATTGGGGCTTCCTGAACCTGCAGCTACGTCCCCGTTCCTCCAGACTGTACCGTGTATTTTATCTACCGGTACCAGTAAAGTGAAGTGGGAGTTGAATTGGTGTCTGTCTTACTTCCCGCCGGTGCCCGGAGGGCCTCAGCATCTTCAGAGGGGTAAGAACAACTACTCCCCTCATCTATTATCACTGCCCTGAGGTAAAGCTCCACCTGTGGGGACCTGTACTACACTAAGCTGCATCCCATCACCTCTGTGGACTACTCGCAGTGCCGGTATCCAAATTACTGGGATCCACAGGTGGCGTCATGTACTCTTAATCCTTGTAAATATTTGCTCCCCACCAAACAAATGATATCCAGGGCACATAACCAGGAACGCGACCACCCATGATTCCCCGTCACCGCCATCAAATCCATCCCGGTGTCCGAGTACCCCTCTCCCTGTGCTCATCATATACATCCTTGATGCAAATGAGGCTACAGAACAAAGGATGATCTTGAAAGAAAACGAAAAGTGTAATGCTGAACTGATGAATCTCATTGCTGTACATTTACAACAAATCAGCCCGTTTGCTGCCACATATCGCATGCTAATAGACGTTGAAGCTGAGGAGCAACAGAAGGCTACAAAATGAGACTGAAATGCCTTCTATTGTCATGGCAATTAAACAAGAATGTACCCAAGATCCCCGACGTTATAACAAACCACGTGTAAGTGAGGTTGCAGTTGTTTTCCAAAACGATGATGGAGAACCTCCTTTTCAAAGGGATATATTAGTCCATCTTAAACCAGACCTTAACAACCTTTTGCTTCCTAAGACAGCTTATTAGCATTTTGCACAGCAACCTTGATCCTCTTCTGTATCCGCTATTCTTTCCAAGAGGTGATCAAGGGTGGCATGAAAAAATACACCAGCAAGGCACTTTAAGATGAATTACACAACTGCAGTACTACAGTTTTCTTTTGTCTGTACGAAATTACTTCAATCTTATTTTAAAAGGTGGAAAACTGACACAACAGTACTTAGTCGACGCATACGTTAAAATTGAAGCTAATCACCTAAATTTTATACGAATGAACCAAAAACAACTTAAAATTGAAGACTACGTCGTTCTTCAAGAACATTTGCAAAACCAATCAATTCAAATGGGAATTCCCATTGGAAAAACAGTAAATCTACCGTCGTCGTTTGAAGGTAGCCCCCGTAACATGCAACAGCGTTATCAAGATGCAATGGCAATAGTCACAAAGTATGGAAGACCTGACATTTTTGTGACAATGACCTGTAATCCTAAATGGCCAGAAATTACTGAAAATCTAGAACCCTGGCAAAAAGTGGAACACAGGCCTTTTGAAAGATATCAAAAATGGCCTTTTTGGAACAGTTGTAGCAATGGTACACGTCATTAAGTTTCAGAAACGAGGTCTCCCACATGCGCATATACTTATTATCTTAGATGCGGATTCTAAGTTTCACACAGAGGAAGAAATTGACAACATAGTGTGGGCTGAAATTCCTACCCAAGAAAAATATCCTGAACTGTATGATATTGTCATCTCTCATATGGTTCATGGTCCATACGGTGAAGCAAATCCAAAAAGTCCATGCATGGAAAACGGCAAGTGTACTAAAGGCTTTCCAAAGGAGTTAAAACAGCACACTGTTAAAGACTTGGATGGCCACCCATCTTACCGGTGAGCACACACTGATAACATTGTTCACAAAAAAAATTATAAGTAACTCATGGATAGTCCCATACAACCCGTACTTATCAAAACGCTACAACTGTCACATCAACATAAAAAGCTGCGCTGCAATAAAAAGTGTCAAATATCTTTTCAAGTATATCTACAAGGGCCATGACAAAGCTAACGTTGAAATACAACAGACAACAGTCAATCATGATGAATCATCAACTTTTCTTGACTCAAGATATATGAGTGCTCCAGAAGCTGCTTGGAGGATATTTGCATTTCCAATGCATTCAGTGTCCCATGCCATTATACGTTTAGCTATCCATTTACCTAATCAACAATAGCTTTATTTCTATGAAAATTGTCAAGTCGAAGATGTCTCAAAAACGTATAAGCACGACTTCAACATTAATGGAATGGTTTTTGCTGAACCAATGTGACGACAACGCAAGGCAGTATTTGTATCGCGAGATTCCAGAGCATTACGTTTGGAATACAACTTGGAAGCCAAGACAACGAGGAGTTAGCAAAATAATTGGACTCATGTATACTGTTAGTGTCAAGGATCAAGAAAGATATTGCCTTCGGCTGTTACTGCTGCATGTCAAAGGTGCTACAAGTTATGATTATTTGAAAACAGTTAACGGAATATTACACGATACATTTAAAGATGCAGCTTTGGCTTTAGGACTTTTATTGGATGATACTGTTTGGACACTTACTTTAGAAGATGTAGTTACCGTACATATGCCTAAGCAACTTCGCCAATTGTTTGCCTACATCTGTGTATTTGGACCACCTACAAATCCCGCTCAACTTTGGACACATTTCAAAGAACATCTAATTAAGGATTACTGTGCTTATTTCTTCACAACAAAAGTGGAGATTGTCAAAATTGCCAATCTTATGCCATGTGAGATGTCCAAAAATGTCTTACTACTGCATGGAAAAATATTTTCAGACTTTAATTTGCCTCAGCCTGCAACTCAAGTTCCACAACTTCCAGAGTATGATGAAGCTTACGAATTATTGTTGGCAACACAGAAAATAAACTCCTTAAATGAACAACAATATATTGCATATGATGCTATTGTGAGTGCCATAGAATACCAAGCAGATGCAAGGACAAAATGTTTCTTTGACGGTCCAGGAGGGAGCGGTAAAACATACCTATATGAAGTTTTAATGCATCACGTTAGAGGGTTGGGAAAAGTCTTATTGCTATCGGCTACAACAGGTATTGCAGCAAATCTTTTACGAGGAGGTCGCACTATGCATTCACTTTTTTGGGATACCAGTTCCTGTCTACGAAATTTATCTTTCCAGAATAAAACAAGACACTTTTGCTGGAAAACAGTTAAACAACACACATCTTTTGATACTTGATGAGTGCACCATGGCACCCAAATATACTTTGACCTTAATTAACAGACTTCTGCACAGCAAGGCTTCCAAGCATAGAGTGAAACTCTATCAGCAGCACCACCTGGTGGAAGGAGAGGCTAATTAAAGGCCAGGGGTGGAGACACATCCAGCAGCACAGGGCAATAGAACAGGCAGGGAGGGAATTTCACACAGATTTAAGTTACAGCGGCATCAAGAATAGACCTGCAGATAATCAGCGCCAGACAGCGCATGACAATACTGATGACACACAACTGGATTCAATTTACTAATTAGATGACTTACAGAGTCAACAGACCTTTCAAAATTTGATTTAGGGGTATCAGACAACATGGGTTAAATGCAAATGCACATAACAATTTTTAGATTTTTATTATTAAAGTATTTAGAAAGCTATGTATGATTTATTTTACAATTCATAAACACTTGCTACTTTGTATATGTATTTTACATAAAATTCCCCCAAAATACATTTTTGCTCATGGGTATAACGTGAACAAATGTGGAAAAGTTCATGGGGAAGGAATACTTTTTCAAGGCACTATATACTGGATGTAAAGTCACTTTATGTGAAACCCCTGAAACTTTTTGAACTGTAGAAAGCAAATGAATTAGTCAGCTTCATTAGAAAATAAATGAGTGTATCTGATTTTCTTCCTCATGTAATAAAACAAAGGAAAAACATAATTAAAAATTAAAAACCTGATGCTATTTTCAGAATGTGAAATCAACAGTTCTAGCTATTTACTGAAAAATGAAAACATTACCATATGGAGATAACTGAGGCCATTAATTATATTTCCTAGCTCTAGAACTAAGAGTGGAGGACATTTACTGTTGATTAACACAGGCATTGGATCAAACCATTAATTCCAATCTCTGAGCTCCTAATTAAGCTGTCCCTCATAAAGGGAGATTCATGAAAGGCAATAGCAAATTAATATAAGAGGGATTGATGGAGCTTCTGTTTCGAGGCCAGAATTTTCCCCCGGCCATGTTAGATTGTGGAAAAAAATACCTACAACAATAAGGACAGGTTCACACGAGTGTATGCAAAATCATCAGGTTTTCATCCATATTTTACACCTGTATATGAAAAACGAAGACCAGCAGAGCCATAGGCCTATTAACCTATGACTCAGCTTTATAGACAAGTAGGGGTTAAAAGAAGGAGCGGTATTTAGTAAGTGGTGTTGTGCTATAGGGTCAAAAGTTTAAGGGGTTGAAAATGAGGGTGGTCAGTAAACTGAGCCTGGTTTAAAGGCTGATTAAATGGGGAGATCTATAAATCGACATGTAGTTACCACTGAAGAAGGTTCCTGTGCCATGGATCTCCTCCTGCTGACCCAACTTCAGGATAGCATTGCAGGAGGATCTACCGGGGCAGCTGAGGACTGCTGCTGGTTGTGACGACTATCCGCTGCAAAGGCTGAGCTGCTTGTCAGGCAGCACCCTGAGAAACTCCGAGACCCTTTACCCCTATACAGGGATTTGGAATTACAGCAGAGCCCAGGAGGTAACTGCCCATAGGAGAGCAGGAGACCGGAGCAGGGAGGTCGCCAGAAAGGTACAAGACTAGGAGGTCAGGGAATAGACAAAATCAGGATCCAAAAGCGTAGTCAGAAGGCAGCGTCAAAACCGGGAGGGCAGCAGATGTACAAAATCTTCAGAGGGTAGAAGAGTCAAAATCCAGCCAAAGGTCAGAGTCAATATAATAGAGCACAAACTAGATAGCTGGGAACACCAAGAATATACAGTTGTGGACAAAAGTATTGGCACCCCTGCAATTCTGTCAGATAATACTCAGTTTCTTCCTGAAAATGATTGCAATCACAAATTCTTTGGTATTATTATCTTCATTTAATTTGTCTTCAATGAAAAAATACAAAAGAGAATGAACCAAAAAGCAAAACATTGATCACTTCACACAAAGCTCCAAAAATGGGCGGGCCAAAAGTACTGGCACCCTCAGCCTAATACTTGGCTGCACAACCTTTAGCCAAAATAACTGCGATCATCTTCTTCCGCTAACCATCAATGAGTTTCTTACAATGCTCTGCTGGAATTTTAGACCATTCTTCTTTGGCAAACTGCTTCAAGTCCAAGATATTTGAAGGGTGCCTTCTCCAAACTGCCATTTTTGCATCTCTCCACAGGTGTTCTATGGGATTCAGGTTTGGACTCATTGCTGGCCACCTTAGAAGTCTCCAGTGCTTTCTCTCAAACCATTTTCTAGTGCTTTTTGAAGTGTGTTTTGGGTCATTGTCCTGCTGGAAGACCCATGACCTCTGAGGGAAACCTAGCTTTCTCACACTGGGTCCTACATTATGCTGCAAAATTTGTTGGTAGTCTTCAGACTTCATAATGCCATGCACACGGTCAAGCAGTCCAGTACCAGAGGCAGCAAAGCAACCCCAAAACATCAGGGAACCTCCACCATGTTTGACTGTAGGGACCGTGTTTCTTTCTTTAAATGCATCTTTTTTTCTCCTGTAAACTCTATGTTGATGCCTTTGCCCAAAAAGCTCTACTTTTGTCTCATCTGACCAGAGAACATTCTTCCAAAACGTTTTAGGCTTTCTCAGGTAAGTTTTGGCAAACTCCAGCCTGGCTTTTTATGTCTCGGGGTAAGGAGTGGGGTCTTCCTGGATCTCCTACCATACAGTCCCTTTTCATTCAGACGCCGATGGATAGTACGGGTTGACATTGTTGTACCCTCGGACTGCAGGGCAGCTTGAACTTATTCTGATGTTAGTCGAGGTTCTTTATCCACCATCCGCACAATCTTGCGTTGAAATCTCTCATCAATTTTTCTTTTCCGTCCACATCTAGGGAGGTTAGCCACAGTGCCATGGGCTTTAAACTTCTTGATGACACTGCGCACGGTAGACACAGGAACATTCAGGTCTTTGAAGATGGACTTGTAGCCTTGAGATTGCTCATGCTTCCTCACAATTTGGTTTCTGAAGTCCTCAGACAGTTCTTTGGTCTTCTTTCTTTTCTCCATGCTCAATGTGGTACACACAAGGACACAAGACAGAGGTTGAGTCAACTTTAATCCATGTCAACTGGCTGCAAGTGTGATTTAGTTATTGCCAACACCTTTTAGGTGCCACAGGTAAGTTACAGGTGCTGTTAATTACACAAATTAGAGAAGCATCACATGATTTTTCTAACAGTGCCAATACTTTTGTCCACCCCCTTTTTTTATGTTTGGTGTGGAATTATATCCAATTTGGCTTTAGGACAATTCTTTTTGTGTTTTTTCATTGAAGACAAATTAAATGAAGATAATAATACCAAAGAATTTGTGATTGCAATCATTTTCAGGAAGAAACTGTGTATTATCTGATAGAATTACAGGGGTGTCAATACTTTTGGCCACAACTGTACCTTATGAATGAAGGACTACGGGATGCATTATAATACACAGAGGACTATGGGGTACATTGTAATGTATAGAGGAATGTGGGGATGCATTATAATAATTGGAGGAATATGGTGGCAGAGGAGGAAGACCATATAAACCATGATGGGGACATATATACCACAATAAAGGCCATATTCTAGGAGGAGGACCATATACAGCAGGATAAGGGACATTAATACATAATGAGAGGGGTCAATTTGTGAGTCTTTCTAGGACTCAGAATGTTACACGGGACCCATGCATCTGACCAACATGCACGCGGAAGGTGGGGGGCCTAAATTGCGCACCGGGGCCCATCAGACTCGTTACGCCACTGGGGAGCCTATGGGGGCTGCATATGAGATGGAAGTTCCATCTCTCATATACAGCCCCCCAATGTTCTACAGGGCTCCCATCTCATATACAGCCCCCATAGAGCTCCCATATAATAATAATAATAATAATAAAGATTTATTTATATAGCGCCAACATATTCCGCAGCGCTTTACAATGTAGGGTTAGAGTACAGAAAATATACAGTAAATAATTACAGTAAAGAACAAATACAGTAAAATAATTGGATACAAAACAATAGGCATAGAATCAATGTAACAAAGAAAATACAATAAATAAAGCAAGAAATGAAGGTGACCCTGCTCAAAAGAGCTTACAATCTACAACGGGATAGGGGTTGCACAAGGTACAGGGGCTTATTGCACTGATGGTCCAGGCGTCTTGAGGAAATGGGGCATAGAACTAAGCTTACATGGATGGTCATTATACAGTCTGTGTAGATCTTTTTGGTTTGTTGGAGTTTGTAGAAGAGTAATGTCCAGAGGGATAGCCCATTCACTGTCTACAGTACAATGGACTTCTATTAGGGAGTATGATAGGCCGCCTTTAGGGCTCCCATATCATATATAATGCCGCCATAGGGCACCCAAATCATATTCAGCCCCCTCATAGGGCTCCTGTATCTTATACAGCCCCTCCATAGGGCTGCCATTATAAAAGCCCTATGGGGGGCTGTATATGATACGGGAGCTCTATGTGGTGGGCTGTATATGATATGGGAGCCTTATGGGGGGCTGTATTTGATATTGGAGTCCCAACTCATATACAGCCCCCCAATACCCCCATACAGTCCTCATATCATATACAACAGCCCCCCATAGGGCTCCTATATCATAGGCTGCATATGATATGGGAGCCCTATGGGGGGCTGTATATGATATGGGAGTCCCATACCATATACAGCCCCCCAATGCCCCTTAGGGCTCCATATCATATCCAGCCCCCCCCCACAGGGCTCCAATATTGGGAGCCCTTTAGGGGTCTATATACAATATAGGAGCCCTATAGGGTTGCTGTATATGATATGGGAGCCAATGGAGGGCAGGACTCTATATGAGATGGGAGTACATGTCATCTCATATACAGTGCAGCCCCCACATAAGGCTCCCATATACAGCCCTCCCATAGGGCTCCCCCCACCTCAACCCCCCACATCACTTTTTTATTTTATATTTACATACATCTTTTTTTAACAGTTGTTGTCCTCTTGTCTCTTGACTTTGTAGCTTAGATCCAGCCTCTGCACCAGCAGTGTCCCCAGACCCCAGCTTGCACCGTTTGGACTCAGCGCTCAGTGGTGATGTCATGACTTCACTTCTGAGTCCCCAGCCCGCCGAGCTGATCTGCACTCGGCAGACACTGTCTGAGGGCAAGATCCACCCTGCGCCTCTGCTGGCTGCTGCAGCTGCCGTCCCATTATGATTACCGACGCTGTCACTGAGATACAGTGACACACAGGTGAGGTGGACCATGGAGCGGAGGTGCTAGCGGTGGCTGCCTCAGCTCAGCCACCCTGGATAAGACACAGTGCACACATTATAATTAATAGGTGTGCGCGGCACGCGCTCAGTGCCGCACTCACCCTTTCCTCTTGGGGGGGGGCAGCTGCCCCCCACTGCCCCACGCCGGGTACGCCCATGTGCTCATGGGCTGGGACACCTCTAATTTCAGGCTACTATTATGTTGTTTCGATTGTTGATGAATTGATGTAGAAAAGTAAAGATATGAAGAGACATTGTATATTGTAGACACAACGCTCACAATATTTTGATATTATGCAACAATAGTGATGTACAACTCCATGTGCGTATGATTTATATCAATGATGTATTCGTATTGTAGCAATGCTATAATTACCTCCCAGAACACAAATGCATAACTATATAGGCCAAGATCAAGGTCTCTGATTTTCCCATAAATCTGTGTGACCTTGTTATTGCTACAAAATGTACCCAACACAATGCGTAAATGTTGCCATTGATGTCAAGGTTTTATGATTTGACTGAAGTTGAATTTTGCATTTTTTTGTAGGCAGTAATTGATGTATGGCCATTATTCTCTGTAGCAGGTAAACCGGCTGATTCATACAGTATTTGTAGAACAGTACATGCGGGTGCTCACACCAACAAGGACAACAAAATCATATTTAGTACAAATCTATATTACACGTAGGATCCTTAAGTCAATGATTACGCTATGTGTTGGTTCACATTAATCTGACTGTAATTGATGTAATTAGTTACAAATTTGTATATCGCCAAACCTAAATTAGAGGTAACCTGAATGTCGATTCGTGCTGCCCAAACCATGAGCAGATTAAATCAGGCACTTGCTTTATCATAGCAGTCATGTTTGCTTTAATTCTAAAAACTGCAAAGTTGCTATGCATATCAGATGATATTCTTACTCCATAATAGGGCTGCAAATGTGGGGCTGTTGAGACAGTGTTTCTATCAATGTCTGAATTGAATCAGTACTCACATCAAGAACTTTGTCAGACAGTGTAAGTGCAGAGTCATATATGACGAATCTAGGAGTTTTATTCTAAGGGTGGAAACACACTATGTGAGATGCATGCGAGATACTCCCATGAGTCTCACATGACTCACCTGGAATGGCCCCTGCTCGTCTGAATAGGAGCGCGTCAGCGCCATAGAAATACAAGCAGCTGATGCATTCCCATTCAGAGAGACAGGGGTCGTTCTAGGAGAGTCCTGCAAGACTCATGCAAGTATCTTGAATGCATCTCGAATAGTGTGCTTCCACCCTAAGGCTGAATTCTTGTATTATGCAGACAAACCAGCAGCAGGTGAAAAGATAATTCTGATCAGATCAGCTGACATGTGCAGGGAAAGATGTGCGCTCAGGGTGCGCTCCGGCATCAAAGGGAGGACATGCCCTATGATATAAATATATGCCATAGGCCGTGAAGGTTTTAACGTAGACTCTGGCTGATGATGACGGCACCACCAGAGAGTTACCCCACTAGATCAGATGGCACCCCAAAAATGAGATCATTTCCAAGATTATTTGCAAAAAAGTCCTAGTTCCCTTTCATATGGAAAACCTAACCCTTGCTGCAATCTGTCACTAAGGGTCTCGTCACACTTGGCGACATTCCAGCGATCCCGACAATGGTACGACTTGGTACGGATCACTGGAACGTCGCTACGTGGTCCACTGGTGAGATGTCAAACAGTCAGATCTACTCAACGACTTAACAACGATACGGCGACCCGTATAATGACCTCAGCAGTCGTTGGGACCCTGTCACACAGCAGCTAGTCTGACAACTCAGACCTACGTGGCTGAATTCTGAGTCGCCAACGAGGTCTTGTTAAGGCGTCAAACAGACTGATGCATGCTACCCAACTGGAGCCGATGATCAAAAAATGGTCCAGGCCATTTCGGCACGATCGGTGATGTCACAGCAGGGGCCTGGTCGCTGCTACGTGTCACACATAGCGAGATCACTGGTGAGGTCGCTGTTACGTCACAAAACCTGTGACACAACAGCGATCTCGCTACCGATCTCCCTATATGTTACGGGGGCTTATGTGACAGTAATGTTAATTCAGCCAACACAGGACCAGTTCATGTAGGTTTTCCAGGTCACTTAGGATTAGACTGAGTCACCTTTCCTTTCACAGGAGACGTAGTCTCATCATGCATCTTCAGGAACTCCAAAGAGGAGGGATAATAAATACTTTCATGTAATTAAATGCCAGTAATGAGAGGAACATGTAATTTAATGTCATTAGTAAATGATAACTGTGACAGTCCTTAGCAAGGACAATGTTTAACCACAGCCTATTTACAGGGTACGTTTGCTATTACAGGACGTTTGTCATATCTATTATACCCACAGGAATAAAAATTCTAGAAGAGCCACCTCCCAGATATTAATAAATGCTGCTGTCAGTAAATCCCGCCATCACTCAGACCGGCTGCATATGCACTGCATGATAATGGAACAATATTAGCTTCCCCATCCATCAACTCTGAACGACAGATCGACCTCCAACCCCTGTATGGAATATCTGGAACATTTGGAAAACATTTTCTCTGTGCTACTTTCATTTATTATCTCTAACGAGATTTAATTTTATATGCAGAGAGCCCCATATATCATTTGTAGGTTTTTCTTCAAGTCTCATTTCTTTATTCATCTTGTGGTATTCACATTTGTCTGGTTCTCCAAATTCTTCAAACTGACAGATGAGGTTCATTAATTTTCCCAAAATACAAAATGCTCTTTATTTTTGTCTTTAACCTGTTTCGCAATCTGTCGCTACAAATTTGGGGCTATACATGAAATCACTCCACAGGGAGGGACTGGAATATAATTGTGCAAAAAAATATGCAACTTTTAAAAAAGTCCAGAAACCCCAAAAACCCAAACCCTTGTCCATAATGAAGAGCATTAAAGGGAAATTGCCACTTCATCTGACAGCAGCATGATGAAGAGGCAGAGACCCTGATTCTGGTGATGAGTCCCTTACTGGGCTGCTTACTGTAGTGTTGATAAAATTAAAGTTTATATAGTAACAATCTAATATATAATTCTCCTAACGCACTTCTGTAAGTTTCGACGCTACTTCCGTTGTCGTGTCCGTGGGCGCGCGGCGCCCACGCGACCGGTGAAGCATTGCCCATGCAGCAGGCATTGCGAGCCGTTGCAGGAGCGCGAGCAATGGCCGCAAAGCGGCCATTGCGAGTCTCACGCCCCGGCGACGACCGAGCACCGTGGCTGAAAATAGAACCAAGGGCCTGGCCATGCACAGCTCTAAAGACCGCTATGTATATCAATGGGAAGTGAGGCGCTATGCTCATTGGTCGGCGCCAGTACAAAGCGACCAATGAGCATAGCGCCTCACTTACAGCGGTAAATTTGAAACTAAAAGTCCTCCATGTATCTCAATGGGAAGTGAGGCGCTATGCTCATTGGTCGGCGCCAGCACACAGCGACCAATGAGCATGGCGCCTCACTTATAGCGGTAAATTTGAAACTCAAAGTCCTCAATGTATCTCAATGGGAAGTGAGGCGCTATGCTCATTGGTCGGCGCCAGCACACAGCGACCAATGAGCATAGCGCCTCACTTCCCATTCAGATACATGGAGGACTTTGAGTTTCACATTTACCGCTGTAAGTGAGGCGCTATGCTCATTGGTCGCTGTGTGCTGGCGCCGACCAATGAGCATAGCGCCTCACTTCCCATTGAGATACATGGAGGACTTTGAGTTTCACATTTACCGCTGTAAGTGAAGCGCTATGCTCATTGGTCGCTGTGTGCTGGCGCCGACCAAAGAGCATAGCGCCTCACTTCCCATTCAGATACATGGAGGACTTTGAGTTTCAAATTTACCGCTGTAAGTGAGGCGCTATGCTCATTGGTCGCTGTGTGCTGGCGCCGACCAATGAGCATAGCGCCACACTTCCCATTCAGATACATGGAGGACTTTGAGTTTCAAATTTACCTCTGTAAGTTTGGCGCTATCCTCATTGGTCGCTGTCTGCTGGCGCCGACCAAAGAGCATAGCGCCTCACTTCCCATTCAGATACATAGAGGACTTTGAGTTTCACATTTACCGCTGTAAGTGAGGCGCGAAGCTCATTGGTCGGCGCCAGCACACAGCGACCAATGAGCTTCGCGCCTCACTTCCTATTGAGATACATGGAGGACTTTGAGTTTCAAATTTACCGCTGTAAGTGAGGCGCGAAGCTCAATGGTCGGCGCCAGCACACAGCGACCAATGAGCTTCGCGCCTCACTTCCTATTGAGATACATGGAGGACTTTGAGTTTCAAATTTACCGCTGTAAGTGAGGCGCGAAGCTCATTGGTCAGCGCCAGCACACAGCGACCAATGAGCTTCGCGCCTCACTTCCTATTCAGATACATGGAGGACTTTGAGTTTCAAATTTACCGCTGTAAGTGAGGCGCTATGCTCATTGGTCGGCGCCAGCACACAGCGACCAATGAGCTTCGCGCCTCACTTCCTATTGAGATACATGGAGGACTTTGAGTTTCAAATTTACCGCTGTAAGTGAGGCGCTATGCTCATTGGTCGGCGCCAGCACACAGCGACCAATGAGCTTCGCGCCTCACTTCCTATTGAGATACATGGAGGACTTTGAGTTTCAAATTTACCGCTGTAAGTGAGGCGCGAAGCTCATTGGTCAGCGCCAGCACACAGCGACCAATGAGCTTCGCGCCTCACTTCCTCTTCAGATACGTGGAGGACTTTGAGTTTCACATTTAACGCTGTAAGTGAGGCGCGAAGCGCATTGGTCGGCGCCAGCACACAGCGACCAATGAGCTTCGTGCCTCACTTCCTATTCAGATACATGGAGGACTTTGAGTTTCAAATTTACCGCTGTAAGTGAGGCGCGAAGCTCATTGGTCGGCACGAGTACACACCGACCAATGAGCTTCGCGCCTCACTTACAGCGCTAAATTTGAAACTCAAAGTCCTCCATGTATCTCAATGGGAAGTGAGGCGCTTCTCTCATTGTACTCATGACAGTAGCAACATTAACCCCTTACATTCCGTTTTATCTGTAATTTCTATAACACAGTGTGTAGTTGTACTGCCACTGCGAAGTTAACCCCTTATATACCATTTCTGCCTTAACTCCATACTTTGTAGTCTCTATTACTACTGCCAGTAGGAACATTAACCCCTTATATTCCATTATTGTTGTTATTTCTATTACACAGTGTATAGTTGTAATGACACTGCGAAATTAACCCATTATATACCAGTTCAGCATTAACTGCATATTTGGTAGTGTTTATAACTACTGCCACTACTACATTAACCCCTTGAACACCATTTTGGATATAATTTACAGCGCTGAGTCTGTGGGAGTGCCTGTGGGACATTAACTCCTTCAATAACATTTTTGATATCATTATAAGTTCCTACTCTATTATAGTCCTGTTAGTCGGACATTGACTCTTTCTACACCTCCACTATATTGCTACCCTCACAGTTCTGCCTACATCGCCTACTTAGTCATATATCTGGTGTTTAAGTCTATTATTTAAAACTCTTAAAAAAATTATATACAGATTCTAGACTCCCAATTCTTTAGAATCGGGCTCACAGCTAGTAAAAATATAGTACCGTAATAATAATTTTTTATATCAGCTGGAGAATATCACTAGAGGTCTAGTAAACTTACTGCTACATGGGCCTCCATAATCACGAGTGCTATAAAAACCCTGCCCGGACCACTGATTGATAGCATTCTTTGTACACTGTATATAGACAGAAATTGACAATCAGAGGCATGGGCAGGGTTTTTCAGAGATCAGCATTCAGAGAACTGCAAGATCTGCAGAAATTGGGATTTTATCAATACTACAACAAGCAGCTCAGTAAGTGATTCATTGCTGAATAAAGGGTTTCTTTCCCTACAGTATACAGCTCTCAAATGGGGTAGCAGAAACATGGTGACAGATTCCCTTTGAAAAGAAAGGTGGAAGGTAGAATTGACTTTAAACAGGCAGAAATGAAAAGATGAATAAGATAATATAGAAAAACAGGCATAAAACACCAAAAAACTAGACAACAAGAAAGGCACCGACTGGCCACCGGCTCTCTGAACGGAAGGGTAGAACTGATTGTGCTTGTATGGAGATCCAAGCTCCCATTCAGAGAGACAGGGGTCGGGCCAGGTGACTCATGCGAGGTGCTTGTGACAAGCCCCAGGGCCGTGGGGTACTCGGAACTGGGCTAAACAGTCTCTGGAGAGTCACAGGGGTCGAGAATAAGGGAGTTGTTGGGAATGGAGTGGTTTAAAATGAAAGTTATTTGTGATGTCCCCTGTGGTATGTGGCTATAGGTAGTTACAGCTGCTGCAGAACCTCCGAGGTGATGGACGGGCAGCTGAGATGTAGCGGCTCCACATGTACAGAGCAGATCCCTGGGGCAGCAGATGTAGTAAGGGGTTGGGGTGCAGGACGATGGGCATAAAGTAACAGACTCACTGTTTGGTAGTTACTCAGTCTTTTACTGGAGTATCTGCGTTCCAGGCAGTTGTCACTGGAGTCCTTGCTTGAGAG
Source organism: Allobates femoralis (assembly GCA_033576535.1). Classification (NCBI taxonomy): domain Eukaryota; kingdom Metazoa; phylum Chordata; class Amphibia; order Anura; family Aromobatidae; genus Allobates; species Allobates femoralis. Next base: position 655,094,891 of record JARQOC010000002.1, on the reverse strand, counting down.
CAACTCAGGGCTCTTCTCGCCCGGCCGGGTCATTGGCCTCCTTACTGCTCTCTGTGTTTGGGCTCCTGCTGCTGCATGAGCTAAGCTGCCGGCACTGTCTCTCCTGCAAGGTGCCAGTATGACAGGCAAATCGAGTCCTTTCTTAACCCTCGTCTCAGGTAACAGTTCCTGAACTCTCTGCGTTGCTTTGCCTCTGGGCACTGCGTGGCTGGGGAATCTGTAATTCCCCACCTTCCGGTATTGACTGCCGGGACATTAGGCCCTGCACAGTCTCGGACTCCGGTGTTCTTTCTCTGCACGGTTCCTCTGGGGTGAGCACGGTGCCGCTCAGCTCCCCAGGTGTTTCTTCAACTCTCCTCAGACCCTAGCCTTAGGGCTATAACCGAGTCATCGATCCTGGGTTGAGCTAAAGCACCCTCCAGTCCACCTGGATGTCTTCCTCAGTCCTCCAAGGAACTACACTCACTGGCTCTGCCACAGACCAGAATTTACTCGGGAGCTCACCCTGAACCTGGGTTTAATCTCCCCCTTCTGACCTGGAGGCAAAACGTGCTGTGTGCGGGTTACCTTCCTGATGAGAAGACCCTTCTGTTTCTCTCCAGTTTGACACCACCACCCAGGGGCAGTGATGACACTGTGGCACTAGGACCCTACGGTGCCACACATGCAAAACACTCACATGCAACTCGCATAATGTGCCTCTGCCCTTAGGTGCCACTTTCACCTACGACCTAACACGACTTTTTCATGACCATCTCAAGAATCCAAACTCATTAGATTTTTGTTGAAAGACGGCACTCAGCGCTAAAAACGGCCAGATTAAAATGAAGGGAAAAAAAGAAAAACATAAACCCTCTAAAAATAAAAATAGTGAGGTGGAAATGAGGTATATGTCCATTGCCACCATAATCCTAGGCCTGTGCTATGTGACATCTGATTTGCACTTGTCGCATTGAGCTGCAGATGTTTCAACTAACGGTAGCGGATTGTTTTGTTTGAGAAAATTGCAATCTAATTAAAAAAGAAAAGGATTTTCACTCGTTACAAGGATTCTTTCCCACACCTGGGACAGGAAGGAAGGTCTGCGTATCTAATTGAGACAATCATCTAGTCTCGGGGCTATAACCAGGGGTTATCAACATAACTGAAAACAATAAATGCTACAACTGTCCATGCTCCTGTGACTATTGATCCATCATTGCATAATTGTTTAGGTGTGGGCCCCAATTATAATCTACAATAGGAACCCCATTTATAATTAGTATATTCAACATTTTCTAATTACATGGTTGTAGACATAATAAGGCATTGTCTAAATAATAACTCTAATTTTGAAGGTTTATGAAATACCCCTTTCAAAAAAATAGTCGCTAAACTTCTTTACGAATCCCTATTGTTGGCATGTAAAGTATCATACTTGTGACCTAGAAAAATGAATGACAGTAAGATCAGTACACTGTAAAATTAATGGAAAAAAAGACAATGAAATGTAAGCCCCTCATCTCTTTTGGACCTAAATGGGTCTTCATCAGTGTTGTAACTTCAGGCCTAGGGGCCCCGATGCAAAAGCTCCAATGGGGCCCCCAATTATTGCAAATATTTAATAGTATTAGTCTTTTTCTATTGGCCAAAGGGACTTTTAGGGCCCCTTAGGCTGCACGGCTCGGGTGCGATCGCCACCCCTGCACCTATTGTAGTTACGCCCCTGGTCTTCATGCTGAATATCAGCCTTTCAATATTATCTATTTGTGACAACTTCTCTTCTGAATACCAACATTTTATTACTACTCTCCTTCAAAACACCACCCAACTCCTGTCCATAAATAGGGGCCAATCAAACCATTTTGCTTTACTCTTTATTTACTAACTTGAGTCTCAGGGACACCTTAGCTTATACAACTTGCTGGGAAACAGATTTGTGTTCGGTTGTAGTAACACAAATAAAGACAAGAGATTATGGCCCCAATCATTCAGTAGTTTTCCTTAATTTTCTGTTGTAAAATGTCTTGAAATGTTGCAAAATTTTACAGCCACTAGAAGTTGAACAATAATTTTGCAACTTTTGATGTTTAAAGACCAGTCCCGGCCATGTCTGCCAACGTTAGGATAATTGGCCAAGATTGGAGCACATTTCTGATGGTGGTGCACTGCACCAAAATTATTATATGGCTCCTGCCTATTAATGAATCTGGCACATCTATTGTGTACAGCGTACGCTTAATCATAACTAGCTTGCAAAATGGCATTCTTGATGAATAGGAGCCTATATGTTTGTTTTTTCTAAATCAAATGCACATGCCTAATAAAACCAACTATTGACATTTCTGAAGTTATTAAAAGCATGGATTATTATATGAATAGCTAACCAAACTGACACTGATGGAAAAGCTTAGGAAATTGCAGAAAACTCGGACCTTAGGCAGGGTCGGCATCAGCACCCGGAGCAACCTGGCAAATGCTGGGGGCCCTAGATGTCTGGGGGGCCCACTCGATATTGGGGACACAGTCAGCGACACTAGCCAGATAATGTCCCCTGCTTATGAACTGCTTCCTCTCTACATACACAATGCGATGAGTCAAGATTCTGACTACTTGCGGCTTATAGTAATAGGCCAGCAGTGGTGTCACTATGCCCGGTTATGAAGGAAATCAGTGCTGCCCAGCAGGTGACATCACTAGTTCTTAGTAGGAATACTGACGCAGATCTGCTGCCTGCTTCTTCATAAGCCACCAACAGTCATACGCTTTGCTTATCATAGCGCAGGAGGGCTCCCTGTCTGGGTGGAGAGAGCCAGCCCATAGGGGTCCTCTGTCAGGAAGAGGAAAGCCAGCACACAGGGGCCCACCATCAGTGGGGGAGAGCCAGCACACAGGGGACCCTTGTCATGGATGGGAAGAGTCTGCGCACAGGAGCCCCATGTCAGTGGGAGAGAGAGAAACTGCACATGGGCCCCCTGTCAGGGTTGGGGGAGTGAGCCAGCACACAATGGTCCACTATCAGATAGGGAGAACCTGTGCACAGGAGCCACTGGTCAGGGAGCAGAACAGCCAGCACACAGGAGCCAACTCTAAGGGGCAGAGAGATCCAGTGCACAGGGACACCCTGTCATAGGGGGAGAGAGAAAATGCACAGGGGACTTCTGTCAGGGTGGGAGGACAGCTATGCACAGGTGTCCGCAGTCAGGGGGAATGAGCCAGCGCATGGCGCCTCCTGTCAGTTAGTTATACAGCAAGTATGCTTTAAAGGGTCCCACTGAGAATTTTTCGCCTGGGTATGACATGACCACTCCAGGGTCGGGGTACTCGGGAACCAGGCAGCAGTTGTTCTTCTTGGTTTTTTACATGGGGACGGATGGGGGCCAAGACCCGGTCCTGTGACCCTGGTGGTGTCATTTATAAAAGGGGGATTGATGCAGATAACAGGGAAAAAGGGGTATTCGTGACACCACCTGCGGTGTGCGGCCGTGAGCAGCTGCCACTGCTTCAGGCCCTCTGGGGACGATTACTGGCAGCTTGGATGGGAAGGAGGGCAGTGGGAAGGAGAAGTCAGTTTGTGCCTTAACAGATGTTAGTTAGGTCATCAGCACTTCGGTGTTTCATGCGGCCTTTGCGGCCAGTGGTCGCCGCCAAAAAAGTCTCACACACCACTGCTGGAGTTCCGTTACTTTTACTTAGTTGTCTCAGCATGGCCGCCGAGTGCTTCCCTTTTGCCAAGCTCCGGTTCAGCGTTGTCTTCAGAACTGGAACAGTGCAGTCGAGCCCCTTTTGGTGTTCCTTTTTCTCCCCCTCTCTCTCTGGGTGTTATTTTCTCTGGTGGTCTCTCTACTCCTTTCAGCACCTCTGCACACAGAGCTCAGGTACTGACAGCCACGGGTGCTCAGTTGTACCACCTCCTGATACTGCTCCATAGTTCGGTCACCTTTTCCAAGTTGTCCAAGTTGTATCAGGTGTTCAGCTGCAGCTCCCATTAGGAATTTGGGGCCTCTGATTTCAATGGTTCAGGCCTACAGCATCCACGCCGTGTTCAGGGCGGGTTCCCTATGATGTCCACCAGCCCCTCTGTTTCCTCGCCAGATATGCACGTACGGGGATCTGTCTCTCATTCCGTACCCCGAGGGCTCTCTTCTACCTCCACACCTGTCGGTCGTTCCCTTCTGGGGCAAGCGTGACCGTTCTCCAGAGCCTGGGGTACTCAGGAACTGGGCAGCAGTTGTTATTTTCGGTTATTTTCACTGGGACAGACGGGAGCTGAGACCTAGTCCTGTGACCCTGGCGGTGTTGTTTAAAAAAGGGGTTGATGGGATGACAAGGAAAAGGGGTATTCGTGACGCCACCTGTGGTGCGCAGCCAAGTTATCTTAGCATGGCCGCCGGGTGCTTCCCTTTTGCCATGCTCTGGTTCAGTATTGTCTTCAGAACAGGGACAGTGCAGTTGAACCCCTTTTGGTGTTCCTGCCTCTCTCTCTCTCTCTAGGTATTCTTTTCTCTGGTGGTCGCTCAGCGCTATTAGACTCTCCGCTCCTCTCAGCGCCTCCACGCACAGAGCTTAGGTACCGACAGCCAGGGTTGCTCAGTTGCACCACTCCCTGATACTGCTCCCTAGTTCAGCCACCTTCTCCAAGTTGTCCAAGTTGTGTCGGGTGTTTGGCCGCAGCTACCATTAGGAACTCGGGGCCTCTGGTTTCAACGGTTCGGGCCTACAGCATCCGCGTCGTGTTCAGGGCCCGTTCCCTGTGATGGCCACCAGCCCTTCTGTTCTCTCGCCAGATGTGGGCATACGGGAATCTATGTCGCGTTCCATATTCCGAGGGCTTTGTTCTTCCTCCACACCCGTTGGTCGTTCCCTCGCGGGGCGAGCGTAACTGTGCTCCAGCCCGTGGGAGCTAACACCTCCTCTACTCCACTTCTCTTTCTCCTTCTCCGTACTTCTTCTCCTGATGTCTACTGCTTCCTACTCCTCTTTTACCTCCCATCTATGCTTGGGTCCTCCCACCTTGTCCACTCACCATCCCGGGGTCCTAAGTGTTGTGTTGTGCATGTGTGTGAAGCTCAACTGCGCCATTCCAGCACCTGGGGAGTGGAGGCACAACTCTTCCTCTAATGGAGGAATGAAGTACCTCTGGTGGCGGCCTGCCTGGCAGGGCGCCATGAGTACACAAATACCTGGGGTCGGGCCTGACTCAGGACATTGTGAGCTTCTCTTTTCTGCCCCCTTGCAACCTGACCTCCCTAAAATCAATAAATCAATCAATTTAAACTTCATTTCAATTGGCCCATGAGTTGTACACATCAATCATAAGGCCACACACTCTACTTCTGCCCCCCCCTTCATACAGGGATCAAAAGTATATCTAGAGACTATGCTCCAATTTACTACAAAACTGATGTGTTCCTTTATTTTTTCATCTGACTTGCCTTTTATTTTGTCCATGTGTAAGCAAAATTAAACAAAATAAAGCTGTTTGCACCACAACATTTTTGGTGCAAATTTGGTTTGTGCAAAAATGTTGGACTTATTCATTTTATGTTACTGTTAACACTTTTTGAAAAGTAGCATAAAGTTGATAGATGTCAGTAAATCTCGTATTCTATCGGTGGTTTTCATGGATATAACATGTACTCATTAAATGGGGTTTTTCATAGCTCGCATAACGGCCTTCTAAATTTCAATGTTTACCCCTGTAAAAATAAAATCTTTCATAAGAACACCTCTCGTGCCGACAACATTTCAGTGGTGTCTATACTCTCTCTTCTGTGTCTCACGTGAGCTCTGAGACCAGTCAGCGCCAGCTTCACTCTCCTCACCTTTGGACAAATCGAACATCAAGTCAGAGCTTTGGGTGCCCACTTCTTATTGATTTCTGATACGTCCGAAGGCAAGGAGAGTGAAGCTGGCTCTGATTGGTCTCAGGGCTCGTATGATGAATCAACTTCACGTGACACCCAGGAGAGAGAGTGCAAGCAACCCCAAGACAGCACCGCCACTGGAGGGGAGTATAAGTGTTTTTATTTTAATAGAGGAAAACAGTCAGATTTAGAAGGGGATGTCCGAGCCATGGACAATCCCTTCAAAGTCTATGAACCTGTTCCTACATCCCTGTTTCCTGGATCAAAATTACACATACAAGTCGATGCATCAGTGAAAATCAGGGCCAGGACAAAGATGACATTAGTGTATATTCCTTGTGTTGTCTGTGATTAACAATGTAATGGTTTTGAGGGTCCAATTGATATGGATTAATATTTTATAATATTAATGAGTTGCCTGCCCCTGACCAAATCAATATAGACCAAGCGCCGGCATTGAAAAAGTAGACACCAGACACAGAGTCAGATGTACACCCTTCCTTGGTCAGACCCAAGCTCCAAGTGTCTGTTTATTATAATAGACCGGACATTTTGTTCAATAAGGGGCTCGGCCAGCCCTACTCAGATGTATTCATTGGTCAATGGGTTAGTCCATGGGCGGATCCATGAGGTCATCAGGGGGTGTGGTCTTGATCGAGTATGTTATTCTGTGATTGGTCAGTCTTCCCTGACCTCCAGCTTCGGTGATTGGTCAGTCTTCTTTGGACTCCATCTTGCTCTCAGCACATGGTGTGATGTGGCAGGAAATGGCAGCCATGTTTAAATCACAACTTATACAATGTAAAATAATACACTCTATATATCATTTCTCCCATGCCCTTATGTCTTAAGGTTAATTAAGTATTTGATCCTAAGGCTCTCCTTAACACAGTTATGTTTCTCAAGTCCCCCAACCACTTCTAATCATACAGGCAAGTGTGCACGTCGCAAGTAATGACACGGACACAGAATCTGTTCCAAGTCTTGCTCCTGCCCAAGCCCATGAGAATAAGCACTGCGCAGGTTTATTTGACACACACATATTTATACAGGAATGTAAGGGGTGTTAGCAGGCGGGTTAATACTGAAGTATTCTGTAAGATTATTTGTCCTTGATTGGTTAGTCCTTGCTGGGTTATTCTAATATCCGAATTCCTCCTCTTCAGGGTGTAGCCAGATCTTGGGCGTCATCTTGGATGTTGTATAGTAGGCAGCATGGCACATCACATGGTCACATCACATGATATATCTAGTCATTATTTATGTAAGGGGAAAGTTGTAGTATTTTCACCTATAAGGACACTTCATATCACTATAATGGATGTCTTGTCTGTGTGTGTGTACACATTACCAGAAAAAACTACCCTTGACCACCAGTCAATAGCAGCATTAAAGGGGCATTACTTAGAGACGTTTCTAAGGGGCGCTTACATCTTATTACACTAATCCAGCAGCTTATTCTGATTCAATCGGATTCTACATAGTTAGAAAGGGTTATTCAGTATTTCAATTACAGTTAGCACCGTTATTATCTCCCACATTCTGTTACGGCAAGCAATACTCTACACAGATTTAGAACAATATATGACCTTGAAAAGAACACAGTATTCTTGCTCTGAAAATTATGAGAAGGGAGGGGAAACAGAGTAAATTGTGACCAAATGAAAGAATAAATGTAGAAAGATCATAAACCATGAGATACTGTCAGTATTGAAACCTACTTGAATGGCTCTTTAGGCTATATATATTATTTAACTATTCATTGCCATAACGCCTCCATCCTCAACAATGGATAGAAGAAGCTTTGCAATTTCTTTATATGTTTTTCATAAGTGCTACATGATTGACAAAACACTGATGGGAAAAACTGACATTGACCAAAAACTTAGGCCCAGTTCACATCTAATGCAGGCCTGCTTTTGCATTTGAATGTGTTTTTACTGCTAAAAACGCATCAAAACGCATCCAAAAAACACACCCATAGGGTTTAATGCTAAATGCATTGCAAACACAATACAAAACGCATGTCATTTTGCAAAAACGCAAAACGCATGTGATTTTGCAAACACAGCCAAAAACGTTGAAGCCCACGTTTTTGGCTGCATTTGCAGAAAACGCATGTGTTTTGCATTTTTGCAAAATGACATGCATTTTGCATTGTGTTTTGCATTAAACCCTATGGGTGTGTTTTTGGATGTGTTTGGATGCGTTTTTAGCTGCAAAACAATGCATATATAATAATAATAATATTTATTCATTTATATAGCGCTATTACCGTATATACTCGTGTATAAGCCGAGTTTTTCAGCCCAAAAATTGGGCTGAAAAGTCCCCCCTCGGCTTATACACGAGTCACTATACGGGGTGAGTGGGGTGGGGGCTCTGTCCGGGTGCTGGGGAGGCAGGAGGAGGCGGGGGGAGGCTGCTGTATGAGCGGCCCCGTCACGTGGGGCCGCTCATTACATATGCACTGCATCCCCCTGTCAATCAGCGGCAGGGGGAGCAGTGCATATATGTGTATAATGCCCCCCAATCTGCTGGCACACGTCCCCCCTGTTGTAAGGCCCCCCCTGCTGAATACTTACCATCCCTGGTCTTCAGCAGCACCCGGCGCCGGTCCTCTGTGCTCCGGTCCTCCGCGATCCCGTCCTCTGTGCTCCGCTCCACGGCTGCATCCGGGTTCCCCGCGCGTCGCCGACGCGATGACGTCATTGCTTCTGCGACGCGCGGGGAACCCGGATGCAGCCGTGGAGCGGAGCACAGAGGACGGGATCGCGGAGGACCGGAGCACAGAGGACCGGCGCCGGGGTGCTGCTGAAGACCAGGGATGGTAAGTAATCAGCAGGGGGGGCCTTACAACAGGGGGGACGTGTGCCAGCATTTGTGTGGGGCTGCAATACCACTGGGGCTGCTGTATACTGGGGCTGCAATACCACTGGGGCTGCTGTATATAGGGGCTGTATACACCACTGGGGCTGCAATACCACTGGGGCTGCTGTATATAGGGGCTGTATACACCACTGGGGCTGCAATACCACTGGGGCTGCTGTATATAGGGGCTGTATACACCACTGGGGCTGCAATACCACTGGGGCTGCTGTATATAGGGGCTGTATACACCACTGGGGCTGCAATACCACTGGGGCTGCTGTATATAGGGGCTGTATACACCACTGGGGCTGCAATACCACTGGGGCTGCTGTATATAGGGGCTGCTGTATACACCACTGGGGCTGCAATACCACTGGGGCTGCTGTATATAGGGGCTGCTGTATATACCACTGGGGCTGCAATACCACTGGGGCTGCTGTATATAGGGGCTGCTGTATACACCACTGGGGCTGCAATACCACTGGGGCTGCTGTATATACCACTGGGGCTGCAATACCACTGGGGCTGCTGTATATAGGGGCTGCTGTATACACCACTGGGGCTGCAATACCACTGGGGCTGCTGTATATAGGGGCTGCTGTATACACCACTGGGGCTGCAATACCACTGGGGCTGCTGTATATAGGGGCTGCTGTATACACCACTGGGGCTGCAATACCACTGGGGCTGCTGTATATAGGGGCTGCAATACCACTGAGGCTGCAATACCACTGGGGCTGCTGTATATAGGGGCTGCTGTATACACCACTGGGGCTGCAATACCACTGGGGCTGCTGTATATAGGGAGTGCAATACCACTAGGGCTGCTGTATATACCACTGGGGGCTGCTGTATATACCACTGGGGGCTGCTGTATATCATACTGCTGGGGCCTGTATACCACTGCTGGGGGCTGCATACCTGTGCTGGGGTCCACCCTCGGCTTATACGCGAGTCAATAGATTTTCCCAGGTTTTGGGGGCAAAAGTAGGGGGGTCGGCTTATACACGGGTCGGCTTATACACGAGTATATACGGTAATTCCATAGCACTTTACATACATCAGTATGCATACAAACGTAAAAGCAGGCAGACGCAGTCCAAATGCAGATGTGAAAAGGCCTTTATGAAAACTGGATCCAAATCACTGATGAGCAACGGTTTGAGATTTTACATACAATAAAAATTGTAGACTTTTGAACGAGGCCTTGGTGATAGGGTCTTCAGTGGAAGTCTTCATACAGAGGCTGGACAGACAACTGTCTGGGATGATTTAGTGAATCCTACTTTGGACAGGGGGTTGGACCAGATGATTCATGAGGTCCCCTTCAATGCTACCATTCTATGATTCTATAAAGGACTAACCATGCCCAAACTGATTTACTGTAACTTACACCAGAAACTGGCCAAAGGTAAAGAAGAAATCTACTGACCAATTGTCAAATATTTCATTTTGTGGCACATGAACTTCCTCAACTACATCAAACTATTAATAGGTGTGTATCTCCTAATTGGTTTTGTGCATCTTTCTCCTTCTGACTTCTGCTTAAAGGGATCCTGTCACCTCCAAAACACCTCCTAAGCTAGCAAATCATGTCCCTGCAGCATCCTATCACTAATCTCACACTCCTTTTGTCTCAGAAAAGCATCCTGTGAAAGTGCATAAAAACGTTTTAGAACTTACTCATTAGTGATGTTAATTAGCAGGGGCTATATCCTTTAGTCCCTAGGGTGGGCCCTCTTCGTCATAAGATCACGCCCTAATAGGCGTGATCTTCTATTCATGTTGTATTCAGCGCCTCCTTGCTCTCCACGGCACTGCCTGGGCTGTAATGACGCGAATCGCTTTATTTATAGTATTGGGTGATGTCAGTACACCCACGCCGCTGTGTACTGCTTCAAGCACGCATGCGGAAAGGAGTGTGGGATTAGTGATAATATGCTGCAGGGACATGTTTTGCTAGCTTAGGGGGCATTTTGGAGATGACAGGATCCCTTTAATAGCTTATGAAATGCAAGTAATTAAGCATACCATAGACATTAATATACATTTGAGGGGTAATAATATCTCTGCATAGTATAAGTATTTATCAAAGTACTAGCTAGTCATTATGGTCTCCTTAGGTTTTCATTCCATGCTCTGCTCGATTTATAACTTCCCAAAACATAGAAAAACATATTGGAATCCAATAACACAATTTAAACTTTTCTTACTTTCTTTCGAATAACAGTTCTATATTTGCCTCGTGTCTGATTTAGGGTGCTTTCACATCAGCGTTTTTCGTAATTCGCGGCAGATGCGGTGAAAAAACCGCATCTGCCGCGTTTGCCGCATAACGGTTCCACTTGCGGCACGGTTGCGGTTTTTTCCATAGGAAGTATAGGGGGACTTGCGGCAGATGCGGCAAGTGCGGTTTTGCACTTGCGGCAGGTGCGGCAGCGAAAAAAAACCGCGGTCAGCGGCAGCGGGGCTCTAAGTATGGCGGCAGCACTGTGTCATAACACTATTGACCTGCAGACTAACACCATATTTCGTGGTTAATAACTATTTTTGCTTTACCACTTCTATTTAAATAACCCATGATCAGTTCTGTCAATCAGATATAATCATTTGAATATACATTAATATTACATTTAGGTCAATATATCAACTGAAAAGACTGATCTAATCTCAGGGAGATGGAAATTGCTGGCACCACATGTCGTCAAGCATATTGTAAAATGTAAAATATGTAAATGACAAGTTTTCTGTGGCCCCAAGTACATATTCAGCAAATAATTATGACCATTCATGCCTCGCTCAGACATCTAATGTAATGTGCAGATTGTTTTGATAAGAATGTGGTGGGAATAGAGTAGATGTGTCTCCGCCATGTTCTGATCGCATTTACTAACATATAATTTAGATGCGAGGGAAGATTTATAATAGGCCATGCGTTCAACCTCAGGTCCTGCAGCTGCCTTCCCATTATACACATTTAACCGTAACACACAGAGAACATTTTCTCTGTCAAGTGGGATAATTAATAAGAGCGTCAATGCAGATTACATCAAAACATGATGTGACCTAAGTCATTGCTATTCCTTTCAGACAAGTTACTGCTTTATGGAGAATCGTGCAGCACAAATACATTATCCTCTTAAATGTTTTCTTTCTATGATTTACAGAATAATGCATGTTTTTGTATGTGGGGTTAAATGCTGTTTTTTAAATGGTTTTGAAGACCGTCTGAGAGAATGAATTGTGAAAGCTTAGTATGATTCACATCTCTCGTATGATTGCCGGGTTTATAAAAGTGTATGGATACCGTGGTAAAAATAAAGGTGAGGGGAAATGTACATAACCCACCCCAGGGCTGTGTGGTACCCATTCCAGGCGTTGATTTACTGGGTAAAACACGGGGCTTGTTGCCCGGTCCCGTGGCCCTGGTGGTCGCTGAAAAAGGGGAAAAATAAAAAATAAAAAGTATTTGTGACGCCACCTATGGTTCCCGGTAATGATACTGGCACTGCAGGACAGACCTCCGGGTGATGGTGAAGCAGCAAGATGGTTACGCTCCTTGTAGGTGGAGCAGAATCCCCGGGGCAGTTGTGGTGTAAGGGGATGGCAGCTCTGTGATGGGGGCAGGATCAGGGGCTGCAATAACAAGCACACACACACAGGGTTGTTGTTTCCGTAACTTTACTGATGTTGTAGTTCAAGGTAAAGTCCAGGGTACAGTCCGGGTGGTGGGTTGGCAGTTCAGGATTTCCACATCCGATGAGTTATGAGGCCTCCTTGTTATTGTAACATAGTAACATAGTAACATAGTTTTTAAGGTTGAAGGAAGACTTTAAGTCCATCTAGTTCAACCCATAGCCTAACATGTTGATCCAGAGGAAGGCAAAAAAAAACCCATGTGGCAACACTAAGCTCCACATTGGGGGGAAAAATTCCTTCCTGACTCCAGATACGGCAATCAGACTAGTTCCCTGGATCAACGCCCTATCAAAGAATCTAGTATGTATAACTTTTAATAGTATAGTTTTCAAGAAAGGCATCCAGGCCCTTCTTAAATGTTAGTAGTGAGTCACTCATTACAACATCATGTGGCAGAGAGTCCCATAGTCTCACTGCTCTTACAGTAAAGAATCCGCGTCTGTGATTATGATTAAACCTTCTTTCCTCCAGACGTAGAGGATGCCCCCTTGTCCCAGTCTCAGGCCTAAGAGTAAACAGATCATTAGAAAGGTCTCTGTACTGTCCCCTCATATATTTATACATTATTATAAGATCACCCCTAAGCCTTCGTTTTTCCAAGCTAAATAACCCCAAGTTTAATAACCTGTCTGTTGTGTGTGTGCTGTAGTCCTGGGCTGTCTGAAACCTGGCCCTGACCTCTCCTGTGTCCCTCACTTGTATAGCAGGCGATGAGAGCCTTGCTGATTGGCATCCCTATTTCCTCTGCGATCCCTGGCTCTGTTGGTGGTGGTGCTACAAGTGCTACGCCAGGAGACTGAAGTCTCCCTGGCCCTCCGGTCTTCACTGCTGGAGTGACTGGACCTGTGCAGTCTCAGACTCCGGTGTCCTGGTTGTCTCCATTGTTCCTCAGGGGTGAACCGGACTGGTTCCTCTGCCCCCTCTCTGGCTCGCCTTGCCTCCGACCCTCACTCTTGTGTCCCTCATACTCGCTAGGCTTCCCTCTGGCACGTGCCTAGCGTAACTCCGTTCATCAGGATGTCTTCACAGTCCTCTCTCTGGAACTGCACTGCTTAACTCATCCTTCAGGCCTGAATTTATAGGGGAATTTGCTTGAAATCGGCAAGAAGAGCTCCCCCTTCAGGGGAGGAAGGTGTGGTATGTGTAAGTTTAGCTGATGTGGAAATCCCTCCCCACACCAGGTGTTGCTGTGGCAACCGAACCATAGGGGTGTCACATACGGTGTACAAGAATCATTATGTTCCAAATTAATTTCACAATTAAGACATAAATATTGCATTTTTTAGGTGAGAAGTGAAGCTTAAAGGGGTAATTCGGTATTTAAAGCCTGCAGTCACTATGTGGACCTGCATACCAAATCTCCACAGTGCGAACCACATGACGGCAGGATTTTCCACTGTTGCTACGAAAACAAATGGTCTCGCTAACCGCAAGTAGGCCGAACACTCTGTGATGCCTGTTTCACACATGCATGCAAAACATGTGAGACAGGCCATTTTTCAAGGGGGCATGTACCCTTGTGTCATACATGTGACACATTTGTGTGCTAACTATAAAAGAGGAGAGATAAAATAGGGTCTAAGGATAGGGCTGTCACCCACGCTTGGCGCATCCGCTTAAAACTTAGAAATGTTAGCTGCAGCGCATAGCGTTAATGCTATGCTCTGCCTGACAAGGCTGCCCCATAGAAACCCTCACCTTAGCAGCGGCCACACAGGATGTGTGCTTTATCACAGCGCACAGGAAACGCTGTCTGCAGTTGGTCCTCCCACACAACCCCTCTCCCTGCTCCAGGTGCTGACAGCCTAGCAGATCTCCTTTCTGGGACATTTCTCCATGTAAGGGTACGGACACACTGGCGTGAAACTCGGACGAGAGCAATGCGTGATTTTATTGCATTGTACTCGGACCAATATTAATCAATGTCCGAGAGCACATTAGCGAGTGTCGGAATCTTTTTTCTCATCCAGATTCTGGATGAGAAAAAAGTTGCAACATGCTGCGACAGTCTGCGATTCACACATGCAAGCCTATGGGTCCGACAAAATCATGGACCGCACGTGGACAGCACACGGACCATCCGAGAGGCATCCATGTTTTCACTAATACATTATCATTCTGCAGCTGAGAACACTATAAAATGTTCCTGCAAATGATTGTACAGTAAATAGCTGCTGAGGAAAGAAACGGATTACACACAGACAGCACATGGATGTCACATGGATATGATCTGAGAGACACTCGCATAGCAGTTGGATGCAAAACGGATGTCACTCATCCAACTCTCCTGAATGAGAAACGGACCGTTTTATTTTTACACCAGTGTGTTTCCACTCTCAGGGGCTAGGTAACACCGGTTTACACACGCTGTAGGTTTGACTATTTTTGCTTGATATAGGGCGTGTATTCTAGAACTTGTGTCCACAGCAGATATGTTTGTGTTCAGTGTTATGCACAGTAGTTTGGGGAGTGGGGGAGGGGTGCAGCCCTATGTCTCATCATTCACTTCTGATCTCTCCATCCCCCTGTTCCCTCCATCCTCCTGCATCCTCCATTCTCCATCCCCCTGGTCTCTCCATCCTACATCCCCCTGCTCCTTTCATCCTCCATCCCACTGCTTCTTCCATGTACCATTCCCCTGCTCCTTCCATCCTCCATCCCCATGCTCCCTCCATTCTCCATCCCCCTGGTCTCTCCATCCTCCATCCCTTGGTCTCTATCCTCATCCCCCTGGTCTCTCCATCCTCCATCCCCTGCTCTCTCATCCACCTGATCCCTCCATACTCCAGGTCTCTCCATCCTCCATCCACCTGATCTCTCCATCCCTCTGTGCCCTCCATCCTCAATCCCTCTGATCTCTCCATCCCCTGCTCTTTCCATCCTCCATCCCCCTGCTCCTTCCATTGATGTACTATTGATGAATGTTTTTGTAGAGATGGTGGTTCTGATAAATTTCTGTAATTTCTGTACTGATGAGGGTTGTGATGCTGTGTTTCTGTACAGATGTGGGTTCTAGTTATGTATTTCTGTACCTCTTGTGGGTCTGGTGATGTATTCCGAATACATCACCAGACACGAAAGAGGTACAGAAATACATAACTAGAACCCACATCAGTACAGAAACACAGCATCACAACCCTCATCAGTACAGAGATTCCAGAAATGTATCAGAACCACCATTTCTACAAAAACATTCATCAATAGTACATCAATTGTAATGTCAGGGCAAACCCATATACATATTTGTATCTCATGAACCTACAACTTCCAATATATCCTTACTAATGGTAAGAACTACTGGGAGTTGTTGTTACCTGTCCTCATCAGACCAAACATGAACCTCAGTACTGATGAGAATGTTATTATCACAAATAATAATTTCCACCCAGGTACCTTATAGATAACCTTGTCTCTGATCAGGGTCGTCTTTTTCTTTTCTTTATCTTGTCCTGAAGCCATGATGACTTTTCACGTCTTTGCAGACTTCCATCTTCTCCACTTTTCTGCAGCACATCCTGACACGGTGCTCTTAAAAATAAGAGTGTCATTATAATTCTGTCTAAATAAAAAATATTTGTGTACCACCATGTCCTCAGCTCCGTGCTGTGCAGACAGTGTACCACCATATCCTCAGCTCCGTGCTGTGCATAGACAGTGTACCACAATGTCCTCAGCTCTGTGCTGTGCACAGTGTACCACCATGTCCTCAGCTCCGTGCTGTGCACAAACAGTATACGGTACACTGTCTATGCACAGCACGGAGCTGGGGACATGGTGGTACACTGTCTGTGCACAGCACAGAGCTGAGGACATCCCAGAAGAGGCACAATAACCACAGACAGGAGTCAGGAGAACATTGAGCCCGCCCAGGAGAACTACAACTCCCAGCACCCAACACACTGCCCAGAAACCATACAGTAGTGCCAGAAAAAGCAGGAGAACTACAATTCCCAGCATTCCACACCCTGCCAACACAGGAAGGTGGAGGCTGCTGCATGGAGGCAGAGACACCTGGTACAGCTGCCATTATCACCACACACAGCCCCACTCCTCCTGCACACCCGTCCTCCTCTCCTCTGTCCTCCTGCACCCCCATCCTCCTCTCCTCTGTCCTCCTGCACCCCCGTCCTCCTCTCCTCTGTCCCTCCTGCTGCTCCTCTGTCCTCCTGCACCACCGTCCTCCTCTCCTCTGTCCTGCTGCACACCCGTCCTCCTCTCCTCTGTCCCTCCAGCTGCTCGTCTTCTCCTCTGTCCCCCTGTTCCTGTCCTTCTGCCCCCCTGTCCTCTTCTCTGTCCCCCTGTTCCTGTCCTTCTGCTCCTCTGTCCTCTTCTCCTCTGTCCTCCTGTTCCTGTCCTTCTGCCCTCTGTCCTCTTCTCCTTTGTCCCCCTGTTCCTGTCCTTCTGCCCCCCTGTCCTCTTCTCTGTCCCCCTGTTCCTGTCCTCTTCTCCTCTGTCCCCCTGTTCTTGTCCCTCTGCCCCCCTGTCCTCTTCTCTGTCCCCCTGTTCCTGTCCTTCTGCCCCCCTGTCCTCTTCTCCTCTGTCCCCCTGTTCCTGTCCTTCTGCCCCCCCGTCCTCTACTCCTTTGCCACCCTGTCCCCTATCCCCTGCACAGTTTCCCTCACCTCTCCGGGTCCATGGGGGCAGGCTGGGTGGAGGAGCCACGAGCACCCCAGCCGCCTCCACCTCACCAGCACTTGGAGCCATCACGGGACAGGAAGCAGCAGAGCTCCCAGCGGCTTCCTGTCAGCGTGATCGCTCTCAGCGCTGGGGGTCTGGGAGCGGGGCACAGTACATGCGGGCACCGCGGCCGCCCCCCCCCCCACCCCCTCATGCTACGCCACTGCTGCAGCTGCCGACGGCCCTGGTGGCAGCAGCGGATATAGCGGCGGTGCATTTTCTGGTACACCGTACCGGTATGTACCGCCACAAAAAAAGCACTGATTAATAATTTCCACTGACCACAGCACCCTGCAATGGTCAATTGTGCCAGAGGTGCTCCTGAATGTCTCCTGTAAATGTAATGTGTTTCAGTGATTTGTTTAGAATTGTTGAATGCTAATTATTAATTTGACTAAGAACATTTTTATTTATCTGTCCTCTGATCTTGAGCACTGGGCGTAGATCTATTCCTAAATAGACCTTATAGGGGATTTAATTAAGGTTTAATTGTTACAGCGGCAACTACATTTATAAGATTAGCATTGTCAAAGTACAATAGCAATTATTTGTAATTAGTCTATAAGACTTGATTTAAACGGTGAAACACTGAACATGGGACTTCCTTATTGAAGGCTACGAGTCATGGAATTTTCTGGATTTCTGATCCAAGAGCTGATCATAAAATTATATGAAGACATTTGAAGAAATCAGCTCATTTAAACCCTTATTTGATTGATACATTGATACGACCTCATACATACAGTAGGGGACTAGGCATTATTATATTTTGCATGCCCTAACATAATGCAATTTTTGACTCTATCAATTTTCAAAATAGTTTGCTATAGGTACATTATATTCAAGTGTTATGATGAAAGCACAGACTTACAATGAAAGCAAACAGTCCACTAAACCATTCTTCCTATTTGTTAAAGCATCACTATAAGTTTTTTTTCAGAGGTGGAGTGGTCCTTTAAATGTAAGCTCCCGCTCCCTCTCATACACTCACCATCTGGTAGCTTCCTCCTTTCCTTGTGCTGCTTTGGTCTCACAGTGCCATATTGTGCCCGTTGTCACAATAAGATCTCAGCGCATCTCTCTGAGAGCCAGAATAAGGTCAGAATGAGGCCCTCATATAGATGTATTAAAAGGTGACCTCTGGCACACTCAATGAAACACTGAACAATCCAACAGGTCACTTTATGCCACAGACTGACCAGAGCGCCACTGGAAAAGGAAGAAGTCGACGGAAGGTGAACATTAGATAGGGGGCAGGGGACTTACATATAAAGCTCCACTACAGTAGTGCAATGAATGAACAATATGTTAGTGGTGCTTTGAACATACATAGGCAAAGCCAGCGATTCATGGAATGTACCTGACTCAGTTGTGGAAGTTATAGGCAGGGCTGCCGTCTGCACACGGTTCATCCAGGCAAGTGACGGGGGCCCTGAAGTGCCTAGGGGGCCCCACACTGTCTGCTCTACAGAGTATGTCCAGTGGTCTGTCTGCAGAGTGTGTCCAGTGCTCTGTCTGCAGAGTGTGTCCAGTGCTCTGTCTGCAGAGTGTGTTCAGTGCTCTGTCTGCAGAGTGTGTTCAGTGGTCTGTCTGCAGAGTGTGTCCAGTGCTCTGTCTGCACAGTGTGTCTAGCGCTCTGTCTGCACAGTGTGTCCAGTGCTCTGTCTGCAGAGTGTGTTCAGTGCTCTGAATAGTATGTCCTGTCCAGTGCTCTGCCGAATATGTCCAGTGCTCTGCAGAATATGTCCAGTGCTTTGCAGATCATGTCTAGTGCCCACTGCTCTGCAGATTGTGTGCCCACTGCTCTGTGGATCATGTATTGTGTCCAGTGCTTGACTATTCTGCTGCAGTTGTGTGCATGTGATGGTCAGGGGATGCAAAGCATTGCATCCCACCCCACCAGCACTGCTCTGTGCACTAGCTGCTGCATTATGCTGGGCACAAGTGTAGACTGGAGGACTCTGCTGCCGCCAGTGAGCTCTGCTCTCTGTTTTGCCACCCGGAACTCTTTGCTGTCACTGTGTTCTGCTGTCAATGGGCTCTGCTGTCTGTGATCTGCCATCCGATGTGCTTTGCTGTCACTTCAGCAGAAAATTAGCTGTGCCAACGGAGCATTTTTTTTGCTGTGGATAAGGTGTGCTTTTTGTTTTCATTTCTGTTCCAGACTCAACCAATTTAATGTTTCTGGGAGAGGGGAAGAGAGGGAGAGAGAAAAAGAAAGAGAGCAAGCGAGGGCACAGGAAGGAAGGAGACATGGAGCAAAAGACAGTGTACAAGGGGGAGACAGCCACAAAGAGGGAAAACAGTGCACGGGGGAAGAGACATCATCCAGGGGAGATGTAAGAGAAAAGAGAAGGAGCGCAAATGTGAAGCACCTCAGGGTAAACCGTATTGCATGGAGAGCGGGGTTTCCACTCACCTTGTGGAGTTGTACTGGCTGGGTACAACTCCAGTAACAGCCTCCTGTGGAGCAATGCCAGCAGGGCGTCCCCGAGATAATCCTCGTGCCAGGGAGAGAGCAACGTCACTTTCAACCGGTCACGTGATCAAAAACGGTGACATCAGAAAGGTCCTAGTAGTCCTCCAGACTTGGATAAACAGGTTCTTTAATAAACGATGCCTTTCTTCCAAAGCTGCTGAAGCGCACGGTCCCTCAGAAGGGAGAGAAGTGCACAAAAGAAAAAAATAGTTGCGGTTCTGATAGCGCTAAGGAAGGAGGGCAAGGGGAAATTGTTGTAGTAAACAGACCTTTATTAAAAACACGGTCCCTCAAACTCCGCTACGCGTTTCGACGTTACCGTCTTCATCAGGTGGAAACCTGATGAAGACGGTAACGTCGAAACGCGTAGCGGAGTTTGAGGGACCGTGTTTTTAATAAAGGTCTGTTTACTACAACAATTTCCCCTTGCCCTCCTTCCTTAGCGCTATCAGAACCGCAACTATTTTTTTCTTTTATCATACAAGGGAGAGACACAGCACACAGGGGGGAGACAGGCACAGGAAGACAAGCACAGAGTGGAGAGACACCGCACAAGAGGAGACAGGCACAAAGATGGGAGACACAGTACACAGGAGGAGACAGGCACAGAGAGGGATTATATATATATATATATATATACATACATATATATACTGTGAGGTGGGCGGCGGTAATCAAGCACAACGGGAGGCAGTGACTCAGGCTATTATTCACACCACACACAGTTTATTGCCAGACCAGTCGATTACAGACCTGTAAGGTTCCAGATCGCAGCCGGTACAGTCCTGGATATCTGGATATACGGGTATAAGTCCAACACAGAGCAAACAACACGACTGGGGGTGTATTCCTGCACACAGCCCCTGTCTCACAGCACCCGCTCATTAGCCTCCTTAGCTTCAACTGAGACCACACCCTGTGCTGTAGCTCACATTTAAACCCATGCCTGGACATGGGGATTCTCCAAGACCCAGAGGGGTCTAAGGAATATGGAGTACAGCCTGGGAGACGCATAACGGCCATCATATATCACCCCGGTCACTGCCTTAGAATACATACAGTATATATATATATATATATATATACATATATGTATATATATATCTAATATATAATCACCCTAACACACTTCCGTAAGTTTCGGCACTGTTTCCATCGTCGTGGACGTGGCTGCCAAACTTACGGAAGTGCCTTAGGGTCATCTCCCTCCACGCTCCACGCTCCCCGGTCTCCCCTCCACGCTCCCCGGTCTCCCCTCCACGCTCCCGGTCTCCCCTCCACGCTCCCCGGAGAGCTTGGTAACCAAGGCCGCGGTCGGGTAACTAAGGGGCGTGTCCGCACCACACACCCGGCCCCAGCCGCATCCATTAAGGTGTCTGCTGAGCCCAGGGGTGGCCGGAACAAGCCCAAGGGGACCACCCCAGTCACACAATAAAAGGCTGGATGCCACCTCCCCCTTAGATTCCTCACTGCTTCCAGGATCATGGCGTCACAAGGGAGGAACCGCGGTGCATGATGGGAGATGTAGTCTTCAGGGGCCCGGAAATGCTGCAGAGCTGAGGAGACAGCTCTGATCACACAGAGATAGAGAGGAGATTGGCGGCTTCTTCATACAAAGTCTCCTGCACTGAAGAGTGAGATTATATGTGTGTGTGTGTGTATACTGTATGTGTGTGTGTTTACTGTATGTGTGTGTGTATACTGTATGTGTGTGTGTGTATACTGTATATATGTGTATACTGTATGTGTGTGTGTATACTGTATGTGTGTGTGTACACTGTATGTGTGTGTATACTGTATATGTGTGTGTGTGTATACTGAATATATGTGTATACTGTATGTGTGTGTGTATAGTGTATGTGTGTGTATACTGTATATGTCTGTGTATACTGTATATGTGTGTGTGTATACTCTATATATGTGTATACTGTATATATGTGTGTGTATACTGTATGTCTGTGTGTATACTGTGTGTGTATACTGTATGTGTGTGTATACTGTATGTTTGTGTATACTGTATATGTGTGCGTATACTGTATATATGTGTATACTGTATATGTGTGTGTGTATACTGTATGTGTATACTGTGTGTGTGTGTATACTGTCTGTGTATATATACTAAATATATGTGTATACTGAATATGTGTGTGTATACTCTATGTGTGTGTATACTGTATGTGTCTGTGTATACTGTATGTGTGTGTGTATACTGTGTGTGTGTGTATACTGTATATGTGTGTATATACTATATGTGTGTATTCTGTATGTGTGTGTTATACTGTATGTGTCTGTCAGTATACTGAATGTGTGTGTATACTGTATATGTGTGTTTGTACTGTATATGTGTGTGTGTATACTGTATGTGTGTGTGTATACTGTATATATGTGTGTGTATACTGTATGTGTGTGTATAATGTGTGTGTGTATACTGTATATGTGTGTCTGTATACTGTATGTGTGTCTGTATACTGCATGTGTGTGTATACTGTATATGTCTCTATACTGTATGTTTCTGTTTACTCTATATGTGTGTGTATACTGTATATATGTGTGTGTCTGTATACTGTGTGTATACTGTATATTTGTGTGTGTATACTGTATGTGTGTGTATACTCTATGTTTGTGTATACTCTATATGTGTGTGTATACTGTATATGTGTGTATATACTGTATATGTGTGTATACTGTATGTGTGTGTATACTTTATGTGTGTGTCTACTGGATATGTGTGTGTTTACTGGATATGTGTGTGTATATTGTATGTGTGTGTATACTGTATATGTGTGTATATACTATATATGTGTGTATTCTGTATGTGTGTGTATACTGTATGTGTGTGTGAGTATACTGTATATGTGTGTATACTGTGTGTGTGAGTATACTGTATATGTGTGTATACTGTATATATGTGTGTGAGTATACTGTATATGTGTGTATACTGTATGTGTGTGTATACTGTATATGTGTGTATACTGTATATGTGTGTGTATACTGTATATGTGTGTGTGTATACTGTGTGTGTGTGTATACTGTATATGTGTGTGTATACTGTATGTGTGTGTGTACTGTATGTTTGTGTATATTGTATATGTGTGTATACTGTATGTGTGTATACTGTATGTGTATACTGTGTATGTGTGTGTATACTGTATGTGTCTGTATACTGAATATGTGTGTGTATACTGTGTGTGTGTGTATACTGTGTGTGTGTATACTGTATATGTCTGTATATACTATATATGTGTGTATACTGTATGTGTGTCTGAGTATACTGTATATGTGTGTATACTGTATGTGTGTGTATACTGTTTGTACTGTATATGTGTGTGTGTATACTGTGTGTGTGTGTGTGTCTGTATACTGTATATGTGTGTGTGTATACTGTGTGTATACTGTATATGTGTGTGTGTATCTAATATATAAAAGCCGAAGGCCACTTCCGGAAAACCCGAAGGTTACTTCCGTGATGGCCTCCGGACCATGGTGGTGAAGTCACCGCTGCGGGCTAGCCAGCCGACGCCCTGCTACAGGAAACGGCGGAAGAACGTTCCACTCTCGGAAGTCTTGCCCGCTCCTGCGGCCCCCCCGCGGCTGCTCCTGCCCCCCCGCGGCTCCTGCGGGCCCCCCTTGCCGCTTCTCCTGCCCCCCCGCGCCCTTCGCGCGTCGTCCTGCCCCCCCGCGGGTCCTGCGGCCCCCCCCCCCTGCTTGCTTCTAATAAAAAAAAAAACTCATAGAGGATACTCACCCGTCCGCCGGCGCCCTGCATCTACCTCCTCTAGCTCCATGCCTTGAGGACCTGTGGTTGCCTGGGATCACCTGATTGGTTTCCCAGGCACCAACAGGTCCTGCAAGTCGGCACACGCCTGTGTATCCTTTCATCCATCCTGCCCCTCCCCCTGCCACCACCATCCTGCCCCTACCCCTCACCGGCTCCAACCTGCCCCCCCTCTCCCCTCCATAGCCCTCCCCCCACTCCATCCTGCCCCCCCCAGATCCATCCTGCCCCCCCACCGGCTCCATCCTGCACCCCCCGCCTGCACCATCCTACCCCCCCACCGCCTCCATCCTAACCTCCCCCACACCAGCTCCATCCTGGCCCCCCGCCAGCTCCATCCTGCCCCCCCCCACACCTGCTCCATCCTGCCCCCCGCATGCTCCATCCTACCCCCGCCGGCTCCATCCAAAACCCCCTACCAAGGCTCCATCCTGCCCCCCCCAACACCAGCTCCACCCTGCCCACCCACCGGCTCCATCCTGTCCCCACCACGCCACCTCCATCCTGCCCCTCTCCATCCCACCCCCCGCCCGCTCCATCCTGCTCCACCACACACACCAGCTCCATCCTGCCCCCCACACACACCAGCTCCATCCTGCCCCCCCCACCGCCTCCATCCTGCCCCCCCCGCCGCCTCTATCCTGCCCCCCGCCTCCATCCTGCCCCCCCACCGCCTCCATCCTGCCCCCCCCCCTCGGCTGCATCCTGCCCCCCCAGCTGCATCCTGCCCCCCCCACCAGCTCCATCCTGCCCCCCACACACACCAGCTCCATCCTGCCCCCCCCACCGCCTCCATCCTGCCCTCCCGCCAGCTCCATCCTGCACCCCCCGCCCGCTCCATCCTGCACCCCCCACCGGATCCATCCTGCCCCCCCCACCGCCTCCATCCTGACCCACCCCCTTCGGCTGCATCCTGCCCCCTCCACCGGCTGCATCCTGCCCCCCCCACACCAGCTCCATCCTGCCCCCCCGCCCACTCCATCCTGTCCCCCCCACACACCAGCTCCATCCTGCCCCCCCCACCTGCTCCATCCTGCCCCCACGCCGCCTCCATCCTGCCCCCCAGCCATCACCATCCTGCCCCCCCGCTGGCTCCATCCTGCCCCCCTTGCTGGCTCCATCCTGCCCCCCCACACACACCAGCTCCATCCTGCCCTCCCCACCGCCTCCATCCTGCCCTCCCGCCAGCACCATCCTGCCCCCCCGCCAGCTCCATCCTGCCCCCCCCACACCAGCTCCATCCTACCCCCCCGCCCACTCCATCCTGCCCCCCCCCACCAGCTCCATCCTGCCCCCCCACCGGCTCCATCCTGCCCCCACACCGCCTCCATCCTGCCCCCCGCCCAATCCATCCTGCACCCCCCACCGGCTCCATCCAGTTAGCGGTCATGTAACCAATCAGCTAAATGGTTTCCCAGGCAACGACGGGTCCTAAACCCCTGTAGGACCTAGAAGACTAGAAGCGAGCCGGCGGACACGTGAGTATCCTCACTGGGGATTTTTTTATTTTTTGAAGGTAGGAGCGGGGGAAAGCAGAGTATGGCCATATACTATAGTGCTGCTATACATGTGCTATAAAATTCCACCATATACTATGTTAAAACTCTACATATACTGTAATATACTGTCATATACTATAGTGCTGCTATACATGTACTGTAATGTATCGCCATATACTATAGCGCTGCTATACATGTAATGTAATGTAATGTAATGTACCACCATATACCATAGCGCTGCTATACATGTGCTATAAAATACCCCCATATACTATAGTCCACCTGTACATATACTGTAATATATTGCCATATACTATAGTGCTGCTATACATCTGCTATACTGTACCGCCATATACCATAGTACTGCTATATCTAATATATAAAACCCGAAGGCTCACTTCTGTCATTTTAGCCAGCACTTCCGTCACTTTGTCATCGCCAAAGTGACGTCACCACAGCGCTACACCTGTCCACATTGGACCAACATGCCGGCCCTAAGCGAAGTCGGACTCAGGCATCCCCGCCACGCTTACGGCCGCCTATACACTGCCTAAAACACACATCACGGGCGGGAGACGACCGCCGTGATGTGTGCAGCCTAGAGGAGCAGAGGTGTGCCGAACACTCATGTCGCCGCTCCAGCCTCCTCTCTCCTCCCCCCTCCATCCGCATCTCTCCTCACCCCTCCTGCCTCACCTCTCCTCACCCCTCCAGCGCCACCTCTCCTCACCCCTCCAGCCTCCGCCACATTATACTCTGCTATCTACAGAGCCGCCTGTATACTCTGCTACCCACAGAGCTGCCTGTATAATCTGCTACCCTCAGAACCCCCTGTATACTCTGCTACCCACTGACCCGCCTCTATACACACAATTCATTTCACCGTGCTCCCGATGCAATTGCATCGGGCCCCTGACCACTGCACTCTGCCCCTGACCACTGCACTCTGCCCCTGACCACTGCACTCTGCCCTAAAGCAGACTATTAGCCATTGAGCCTCCGTATACTCTG
This sequence comes from Allobates femoralis, assembly GCA_033576535.1. Classification (NCBI taxonomy): domain Eukaryota; kingdom Metazoa; phylum Chordata; class Amphibia; order Anura; family Aromobatidae; genus Allobates; species Allobates femoralis. Next base: position 655,069,034 of record JARQOC010000002.1, on the reverse strand, counting down.
CTAACCACTCAGCCGCTGTATAGTCTGCTAACCACTGAGCCCCTGTATACCCTAATAACCATAGGCTAGAATACCCGATTCTTTAGAATCGGGCCGCCATCTAGTATATATATATATATATATATATACAATTTGGAACACAGTATATATATACACTGTGATCCAAATTGTTATGCAAATGTTCTTTTTCTCTGATTTTTCTAAATGGTTGGTGCAAATGACAGTCAGTGTAATAAAAGTCATCACCCATTAGAGTATACATCAACTTTTATTGAAGAAATCTCCCTATGATAACAGTATAATTTTCAAAATTAAAAAAACTCTAAAAGCACTGTTCCAAATGATTACGCACAGTAGAGTTTGTAAACATTTGATATGTTTGAAAGAACTAAAAATGCTCATTTGTTGAATTTGCAGCATTAGGAGGTCATATTCACTGAACTAAAACGCTCTTTAACTCCAAAACATCCTAACAGGCCAAGTTACATGTTAACATAGGAACCCTACTTTGATATCACCTTCACAATTCTAGCATCCATTGATATTGTGAGTTTCTGGAGAGTTTCTGCTTGTATTTCTTTGAATGATGTCAGAATAGCCTCCCAGAGCTGCTGTTTTGATGTGAACTGCCTCCCACTGTCATAGATCTTTTGCTTGATTATACTCCTAAGGTTCTCTATAGGGTGAAGGTCAGGGGAAGATGGTGGCCACACCATGAGTTTATCTCCTTTTATGCCCATAGCAGCCAATGGCACAGAGGTATTCTTTGTAGCATGAGATGGTGCATTGAAATGCATGAGGATGATTTTGCTCCTAAAGGCAGGTTTTTGCTTTTTGTACCATGGAAGAAAGTTTTCAGTTGGAAACTCTATATACGTTGCAGAGGTCATTTTCACACCTTCAGGAACCTTAAAGGGACCTATAAGCTGTTCCCCAATGATTCCAGCCCAAAACATGACTCCTCCACCTCCTTGCTGACGTTGCAGCCTTGTTGGGACATGGTGGCATCCACCAACCATCCAGTACTCTATTCATCTGGACCATCCAGGGTTGCTCGGCACTCATCAGTAAACAACACTGTTTGAAAATTAGTCTTCATGTATATCTGGACCCACTGCAACTATTTCTGCTTGTGAGCACTGTTTAGGGGTGGCCGAATAGTAAGTTTATGCACCACAGCAAGCCTTTAAAGGATCCTATACCTTGAGGTTCGAGGGACTCCAGAGGCAACAGCTTGGGATGGGCGAATCTACTCGTTAGGACTCGTTACTCTGCGAGTAATAGTGGACTCGCAGGACTCAGTACTCTGCAAGTATCCAAGCGATTACTCGCACAGTAACGAGTCCAATATAAATTAAGGGAAATGAAATTCCTCTGCTGCTAGACCCTATAAGGTCTGGCAGCAGATGAAAAACCTGCAATTTCCCATTTCATTGTTTAAAAGCCAGCGGTAAAAAGCCGCTGGCTTTTAAACAATGCTGACAGCTTGCAGAGGCTGTCACTATTGTTCAGGAGGGTGAGGGAGGAGGGGGGTAGCGCCGGTGTTCACTCACCGTCCTCCTTCTTCCCTGTGTCTTTGCGACTGCAGCCGCATAGCACGGCTGCAGCCGCAAAGCACAGCAGTTGTCACTGAAAACCAGATTCTCACGGATTTTACTGGTCAGGGTGCAATCCGGTGCCCCATAGCATGGGGTTCTATGGTCCCTGATTGCAACTGGACCAGGTGCAATCCGGTTTTAATCAGGTTTTCTATTTTTGACCTTCCCGCCTGGATTTTCAAATGAACAGCTGACTCAGGTCAGCTGTTCATTTGAAGTAGCAGTTCTGGCAGGGTTCTTGTGAGTTCATGCTTGCCTGCATGAACTCACATGAACTTTCCCAGGGTGCACAGCTCTGCTACATCTCTGGTGGAGGTTCTCTACCAGAGATGTAGCAGAGCTAAAGAAGAACCCTGGATTGGACTACGGAAGAGGATTTTTTAAAATAAATTTGGAGTCCCTAAGTGTCTTTTTGTTTTTTTTCAAATAAAAATATTTTTTCTGTGTTGTTTTTTTTAAAAAATTCACTAGAAATTCATGGCGGTAATGTCTACTATTGGTGTGACCGCCATGAATTTCGGGCTTGGGGCCAGCTGATAATACGAAGCTGGCCCCAACCCCTTTATTACCAAGTGAGCCACTGCACCAGGGCCCTGGAAGAGTTAAGTTCTGCGCCAGTAAATGGCGCTTCAATGAACGCGCCATTTTCTGGGGTGGCTGTGGGCTGCCATTCGCAGCGGGGGTTGCCCAGAAGGCTTGGGCCTCCCTGCGCTGCTGTTTCCTGCCCCTAGCTGCCTAGCTGTACCTGGCTGGACATAGAAATAGCGCGGATCCCCACGCATTTTTTTTAATTATTTCATGAAATTCATGAAACAATAAAAAAAAGGGGGGTTCCCCTATATTGTTGTGTCCGGCCAGGTACAGATAGGCATCTGGGGGTTGTTGGCAGCCCGTCGTCACCTGCTGTATCTGGCTGGATACAAAAAATACGGCGAAGCCCACGTCAATTTTTTTTCTGAAAAATCCAAAAAACAATAAGTATGCAAGGGAATGCATCTTCATTAACCCCTCGACGGGTTAATAAAGATGCAGTCCCTTTTTAGAGGATTGTTTAATGGATTTTTCAAAAAAATGTAGACGTGGGCTTCGCCATATTTTTGTATGCCAGCCGGATACAGCAGGCGGCAACGGGCTGCCCCTAACCCCCAGCTGACTATTTGGACCTGCCAGAATATATCGGGAAGCCCTTATTTTTTATTATTTCATGAACTTTATGAAATAATAAAAAAAAAAAGTGTGGGGCTCTGTAATATTTCGTAATATTTTACTCAAATTTGATTCACATCGAATCAATCCAAACACCTCTATCACTCACCTTTCCTATACCCATCATTTCTTGTTTAATGCTATCTGGGATCTCTTTCACTCTTCATGCTTTCTCTTGAAACTGAAATGGGTATTTGACTATTGGAAACAATCACTGGCCACTGCAGTGGGCAACATACAGTGTAATTGCCTGTGGCAGTAATATGTTCTTTGACTGGAGCCCAGTTCTGTACATCCTGTTCTTGCTAAAGTATACACCTCAAGGGATACATACTGATTCTAAGTAACTACAAGCTCAGTTGAACTTCTTAAATAATTATTCCACTATACAAACTCTGCCCACTAGACATGGTGTTATTAAAGAGCAAAAACTTGCACCCAACTTGAGAAAATGCAGCACAGTGTAAAGAGTGGAACATAGTTCTTTATTTTCTATTTATTTACAACTCTCTTATAAGTTTCTTCCCTCTTATTTTCTAATATTTGTCCCTACAGATGGGCGAAGCGTTTGAATATGACCAGGTTCGTGAGAGCGGTTGCTCTGTTAAAGTAAGGCAACAGTTGAATACACTTAATTTACTTCCCGGGTAGGCGTTCTCCCTTCCTGGTGTCCCACGGCCCTTTGTGACTTCTGGGCCACCCCTTATCTTCTGAGCGTAAGTGATTGGCTGTTTGAGCTGGTCACGTGATTACTCCCAGAAGATGACGAAAGGCCCGGAAATGAGGCAGTGGCGCGGCACAGCTGGAAGGAATAACGAGGACCAGGTAAGTATAATGATTAGGTGTATTAACTGTTGCTTTGCTTTAACAGAGCAACCGGGGTTACGAACCTGGTCAAATCCGAACAGTTCGCCAATCCCTATTTGTCCCTAGTCATTGGACCCGCTTAATCGGTGGCTTTCCTTAAAGTTCATGGGCTCCAATGCAACAGCTGAAATAAGGCCCTCAATTATTGCAAATCTTTAATAGCATTAGTCTTTTTTTTATGGGCAAAAAGGACCTTTGGGGCCCCCTAGGCTCCAGAACCTGAATACAATTTCAACTCCTGCACCTGTTGTAGGTACGCCCCTACCCTTAACATTTCCTGTTAAACACATGCTTCAGCAGATGATTTTTTTTTTCAGGTAATAAATCATTTTTAATATATTCTGCACTGTAAAGCCTTACAAATGTATCCGATGATCTCAAAAATATCATCCTTTCCTTTAACCTCCAAAATTCCAACACATCCTTGAAACGTCTCATTTCATTAACAAGATAGAGAACGAGTCTATCCCTAAACCTTAAAAATAATAAATTTGCACCTTTTGCTCGGTTATTTAACTAATGTTTGGTCTGCTGTGTCTTCTTCATACATCATTAGAATACTGTTCTGTGCAGACACAATTATAGTGATGAATGTGGGCCCTCTGCCATATCCTGTATTTGTCAATGGAAGTGTTTGCAGAACAATGAGTTTCTTATTTCAAATGACAAATGTCTGAACACCATCTTTTATCCTGCTACATTTGCCAACTAGAGAATAGGTGCTGGTAGGATAGACTTTTTTTTTCTCTTTTTGCAAACTTCAAGTTTGCTGTTTCAGCTTTTCCATGTATAATGTATATTAAAATTTTAATATAGCACATGGCTCCATCAGCAGGTCTAGGCAAAGGTTGACTGGATGTAGAGTTGTGCTTGAAATGGAATGTGGACCACCATTATTTATTTGGTCACTTTTATACAGGTCCATAGATTCCACAGTGCTTGACAGTAGGGATAAGCGAGTAGTGAAATACTTGGACTCGCTATATTCGTGCCGAGTACATCGTAATACTTGGGTATTCGTTGCAAGTAGCGAGTCCAATGTTAGTCAATGGGAAATGCGATTAATTGTCTGCTGAGCCCAAAAAAGCGGTCTGGGGCTGAGGAAAAGGCTAAATTGGGTGCATGATTGCCGTAAGAGTGAGTGATGATGGAGGCGGTCTTCTGACAGCTCAGTGTGTAATTGGTGTAAAGAGAGCGATCTGCACTACGAGCTGTGTGATGGTTAACGCAGGAAGAAGCCAACCATCATCATCATCATTACAAAGGCTTCACAATTATAAAGCTTGGACTACTGGCATTGTTTTTCTACTGCCACTGCACAATGTGCAGGCATAGTGTGTCCAAAAATTAGCCCAAGGGGCTGTATCATGGTTGATGAAGGAAGCAGGCCTCAAGGGCCAAACAATTATGATGCCAGGACTACTAGCACAGTACCAATGTCCAGGCATAGCCATAGTGTCTCCAAAAATTAGCCCAAGGAGTTGTATCATGGTTGATGAAGGAAGCAGGCCTGAAGGGCCAAACAATTATGATGTCAGGACTACTAGCACAGTAGTTGCAGTGCCTAGTGTCCTGAATTCACTGACTGAATTCAGCACAGGGGATGTAGAGGGAATAATAGCTTGGGTAGGTGTGGATATTCAAATAACATTTACATACAGTTAACTAGTCAGCAGTGCAAGTAATGGACCAGACTAGTGCAGCCAGCTGCCTGCTGGGAGTAAAGATGCTTATATCAAGAAAACTACAGTTATGATTTTTACTTTTTAAAAGGTCTGCCCAGGCCCATTTCAAGGGAACTATTAAGGCCACGTTACACACACAGTTATCTGTTCAGATATTGGTCACAGATCTCTGGTTGCAGTGAAATCATGGACACATTGTTACATTTGTAGACAGCCACAAAATAGAGCAATGTGTCCATGATTTCACTGCAACCAGAGATCTGAGACCAATATCTGAACAGATATCTGTGTGTGTAACATGGCCTTTAGTATCATACTGAAAATGGCCTGACAGAGTCCCTTTAATATGAGTATATAGGACTTGGATGTCTGAAATCTTAACATGTTTTCCCATGAATGCTCTGCTATTTTTAAAGAAAGTATCATCCTAAACAATATTATTATTATCCAGAAATAATATACTATGTAATCAAGTAGTGAATAAACAGCTATCATTACTAACATGTAGAACTAGTGTTGGGAAATGTATTGTAATATTTCAGAAATCTTCCCTGCTTGGGCACTCCATGGTCCTGTAGTCACCAAGCCTTGCCTAGGAGAGGCCACTTTAAAATACAACCTGCCAAAGATAAACATGTAGAACACAGGCTGATTGAGAGATTCCATCTTCTTCAGATAAATTAACCTCTTCACAATATCCATCGTACATGTACGGCACTGTATCGTCTATATTGCTTGTTGATTGAGTTTCATTGGCCAGACCATCCCTGCATCTTACTCTGGAGTGCTGTAACCCCCGCCCCCATGTATTGGCGATCACTGTGATAATATCTGGCCAATTATTAAAAGCCAATCAAAGCATTTTACAATAAAGTTGTAATACTGTGATTCCTGCTGTCTGAATGTCAAAATGGATGGGGTGATCTTAACGTCACAGCAGTATGTTAAAGGGAACCTCCCAGGTCGTTTTTGCCCCTAAACCTATCACCACCTGTCCCTGCAGCTTTATACCACATCCCTAACCATCCCTGTCTGACCTAAATGTAAAGTATAATGGTTGTATAATATGAGTTTACATCTCCATATGCTAATTAGTCCTCTTGACTACTGTATGTAGTCATTCTAGGTGTTCTCCAGGACTCCATCTCCTTCCGCCCCAGTGAGCGTGATAATAGTATTCCCAGACACCTTCCTGGCTCATTCATAAAAATCTTCCTGTGTGTAGGACGCCGCAGGAGCGTAATTTCTGGACCTGTACATTGCTATTCCTTGTGAGGAGTATCTGACAGCTTCATAATGAGCAGTGGGCATGCTCAGAACGCCTCAGTCTTACGGCTTCTGAGTATGCACACTGCATATTATGAAGCTGTCAGATACTCCTCACAAGAAATAGCAATATCCAGCTCTGGAAATTACGCTGCTGCGGCGTCCTACACACAGGGAGATTTGATTTGAGAAGTCGGGAATGGCCTGGAAATTCTATTATCATGCCCGCCAGGGTGTGATAAACATGCAGTGTGGGGAGAGATAGAGCTCTGGAGAACACCCAGAGTTAGTATAGTAAATGTCAATATAGTTTTTTTTACAGAAGGTCATTTTTTTACTTTTACTGATTTTACCTTTATTTTTTTCTCTACTTTTCATAGTAAATGTAATAATTAATAGTACCATTTACACATGCCACATGTAATACATGTGTAAAAGCCCCACTTACAAACATATTCCCATTGGTTCGAAGTAGAGATGAGTGAACTTTCCCTGAACCTGTTTGCCAATTTACAATTTGTCACAAACATTTGCATTGGCCGCAAGAGCAAGGGTACTCGACCATCCGCGGTCAATCTGATGGATGTTGCGGTGGTAGTCCTGGAGGTCGTGGCTCTGACTGAGCATATAATTGGGGTTATATTTACAAGGGGAAAAGAGTTTTTTGATGCCATCTGTGGTTTCAGGTCAGGGACTAGCGCTGCTTGTAAGAGCTCCCATGGGATTGTTGGGTAGGCAGCTTGATGGAGCACTCCCCACAGACGGAGAGGGCCCCTGGTATTTCTAGTGCAAGAGTTTGTGGATGAGGGTGGTTGTAGTGAAAGTGTAGAGGGGCACAGGAAGGAGTAGACGGACACAAGGGTTGCAGTTCTTACCGGCTTTTTTACTGAAGTTTGTAACCAGTCCTTGCCCAGCCAGGGTACTGTATCTTCCAAGATTGCAGCTTGGTCACCTCACAGGTAGTCCGGGTCCACCTCACTAAGACACCAGGTATATACCTTTTTGTGCTGCCTCTTCCTGACACTTCTCTCCTTTACTCCCCTGTGACCTTGTGCTACAAATCCCAAGGCAGGTTACTGTGCACCCTTTCTGAGCAATGGCCTGGCATGTCCTCGCAACCCTCTGTAGTCCTGTAGCCTGGGAAAGTCCTTGGTGGTGGCCACTGCACGTGTAATTCAGTGGCCTACGGCTTCTTGGCTGGTCCTGCAGATTCCAGACCGATTTTGATCTGCCACCCCTTTGCAACTCGTTCCTCTACCCGACCAATATGGTCAGCTTTAGATTTGGGTCCCCAAGCCTGGAGATTAGCATCTGACCCTTCCATATGGGTCCTGTTCTCTTCCCAGCTTCCTTGGCCCCTGGAACTCACTCCTCTCATGCCATGATGTTCTCTCTTCTCCTAGTGGTGACTAACTAACTAAAAACTCCTGACTCCTCCCACCCCCTAAACCTACTCCTTCATTCAACCAGAAGATGGGGTCTGCTCTGTCAGCGAGACTCTTACACCCAGCATCTCCTTGGCGTGGAGTTTGGACTGGTGTTGGGTGTGTAGTGGTGAGTCTCAGCTTAGTGTTCCCAGCTTATCTGAGAGCATGGCACCACACCTGTTGACTTGGTGCAGTACCACTGTAGTGACCGAATTGCAGGAGCACTACACATTGCAGATTCTGTTCGCGATCAGAAACCAAAGCAATTTATCCGGAAAAAACAGCGAATGCAGATTTGTTCAGGAAAAAAGTTTGAAATTTAAAATGGACCTAAAACTTTCCCTAATAGTTTGGGGCCAACATTCTTGCCAGAACACTGCTGGCTGGGAACAACACCTAAGCTACGGCTAGAAGTGTTCCCAGCCATCGGGTCTACCAGCTTGTGTCAAGCTGTTGAATTTTTTTTTGGAGCTTTAAAATAATTTTTTTTAAGCTTCTTGGAGTTTTTAGGTGTTTTGACACCTGCAGGGTGTGAATTTTTGAAATAGTGCCAGATAAGGGCACAGCTGGGTAGTCCAGGTAGCTTACAATGTCCTTTAAACATCCATTTAAGAAAGCTAAATATTATTTTTTAATTATTTTTGAATATTTTTAAAGATTTATATGTATTTATTTATTATTATTATTTTTATCTCTTTAAATTATTCTTTTTTTTAGAGCAAACCTTTATTATTGCAAAGGGGCAGCAGCGTGCGAGGCCATCTCTTCTAAACTTATGTGATAGCAATTCGAGTAAAAATAGTATATGGCCATTATATGCGACACATACATGGTTTCTTAACACTCATGAAACACCAAACTATGGATATTGCTCCTTGAAAATGTGCAATCACTTTATTTCATTTCATTCCGTACATTTAGAATGCAGATTTTTAATGTGCACAAGTGTGTTATATGTGTAATTAATATTGGACCTGTCCATGCATTGCTTGCTGCCCAGTAGCCTTATTCAACATTCCAGATGAAAAAACTAAAAACACATCTTTTTAAAGTGACCCATCATGCTCCCTAATAGAAGTCCTTTACACTGTATATAGCCCATTCACTATTTCTCTGGAACTAACACTCCTTCAAACTCTACCAAACCCAAAAGCTCTACACAGATTGGCTGGCGACCATTCATGTAATTATTTCTATCCCCCACTTCCTCAAAATGCCTGGAACATCATTATAATAAGCCTCTGTACTTTCTGTAAACCCCATCTCGTTGTAGATTGTACGCTCTTTTGAGCAGGGTCGCCTTTATTTTTGCTTTAAATATTGTATTGTATTTTTTACATTGTTTCTCTGCTTCAATTACTGTATTGTATTTTTTTACCTTGATTCTCTACTTTAATTACTGTATTGTATTTTTCACATTGTTTCTCTGCTTTAATTATTGTACTGTATTTTTATAATTGTTACTTATGACCGTTTGTATATGAACCAATGAATTGTAAAGCACTGCGAAGTATGCTGGCGCTACATAAATAGAGATGATTATTAATATTATTATGAATTGCGGGTGAGTTGAATAAACTATTTTCTTTTTCTTATTTGTCCTATAGGTCAGGCTTCAATAATCACTAATCCCAATCACAAACCCAGGTGTGGCATGGGGAATGGGATTTGTAAGTCAGATCACTGCGCATTCTGCAGCCCTCCCCATTGAGGTGTTAATGAGGAGCTAGTCAACAAGATTGTGCAAATATTATCCTGTAAGCTACTGTGTCCTGGTGCTGGAAGAGGCAGGACCCTACACAAAACAAATAGGCATCACTGCGGAGCCCGATGCCATCTTGGCAGTGTCATACAATGCAGCTACAGTGTGCTACCATGTGCCTGCAGTACGCAGTTTGGAGTCATCATGGATCCACCTCAAGACATGCCAGCTCTGGGGGACGTGATCTTCCTCACCACCTCAGGGGCAGCAAGTGGTTCCCCAGAACTGGAGTAGCCTGCAGAGAACATCGCCATATATGCGAACTGGAGCTCCAATGCACTACCAGCTTGGGCCTGATATGCAGCGAGGGCTCAATCCATTGCTGGTCTCACATGCATGAGGAGGTCCCATTGGAATGTAACTCACAGTTAGGAGGTAAGCCATTCCCCATGCCAGGTGGGACCAGCACAGGTCACAGTCAGAAGAATCGGGCAGCATGCCTGCCCATATTACACCTGCAGGGGATGCTGCAACTGGTGGATTGGCAAATACAGGAGGAGGATGAGGTGGACAAGCAGGACATGAAGGTAGTAGACGCAAAAAGCCCTATTTCCTAGTCTTGTATAGTACCACTGCCAGAGGCCTTCGACTGGGATAATGCCATGTGAGCACCCGTACCACCAACAAGGAACTATTGTATTTGTCATGAACCCCTCCAGTCCATCTCACTTTCTTGAAGAAATTAGGCTCAAAGATGCCATTGCCCATGAGGTGTTGTATGGGCTTAAGGCCAATGACTTTGATGAGCAAAGTACCCATGGCATGGTGGTGAAATTTGTCCAGAAAATGGTGATTAGGTTCCTAGCCAAAGAAGGGACTGGTGATGGGTGCTACATCAACCGGTTCAACATGCTGCGTGAGCATCTTTCCTCAAGACTCTATGTTGGCAAGGAGGAAACCTTCATAAGGTTAAGGGCAGCAAGGGATCATTTGCAGGAGGCATAAGTTGGGTTGCCACCTCAGACTAATTCCAAAACTGGCAGCAGGATTCCGACAAGGAGGAGATGTTGCATCGGCTTGAGGCCAGGCCTGTTTGGGGTAGCCAGCCAGCTGCAGAGAAATACATAGGGGCCATCGATCCTGAAGGGCCTATCAGCGTTGCCCAAGTTCCTCCCGTCTCTCCTACATTCCTTCTTTCTCTTCTCCAGCTGTGGTCATGGTGGAATTTGCTGGAGGACAGGTGCACAGGTGGTGGCAGAGAATGTCCCTGAAGAAGTAGCCCCTGCAACCCCTTGACATCATCTGATAGTGGAATACCATGTGGAAAGGTGATCTACATCCAGGCAGCATTCAAATTGCTGCTACAGTCTTTTTACTCTGATTAAAGAGGACTGACCTAAAAAAGGCCTGTTATTGGGTTATATATATATATATTTATGTGTATATATATATATATATATATATATATATATATATATATATATACACTTAGCCCTATATACCCTTATTGTTATAACTCTGTAGACATTTCCCTAAATGCACGGTACATACTTTATTAGAAAAAGTGTCCAGTACGTTGGTGGGACAATGGGGGCTGTGAAAACAGCCTTTGTTTCTTACAGCCCTGAAGCTCCACACTGATCGTTCAGCACACCTACGCGTTGCGCTTTACGACGTTCCTGGCCGTAAAGAAAAGTCCTCTCGGCGTTACACCCAAAGTACACACACTTTGGGTGTACTGACGTCACTGTTACCGGATGTGACGCAAAAAGCGTCACACCGGCTAATACGCCCCTAGAGCCGGGCGAGGAGGATTAGGCTTAGTTATCACGCCCATTGGGGCGTGATAATGAGCGAGGCAGGAGGGCTACAGTCTCTCAGGGAATGGCCTTTTTCGACTACATCCATGTGAAGTAGTCCTTCACATGTAAGTTTATAATCGAGTTTTTATCATTGTTACTAAACGCATTTTTTACAGAAAAGGACAGCTGGTAATGATCTGTAAGGGTGCAGGGACATGTATTCTTAGATTTGGGGGTAATTTGGAGGGGTTAGGTTCCCTTTAAGGCAATGAGGAAGATCCCACATTCTTCTATTTTTCTTCCTTCTGCTCATCTAGTGAGGAGGGACCACCAGCAAAGCATCATAGGGTCAAGGCAACCTCTTGCGTAATTGATCCCATATGGACTCTACCCTTCAAAAAGTATCAACCTGTAAATCGAGATTTCTTATCCAGTTAAGAATCAATTTTATTGCCACAGGCCTCAATAAAATTGATTTTTTCAAATTCTTTGTCAGAGACGAAATAATAAATCTTATGGAGGTCAAGACAACTTTGTATGTCCATCAGTTTTTCACCAAAAATCCCATGTCATCATATGCCAGATGGATCCCTGCAAATGCAGTGTAAATTTTGCAATTTTGGAGCATTGTGCTTCATATAGGTACAGTGAAGTAAACTGAGCTTTCGGGCAATACTAAAGTACTGATATACTATACAGCACTCCAGTACATTTAGAGCTAAAGTAAAATAATTGTGGGGAAAATCAAACTTTATTCATTTTCATGGTTCAATGTTGTGAAACACAGTGAAACACGTAGGTTTTCAGGTTTTCAAGCTGCTCTCTCCACATATCTAGATAAATTCCTTGATTGGTCTAGCTTACAAAATTGGGGAATTGTTGGGGACTTCTGCTGTTTAGGCACATTAGGGTGTTTTCAAATATGACTTTGGGCCTACCCCTACAGACCATTCCATCAACGTCTGCGCTCCAAAACTTTACTCCTTTTTGGAGCTTGGTAGTGTTTTCAAACAATAAGTTCCCACCACATATGGGGTATTGGCGGACTCAGGAGGAATTGCACAACAAATTTCATCATCCATTTTTGCTAAATTTCTGATATTTTTACAAATAAACAAGAAAAATATAGACCGAAATTGACCATTTATATGAGGCACAATATGTCATGAAGAGGCATTCTCATACAACAAAGTTGAAGTATTCCAGAGTCATTACCTCCATAATGAAACAGTGGTCAGAGTTGAAAAAATTGGCTTGGTCAGGAAGGGGAAAACCCTTATGGTACCTTTACACGCCGCCACAGAGTGCAGCAACCGGTAGGCACCCCACGTGCACGCGCGCGTTTTCAATGGTGGATACCGGTCGCCGATGGCGCATATACACGCTGCCACAACGTGCTCCAGAGAAGGTATTTTTGTACCCCGGAAGTGCCGACGGGTGCCGCGGGTTACTTCCTATGGAGTACCTTCCCTGGTTTACACGCTGCTACCACAAAGGAATATGGGCGTACATATTGCGCGCCGCAAGTACATAGGCGTGACAGAGTTGTGTATTACGTGACGCTCGTACGGTGATTGGACAATGCAATAGCATCATGATTGGCCAGCCAGCGCAGGAAGGCTGGCTAATACATGACGCCATTGCAATTGAGGACTGTGAATGGATAGCACTTTAAATATGGCGCCCTGTGAAGGGACAGCCAATGGTTACACAGTAACCCCCACCAATGAACGCTGATGGGTGTGGTATCTATGACGCTGTGGCACGGCCCTGGGAGTTCACTAGGTCATGCAAATACCGTGCCTGTGCCCCGATTACACGCCGCCACCATAGGAATTGTTCCTTACTGTTTTTGAGCACGGCTCAGAAACAGGTATCTGAAGGAACTGCTAGACACGGGAAGGAACTCCCTGAATAACACGCCGCCATTTCGTAGTGATTTCATGGCAACAGGCACAATTGTGTCCGGTGCCTGGCGGTTTCTTCCTTCCTGTGGCGGCGTGTAAAGGTACCATTAGGGTCATTAATCTTTTATGAAGCCAAGTAAATTACATACAGGTCTTTTAGTCAAAAATAATGATGATGGGACTTACTATGTAAAGTTTCATTTTGCTAACAGTTTTCAGTCTGAGAATATCTCAGGGTTTATTTCTATATTTGCAGATTTGATGCACAGCTGCATGTTTCAAGGGGAAAATATGCAAAACCGGCACCTGATGTGCACAATTTTCTACCATTAATTAATATAACATTTTTTTTTCAATTTGAATTGCAGCTGTAGATATGAAAGAGGTTTTCCCACTTTTACAAGGGATGACACATTGCTAGGCTAATCGTGCGGATCAGACTAACATGGCATCAACTCATTTTTAGAATGAAGAAAAAATAAGGAATACCTGGAATTGCTGGCTGTATGCACAGCTGTTGTTCTGTTTGGATCCGTAATATAATACTCTAACTATATTATTATTATTATTATTAATAATTTCTCGTGCCTCAGGGTATTTTCACTCCAAAACATGCTCAGTTATATGCAGTATTACGAAACTTTACTTCTACGGGAATGTACATTGCTATACATAGGCACTAGACATTGGTGGATCTCTACCGTATTTGCAGGACTCCGATTCCTTGGTCAGGTAAATAGTCTCTGGCCCCTGGACAGGAACTTGGCGTATCTATACCTGGGGTGGCATTTGATTAGCCAAGACTGGTGCAATAATATCTGTACGTCAGGCCACACAGCCCTGGTTATTCAAAAGCTTGTGACCTTAAAGACAATCTGTTAGGTGAATAATGTCAACCGGACTAGTGGCAACAATAACTAGATGATATTAAAGCTATCAGAAAAATTCACTGCAGCACTCAGTTACTACCAAAAATCTACACATTCTAATAAGTGGTTTATATATTAGGAAAAAATTTAAAAACTTACGTTTTTTTTAAAAAAACTCAATATTCTTATCTTTTTATTTTCTGGGGTTCTTGGTACATATATTGGCCATTATCTGTTTGCTCATTAACCACTCCACGGTGACCCAGATCTGATGAGTCCTACGCTGACATCCCTGTCCTCCTTGTCCTCCCTATCCCACTGCTAAGTGTGTGGACACCATCTCAACCTCAGACCACCAGGGGGCAATGAGGGTGCTAAGTGCAGCTGCGGAGCCAGCAACTTCACATATTAAACATAAATAGAAAAATACTGCACAGCACTCAAGATATAGTGTGAACTGGTGCAAGCTGCGATGCTGGAACAAACAACCAGTAAAAATTCACTGCAGCACTCAGCTACTACCAAAAATGTACACATGATATTAAAAATATGCATGTTTTACTCTGAAACACTGCAGTATTGCAGAGAAAACATATTTTGAGAAGCCGGCACAGAACGACCAACCTTGGTGATAGGTTTAAAACTGGTTCCAGGTGGCTACTCACCCCCTCACTGCACTTGACTGACAGGTCTCTCTCCATGTGTTTCTACATGAAATACTTTGTCCTGATGAAGAAGCGGCAGGGCTTCGAAACAGGTTGACCAATAAACTTTGAAATACAGATGATGGGTTCCTGTATCATTCCAGCAGCGCAATAGAACCCTTTTACTGTCATACACAGCTGCACTATATATAGTTGATGTTTGAATAATGCTGACTGTGGTTTGTACAGCATTAATCAGTTGACTAATTCCCTCTAATTGGGCTTTCCCATTTCTCCTTTTTTTGTACAAATCATCCTGGTCTGGATAAATATAATATAAACATCCAATAGTAACCCTCATGGGGTCCAGAACTGCTTTTTTGCTGCAACCAAACACGGAGCTTTGTGGCTCACATGGTGCACACTGGCAGAACCGCTGAGCTCGATGATTGGTAACAGTGCTATAGAAATTACATAACCATTGGAGTCTGTAAACAAATGTCTACATCTCTAGAGCCAATCACTGAGCTCAGTGGCTTTGCCAAGATAGAAATCATGAAACATGAGCCACAGAGCGTATTGATTGGCCCCAGATAAAATGCAGCATTGGACTCGGGGAGGTGAAGTACCTGCTGATTGTATTATTTTTATCACAACCAGAATTATTTTGTAAAATAAGTTGAAAGGTGATAACACCCTTTAATATGTCATAAAGGGGTTATTTACTACTTGACAACCCTGTCTCAATCAGAATGTCTGCCTACAGTTAAATAGGAACACATACTAACCTCAGGTGCTTGCCGCATACCTGTGTCTTCACTCACTCTCCCAGGGGTTGCATGAGACAGTTACATCATACGAGCCCTGAGCCCAATCAGCCTCGGCTTCCCTCTTATACCTTCAGACGTTATCAGTCATTAAGAGGAAGTAAGCAACAGCCACATTTCTTAAGGTACCATCACACGCGGCAATATTGCTTGCAATTTCACTGGCAATTTGATGGTTGCAGTGAAATCATGGACACATTGTTCCATTTGTATAAAATAGAACAATGTGTCCATGATTTCACTGCAACCAGCAAATTGCCAGTGAAATTGCAAACAATATTGCCGCGTGTGACGGTACTTTACTTTCTCTTGATGTCTGATTCCTCTGAAGATTGGATAATGAAGACGGCACTGGTTGGGCGCAGGGCTCACATGACGTAACAATCACACATGAGCCAGTGAATGCAGACATAGCTGGTATAGGGCTGGCATAGGAGGTGAGTATAAGTGTTGTTATTTTACTGGTACCTCAAAGTTGATTTGTCAGTGTGCGAGTAATGGACAACCCTTTAAACTTTCATGACTGCAGACAAAAGGAAAAAGAAGGATTGGGCTGATCGATTTATATATTTTATATTCTTTTGTCTTCAAATGAGATAAGCACTTCCACCAGATGTTTATAACCCATCTGCCCATTGAAAACATATAGGCTACGATTTATCCAGACTGCCTTTTTGGCAGGGCTGTGGGGTCAGTAATCCAAACCTCCAACTCCTCAGTTTCCTTGAATCCGACTTCAACTCCACAACTCCGACTCCCTCATACATGACTCATGTGTAAGTGATAAATGTATTGTAGCACAATGTGCCATCAGTCTTTAATCATTATTGTGATACAATAATCAAAATATTTAGATGAAACATAATAATTAATAATAGTAATAATCACATTATATTGCATTGAACTACTGTACTTAATTCATTATATTATTTTAGGAGTCGGTCCATTTTACACCGACTCCACCAAAACGGGCTTCAACTCAAACTCCACAGCTCTGCTTTTTGGATGCCAGTCTTGATGAATACTCTTCACAGAGCAGCACCCCCCTACCTCTCCTCCCTCATCTCTGTCTATCACCCCACCCGCTCTCTACGTTCCTCAAATGACCTTCGACTAACATCTGCACTAATCTGATCCTCCCACTCCCAGCTCCAAGACTTCTCCAGAGCTGCACCAAACCTCTGGAATGCTTTACCCCAAGAAATCAGGACTATCCACAACTTGCATGGCTTCAGACGATCCCTAAAAACGCATCTTTTTAAGGCGGCCTATCATACTCCCTAATAGAAGTCCATTGTACTGTAGACAGTGAATGGGCTATCCCTCTGGACATTACTCTTCTACAAACTCCACCAAACCATAAAGGTCTACACAGACTGTATAATGACCATCCATGTAACATTAGCCCTATGCCCCATTTCCTCAAGATGCCTGGACCATCAGTACAATAAGCCCCTGCACCTTGTGCAACTCCTATCCCGTTGTAGATTGTAAGCTCTTATGAGCAGGGTCATTTCATTTCTTGCTTTATTTATTGTATCTTTTTTCACATTGATTCTATGCCTATTGGTTTGTATCCATTATTGTACTTTATTTGTTCTCTACTCTAATTACTTACTGTATATTTTCTGTACTCTAACCCTACATTGTAAAGCGCTGCGGAATATGTTGGCGCTATATAAATAAAGCTGTATTATTATTATTATTATTATATTGCACTGAAGTAAAATGTGTAAAAAATTTGAAAGAGATTTTCCACTACTAATATGATCCCCTTTCTTTTGTTCTAACTCTTCATAACTTTTTCCTAATATACTTCCACTATCTCCTCTGTCCCTGTAATCTTATCTCAAAGACGCTTGTAACTACCTGTAGGCTGGTTTCACACTGCAGTATTTTCCCTGATCAGGTTCCATCAGGTTTGTGTGCCAAAACCAGGAGTGTCTCCACAACTCAGAACACATGTCAATCTTTCAATTATAGTTTTTCTCTGCAAGTTCCTCTCCTGGTTCCTCTCCTAGTTTTGGCACACAAACCAGATGAACACTGATCAGGGAAAATCCTGCAGTGTGAAACCAGCTTGTGATTTTAGCTTCCATCCTTCCAGGCTGCAGACCTGATTTGGACAAATTGAACACTGCACGTCACTGGTGGGGGTGGAGCTGCCTCTCTATGACTGACAGCAGTCTGGAAATGCATGCCCAGATCACACGACACTATCCTCTCTGGACCCATCTGTCATGTGCCCCGTTCAGTTGGTACAATTTCTGGTCTGTAGCCCAGAAGGATGAAAGCTAGAACCACAATAAAGATATTTATGAGCCTCTTAGAGATAAGATAACAAGACCAGAATAGATAACAGAAATATATTAGGAACCTGTTAGGAAGAACTAGAACAAATGAAAGGTGAACCTTAATAGTGGAAAACCTCTTTAAGGCACCTTTCACATCAGCGTTTTTTGTAACTCGATCCGGCAGATTTTGCTGTATCCGCCACATAGCAAATAACAAACAAAGTTCCATAGTAAGAAGTAAACCAAACTATTTTTAGAGGGCATACTTCAAAAGCTACTCCAAGAAATTTACATATCATAGAAAAGGAGTAAAGACTTGAATATAATGCAAAATATCAAATTTTATTGGAATTGACAAAAACCGGATAGGGCAGGGGACGATCATAAAGTGCTCAGTGCTTATAGCAAGGGACTGTCTGCATAGGTTACAGGTAGTCAGACCCTTAAAAGACTGTCCCGTCATTTACATATATAAATTGGTGTCTGCGCAGAGACCCACATATACACCATAGGTTTACATATATTGGTACCATACATATCAATATCCTGCGTAATGCTGGGTAGAAAATTTACATAAACATTAGATAAACATGTTCATTGTCATCCTAGCAACCAGTTGCATACCAGATTAGAAGGCACATCTAAGATAAAACCAGTGTGTGGGTACAGAGCACAGCGCCTAGATTACACTGTAGTGGGCAGTTACCAGCATGTGGTCTAGTTCGCATATTTACCAGAGCCGTCACCGGCCATCGGCACTGAGCAGCGGGGGGGAAAAAGGGGTGGTCCGGACCAGGGGACCCCAACGCGTTTCGTGACCTTAGGGTGCCGGTCACTTCATCAGGGGATGCTCTGGGCTCCTCTGTTGGACATTTTTATATCGGCTCCGTCACCGGAAGTGACGTTACGCAAGCCGGTCACCTGACCGGAACTGTGCGCACTCGCGTCACAGGGCGCTACACCGCCCACCGCGCCGACGTCGGGCCGCACTCGCACGCACGGTCGCAGGGACGCGTCACCATAGCGACCGTGCGTGCATAGGGCACAGACATCAGCGCCGGCAGGCAGGAGATCCTGCAGCGCAGTGCGCACAGTGTACAAGGACAAAAAGAACTCTGCATCTATTGTGCTGTCCATTACTCCAGTATACACATATACTCCCTTATCATATTCTGACAATATCCCATAACAATTCATGGTATCCAGTGTGACATATTGGTGGAGTCTTTTTCTGATTCTTCAATATACTATGCAGAATTCAGTATACAGTCCTTCAGATTCTTCCTAAGAGACCTTGCTTGTCTTTATTATGTGAGCCAAAATTATCCCAACAAAGCCAAGGGAGGAACCTAAGAAATCCGTAAAAGGAAAAGATAAAAGACATAAAATGTCAGAAAAATTCTGACTCTAAAAGTAAAAGAGGTACAAAAAGACCAGGACACACCCGGCAGCAGCGACTACAGGAAGGGCGCAAAGCTCAAGTCCTCGTTTAGACCAATTGGCGACATTGTGTCCAATGTCACTATCCACTTTGTTTCCCGTTGTGACAGTACTTTTCGAACATCACCACCCCTAATACCACCGTGCACCACGTCAATACCCCTAAACATCAGGGTTGACGGGTCACTGTTGTGGTATTTCAAAAAATGGCGTGGTAGTGTTTTCAAAGTGGTTTGGTCCTCCACTGTGGGGGCCGCGACAATGCCCCTCACATGCTCCCTCACCCTCCTCCGAAGCTCCCTGCATGTCCTCCCCACGTATATCTTATGGCAGGGGCACGTGGCATAATATACCACGCAACTCGTGCCACACGACACATATTCACGGATATCGTAGCTACGGGAGCCATCAGAGGAGGAGAAGGAAGCAATGCGCTGGACATTCTCGCAGGCCACACAGTGGCCACAGGGAAAACATCCCTTTAGGGGTCTCCTAGCTCCAAACAACGCTGGCGGAATTGTTAAATGGTGGCTATGGACTAGGGTATCCCTTAAATTTCTTGCACGTCTGGCCGTCATGAGTGGGCGGTCAGACAGAGAACCTTTCAAATAAGGATCTGAGAGGAGTATAGGCCAGTGTCTGTCTAGTATTTCCCTCATCTTATCCCAACCCTGGTTAAAGGTGGATATAAATCTGATTGGTTGATTTTTGGGAGTTTCGGACTTTTTCAGACCATAGAGAAGGGAATCCCGAGGGGTATTTTTTTCCCGAAAGTACGCCCGTTTAATCGACCTATTGCTATAACCCCTTTCACGAAAGCGTTCCTTCAAATCCTGTGCCTGTTTTTCGAACAGTTCTGCGGACGAGCAAATACGTTTCATCCGCAAGAACTGTCCGATAGGGACAGCACGTATAGTGGACTGGTCATGTGAGGATGATGCATACAGTAGAGAGTTCACAGCGGTTGACTTTCTATAGACATCAGTCCGCATGGTGCCATCAAAACCGACTTCCATGCAGATGTCCAAAAAGTCGATCCTTGAAACATCAGATTTATAGGTCAATCTGATGTTCATATCATTAGATGCCAATCCCCGCATGAATCCATCAAGCTGCTCCAGTCCACCCCGCCACAAAATAAACAGATCGTCGATGTAACGAAGCCAGCACTGCACATGGGCGTCGGCCGGCCCACCCCCGCCGCAAAGCAAATCCCTCTCCCAGAAACCTAGGAAAAGGTTTGCGTACGAGGGCGCGCAGGCCGCGCCCATGGCAGTGCCGCGTGTCTGAAGGTAATAATTGTCCTTAAAGACAAAGAAATTACGCGTTAGGGCGAACCGGAGCAGCTCGAGGATTAGTTCACACAGTCCTGCATCCCTTCCACTGGATTGAAGGAAAAACCTTACTGCTCTCAGACCATCCTCATGGTGTATGCTGGTATACAGGGACTCCACGTCAGCTGTTACCAATAGAGTATCAGTCTCCACAGTGATGCCGTCGATCCTCATCAGGACGTCCGTCGTATCCCGGACATAGGAGGGCAGCAATTCCACTGGTGGTTTTAAATAATAATCTATAAATTTACATATTGGATTGCAAAGCCCCCCTATGCCGGAAACGATCGGACGACCCGGAGGAGCGACGGCATCCTTATGGATTTTTGGTAGCAAATACAGTGTGGAAATCCTTGGAAACTTAACGGTGAGTCCCTCCATAACCTTTTTTGTGATCAATCCAGCCTCAAGGGCCTTCATGAGGATGGTCTGGAGCATACATGAAAAGGTGGTCATAGGGTTAAAGGTCAGTTTACGATATGTCTCTTTGTCACGTAATTGTCGATATACTTCCCGTTCATATAATTCTACTGGCCAGATCACGATGTTCCCACCCTTGTCCGCTGGTTTTATAACTACATCAGACATTTTCTCTAGGTCAGACAATGCACAGCGTTGTTTATATGTCAAGTTGTCTGTTTTCAATCCCGTTGGCAATCTCTTCAAATCATTGATTACCAACTTATTAAAAATTTCTACAGCTGGACATACGGACAAGGGTGGGAACCTCGTAGATCTGGGTAATATAGATGAGGGAAACCTACCTTCATTCGTAGGCTCAATCTCGTTGGCCAAGTCCTCCAAATTTTCCAGAGCCTCTCTCTCACCCCGGTCCATTTCTTCAGGTTGCCTTTGGTTTTTGTTATGAAGTTTTCTCAATATGATCTTCCGTGAGAATAACTGTATATCCTTCATAGCTGTAAAAAAATGGAAATGGCCAGTGGGTGAGAAAGAGAGCCCCAGAGAGAGGACCTCAACCTGGGTTTTTGAAAGCGGGTGGTTAGAAAGGTTAATTACCTGTAATGCCCGGCTAGATGAACTACCGCCTTGTGGGAATCGGGCTCTAAACCTAGTCATTATCCCTTCACCGGGGATGGATTCAGCATCAGATTCCTCAGTGCTGCTAGGGTTAGGTGTTATTGGTTTAGGTTTAGGTTTGGAACCAGTACGCGGTTTTCCTTTTGGTAGCGGGTTGGGGCGAGGTTTAATGTTCGTTTTCCATTTATATACCCGTCCTGTGTTGTAATCCACCTGATCCCGCTGGAATTTTTTAAGCTTAAAGCCTTTGATCTCTTTTTCAAGACGTTTCAACTCTGTTTCATTATGGGTGTTAAATTTGATCAGAGCTTCGCCGGACATCTGTTCCTTGATCTGGGACAGAAGTTTATCCATCTCGCTTTCCATTACCTCAATGGATGCGGAATTTAGCTCAACGAGAAGGCCTAGGAACCCTTTAGAACACTCGCTTGCACACTCCTCCCACTCTGCTTTGAAGGTCTCGTCATCTATGGGGAAGGAAGGGAACACCTGTACTCTTAGCCCACGCGGCACAAGGTCTTTTTCTAGATATTTGTCAAGAAAGGCCCTGTTCCACCAAGTTTTTGTGCGTTTTCGTAGGAGAGCCCTGTAAGCTTTGACTGCCTCATCCGTGCTGCCGCTGCCGCCCGGCTCACCCTCTGCACCTCCGACCTCATCCAAGGCTTTGTCAAGTTCTGTGAGCCACACAGAGTCGTGGGCTCGAAAATCCATCCCAACAGGACGAGCTGTGGAAACCACAGAAATCACAATTAACAAACAAAGTTCTATAGTAAGAAGTAAACCAAACTATTTTTAGAGGGCATACTTCAAAAACTACTCCAAGAAATTTACATATCATAGAAAAGGAGTAAAGACTTGAATATAATGCAAAATATCAAATTTTATTGGAATTGACAAAAACCGGATAGGGCAGGGGACGATCATAAAGTGCTCAGTGCTTATAGCAAGGGACTGTCTGCATAGGTTACAGGTAGTCAGACCCTTAAAAGACTGTCCCGTCATTTACATATATAAATTGGTGTCTGCGCAGAGACCCACATATACACCATAGGTTTACATATATTGGTACCATACATATCAATATCCTGCGTAATGCTGGGTAGAAAATTTACATAAACATTAGATAAACATGTTCATTGTCATCCAGCAACCAGTTGCATACCAGATTAGAAGGCACATCTAAGATAAAACCAGTGTGTGGGTACAGAGCACAGCGCCTAGATTACACTGTAGTGGGCAGTTACCAGCATGTGGTCTAGTTCGCATATTTACCAGAGCCGTCACCGGCCATCGGCACTGAGCAGCAGGGGTGAGCAAGGGGTGGTCCGGACCAGGGGACCCCAACGCGTTTCGTGACCTTAGGGTGCCGGTCACTTCATCAGGGGATGCTCTGGGCTCCTCTGTTGGACATTTTTATATCGGCTCCGTCACCGGAAGTGACGTTACGCAAGCCGGTCACCTGACCGGAACTGTGCGCACTCGCGTCACAGGGCGCTACACCGCCCACCGCGCCGACGTCGGGCCGCACTCGCACGCACGGTCGCAGGGACGCGTCACCATAGCGACCGTGCGTGCATAGGGCACAGACATCAGCGCCGGCAGGCAGGAGATCCTGCAGCGCAGTGCGCACAGTATACAAGGACAAAAAGAACTCTGCATCTATTGTGCTGTCCATTACTCCAGTATACACATATACTCCCTTATCATATTCTGACAATATCCCATAACAATTCATGGTATCCAGTGTGACATATTGGTGGAGTCTTTTTCTGATTCTTCAATATACTATGCAGAATTCAGTATACAGTCCTTCAGATTCTTCCTAAGAGACCTTGCTTGTCTTTATTATGTGAGCCAAAATTATCCCAACAAAATACCTCTTTTACTTTTAGAGTCAGAATTTTTCTGACATTTTATGTCTTTTATCTTTTCCTTTTACGGATTTCTTAGGTTCCTCCCTTGGCTTTGTTGGGATAATTTTGGCTCACATAATAAAGACAAGCAAGGTCTCTTAGGAAGAATCTGAAGGACTGTATACTGAATTCTGCATAGTATATTGAAGAATCAGAAAAAGACTCCACCAATATGTCACACTGGATACCATGAATTGTTATGGGATATTGTCAGAATATGATAAGGGAGTATATGTGTATACTGGAGTAATGGACAGCACAATAGATGCAGAGTTCTTTTTGTCCTTGTACACTGTGCGCACTGCGCTGCAGGATCTCCTGCCTGCCGGCGCTGATGTCTGTGCCCTATGCACGCACGGTCGCTATGGTGACGCGTCCCTGCGACCGTGCGTGCGAGTGCGGCCCGACGTCGGCGCGGTGGGCGGTGTAGCGCCTTGTGACGCGAGTGCGCACAGTTCCGGTCAGGTGACCGGCTTGCGTAACGTCACTTCCGGTGACGGAGCCGATATAAAAATGTCCAACAGAGGAGCCCAGAGCATCCCCTGATGAAGTGACCGGCACCCTAAGGTCACGAAACGCGTTGGGGTCCCCTGGTCCGGACCACCCCTTGCTCACCCCTGCTGCTCAGTGCCGATGGCCGGTGACGGCTCTGGTAAATATGCGAACTAGACCACATGCTGGTAACTGCCCACTACAGTGTAATCTAGGCGCTGTGCTCTGTACCCACACACTGGTTTTATCTTAGATGTGCCTTCTAATCTGGTATGCAACTGGTTGCTAGGATGACAATGAACATGTTTATCTAATGTTTATGTAAATTTTCTACCCAGCATTACGCAGGATATTGATATGTATGGTACCAATATATGTAAACCTATGGTGTATATGTGGGTCTCTGCGCAGACACCAATTTATATATGTAAATGACGGGACAGTCTTTTAAGGGTCTGACTACCTGTAACCTATGCACACAGTCCCTTGCTATAAGCACTGAGCACTTTATGATCGTCCCCTGCCCTATCCGGTTTTTGTCAATTCCAATAAAATTTGATATTTTGCATTATATTCAAGTCTTTACTCCTTTTCTATGATATGTAAATATCCGCCACATAGCGGCTGACTTGTGGCAAGCCCCACTTATTCCCTACGGGACTTGCGGTCAGGTGCAGCAAATGCGGTTTTGCCGGATCCGGCAGATCCAGCACTTGCGGCAGCGCAAAAGAATGCTGCTACCTGATAGACCCCAAACGCACACACACCCCACACACAGACCTCAAACAAACACAGGCTTCAAACACACACACAGACTCTACCCACACAGACCTCCAACACACACAAACCTCAAACACACAGACCCCCCAAACACAGACCTCTAAAATACACAGACCTCCAACACATACAGACCTCCAACACACACAGACCTTCAACACACACAGACCTCCAACACAAACAGACTTCCAACACAAACAGACCTCCAACACACACAGACTCTCCCCACACAGATCTCCAACACACACAGACCCCCCTACACAGACCTCCAACACACACAGACCTCCAACACACACAGACTCCCCCACACAGATCTCCAACACACACAGACCTCAAACACACAGACCTCAAACACGCAGACCTCAAACACACACAAACCTCAAACACACAGACCCCCCAACACAGACCTCTAAAATACACAGACCTCCAACACACACAGACCCCCACCCCCACATAGACCTCCAACACAGACCTCAAACACACACATACATCAACAGACAGCAAACACACAGACTACAAACACACACAGACCTCAAATACACACAGACCTCAACACACAGATCTCAAACACACACAGACCCCCCCACACAAACACAAACCCCCCAAACAAAGACCTCAAACAAAAACAGACCTCCAACACACACATACCCCCAAACACAAACAGACCTCCAACACACACACACCTCCAACATACCCAGACCCACACACACACAGACATCCCCCCCCCACAGACCTGAAACACACACAGCCTTCCAACACACAGACCTCCCCACACAGTCATCCAACACACACACAGACCTCAAACACAGACAGACCTCCAACACACACAGCCCTCCAACACACACAGCCCCCCCCACACACAGACCTACAACACCCACAGACCTCCAACACACACAGACCTCCAACACACACAAACCTCAAACACACACAATCAGGGGCGTAAATACAGTGGATGCATGGGTTGCAATCACATCAGGGCCCTGGAGCCTAGGTGGCTCCAAAAGTCCATTTCGCCTATAGAAAAAGACTACTACTATTAATGATTTGCAACCTACAATGAGACCTGGTCCACTGCACCATCTCACGATCGGCAGTACCGCCTCTTATTGGATCCCCACCCATCCCTCGTAGACTGTGAGCACTTGCGGACAGAGTCCTCTCCCCTTCTGTACCTGTACGACTTGACTGTCCATACACATTGTACTTGTCCTCATCTACCCTTTCCATATGTAAAGCGCCATGGAATCTAATGGCACTATATTAATAATAATAATAATAATAATAATAATAATAATAATTGGGGCTCCATTGGAGCTTTCGCATTGGGACCCATGAGCTTCAAGTCATGCCACTGCACACAAGACATTCTGCTCTGTGGATTGTGGGGTTAGAATTGTACAGATCCATATGCATTGATATCTCAAATACCTGCAGAACATATAGACTCATTTACATCAATAAACCATGAAGGCAACATTTCTATGGAATCATTGTATAAAGAGCTATTAAATGATGAGTAATCTGAAGGTTTATTGCGGATAGCAGACAATGTAACAAATGATACTCAGCATGATTGCCTTCTCATCCCCAGTGCCCTTAGCAGCATATGCACTATTTAGATAGATGAGGTGCAACGTCATAGCTGAAGTTTTAATCTTGCATAAAGAGACACTTGGTCATTCCTTGCCTTGGTTATTCATCTTCTATATGGTCATCATGGGAAAGTCATTACTTTGCCTGCTATATGGCAATGTAATGTCTATATTTGGAGATTCTAATAAGCACCATTGCAAGGTGTTTACTGGGGTGGATAGCCATTACATCTACATTATTATTATGGTATAGGATATATATCATAAACGCATGCTAATAATATGTTTGGCTTCTAAAAGAGTTACACAGCCGTATATTCCCATTCTTCCTTGGGAAGGAGATAAGCACATTTTCTTATATCTTGCTTATTTGGAATTGATCCATCTTGAAGTTTTTTAGAGCAAGCTGTCATGTGAGTGTACATGAGAAATAATACTATTTGTGGCCATTATATTACTTGCATACTGAAATGTTCCCCTCTGCAGGCTCTGTCTTCATCTTTCAGTTCCCTCTGAGCTAGTAAGTGGAGACTAGTAGTGAGCGAACCTTTCAAGGTTTGGTTTCAGTGGCACTGTTTGGGACCCGACCTTGATCTGAGCCGTCACTGATTGACTGTTCGGCTCAGTTAACATACAGCCAGCCATAAGCAAAACACTTCCAGGAGCAGGAGGGTGGTGGACAACATACTACAGTAAAAAACTTACCCTACTGGGAGCCGATCACACACTGCAAGCAGCTCGCACTGGGTCCTGTATCAGGCTTTAACTGGAGCACAGCACTGCACGTTCCTGCACTTTGGACACGCAAATCACCCAAACTCCAGCCCCAAACAGGTTCACTCATCTCTAGTGGAGACTGTTAAGAGAGCTGCCATACTCAGTATATAGTGAGAAATTGGTTCCTGCTCTTCTTTTGCTTTTTAGTACATGTCCCCAAGTAGATTTAGTAGTACAATGTAGGAAAATAAACGGATGTCTTGAGTTGTGTAGATGTGAATTCTGCAATGAAGTTACATTTACTAAGACCTGCAGAAAAATGTGTGTTTACTTGTGTCTAGTGTGCCTCACAACATAATATGGTGTGCAACCTGAGACCTTACTATGCTGGCAATCCATCTTGCTTTGACAAAAACAGATTTGGTTTGTTTTTATGAATGACTGGTGAGTTTAGGAGGTGGCGTGTGTGGGAAGAAGAGGTGGTTTATAAGTGGAGAAAGAACACTGCTGAAGGTGGACAGCCCAAACGATTCATGTTCTAATCTGCAGTGAAATGTCAAAATGTCACTGCCTAGTAGTGCAGCACCACAGGATCATGCAGCTGCTGAACCAGGGTCTGGCTGTTAGACACAGCCAGACTCCTCATGCAGAAGGCAAAGATTGTTTATTCCCATTTCTGCCTTCCCTATCGCTGTATACACAGTACTGAACAAGAGCTGTGTAGACATTTATAGGGAATGGTACCTTTACACGCCGCAACAGAAGGTTAGAAACAACCGGGTGTCTCACGTGCACGAGTACGTTCCAACGGTTGCTAATGGTACCCGATACCGCCTTTACACGCCGCTACAAAGTGCTCTACAGAAGGTTTTTTCTATCCCTGGAGGCACTGACGGGTGCTGCAGGTTACCTTCTGTAGAGCACCTTCCCTCATCTACACGCCGCTACAGAAGGTAATATGGGAGGACCTGGGGCAGCAGGGACAACACATAGGCGTGCCAAAGTTGTGGATTACGAGACGCTCGTACGGTGATTGGACAGAGCAATAACATTATGATTGGCCAGCCAGCGCAGGAATCCTGGCTAATACATGATGCTATTGCAATTGTGTAGTGTGACTGGTCAGCTCCTTAAATATGTGGCCCTATGCAGGGACAACCAATCGTAACACAGGAGCTTCCACCAATGATCGCTGAAGGGGGGCGGTATCCCGGAGGCTGTGTCACGCCCCAGGGAGTTAACTAGGTGACGAAAAAACCTTCCTGTTCCTCATTTAGATGCCGCTACCATCGGGTTGAAACCAACCTGTTTTAGAGCACTGCTCAAAAACAGGTGTCGACAGTGACGGGTGGCAACAACCTGATTTACACGCCGCTACCTCGCGGTGTTTTGACGGTACAAGATACAATTGTCTCCGACACCCGGTTGTTTCTAACCTTCCGTAGCGGCGTGTAAAGGTACCAGAAGGGATAATGGTGCTTCCTCCTCTGGACTCAGTAGTTATGTGATCATTGGGTATAAGGAAGGAGCAAGAGCTGTCAGGCTCTAGGAGACCCAGTCAGCTCTGCAACAAAACTAAGAGGCTTGATTTCCACAGTAAGGCTGGTTTCACACGGCCATTTTTTGCATCCGTGTGTTTCTAGCTTAAACCGGATGCACCTGCATTCATTTTTGCCCTTATTGACTCTCAATTGGGATGCAGGCACTTGTGGGTGCATCCAGTTTTGTTCTTTTTCCTCTGATCCCGGTGGACGA
Source organism: Allobates femoralis (assembly GCA_033576535.1). Classification (NCBI taxonomy): domain Eukaryota; kingdom Metazoa; phylum Chordata; class Amphibia; order Anura; family Aromobatidae; genus Allobates; species Allobates femoralis. Next base: position 655,039,882 of record JARQOC010000002.1, on the reverse strand, counting down.
TTTTTTTCCTGTGACCAAAAATGCAATATCTTTCATTTTTGATTTTCATGTCAAAAACTGTGACCACCCGGATCAGGGGCAATGCAGGTAGAATTGAAATAGGGCACAATGTAACTCGGATCCAGAGGAGTCCACATCACGCTGGATACAGACCCCGGATATGGGTTTTTGGTCTATGGCTGCCCAGAACGGCCATAGGGGCATGTCCTTTAGAACCAGATCCAGGAATAACAGGTGCACTATCGGATGAAATGGGTTGCTCCCACAGCAGTATTATCACTGATCCATGAGCCCAGATCAGTGATAATACTGTGGCACCCCAGGAGTCCGTTTACCACAGTGGCATTGCTTCCCTCACAGCGTGTGATGTCATGCTGGAAGCAAGAAGGGGTCTCCTAGTCAGGTAACACTAGTTCTGACTCCAGACCATAAGGGGGAGCTCTGAATCTGGATTCATGGGAGCTTCCCTATAAAGTCTGGCTTGGGGGAGAGGATAGGAGAAAGTCTTAGAAAGTCAGAGAAGTCAGTACAGAGCAGTATTGAGGAAGACCAGTCTGATGTCCTGGGGACTGGAGCCGGTGGAGCTCGTCCCAGGACAGTGGAAGGCTAGTGAGATAGTGGAGTTGAGGAGAACCTGGGGAGTGGAGCCGTGACTGGGTTCGCCCCAGAAGAAAGCGATAGGAACTGGACATGGTCCGTCGTTGTACTGAACTGAAATCCTGGCAGCCAAATCCAGAGTCCAGAGGACTGCAAGTCCCCTGGCCCTGTTAAACACCAGATGGCAAAGCAGCATAGCAGAGCTGGGAGCAGCCACGGAGCAGTGATACCTGGAAAAGGCTCAAGCTGCCTGCCATATGGGTAAAGGACTGAAAATGCAGGAAGAGGTCCTCAGCACAACTTTAGGTAGCGAGGTCCAAGTAGCACCACGCAAAAGGAAGGCCTCTACAACTTCCTGTCCAGGTGGATCCCCATTAGCTTCCAGGCTGCCTGGACATCCTTTACTACCTGCAACAATTGCCCCGGACTGCACCTGCAACCACCAAGTAAAGGTAAAGGAAAGTTCCATTGTTGTGTCCTGCAGTTATCTACCTTGCCCTAGTCCTGCACCCCATCAATTCTATCCCCTTACATACACTGTGTAAACTGCCCTGGAGTCCCCTGCTCTACACATTGAGAGCAGAACCACCTCAACTGCATTACCAATGGCCCAAGAGGATTTGTACTGCAGCGTTGGCCATCCATCCCAATTGTGAGACCCACGGGTGGCGTCACAAATTCATTTACCATATAAACTTTCCCCCATTTATTGACACCGCCAGGGCCACGGAACTGGGTCGCGAACCCGTGACCTTCCCGGAGAGCTGCCTGATCCGAGTACCCCACGGTCCTGGGTGGGCATGTCAATACCAGTGCAGATGCATCCAGTTGCATCATTGGGGGATCCAGGGGGATGCAGGCTTTACTTACATCCCTCTGGATTGCAAAAAACGGACGTGTAAAACTAGCCTAAGGCCCCTTTCATATAGGCGTTTTTATGAAAATGCGGCAGATGCGGCACACTTACCGCATCTGCCACATCTTGCACCTAATGGCCGCACTTATGGCACACCTGCGGCAAGCCCCATGCATTGTCTATGGGACTTGCGTTCAGGTGCGGCAAGTGCGGTTCCGGCCCTTGCGGCAGTTTCGACCATGAAACAAAACCCGGTCAGCCGATGGGTTTTTTCGCGACCACAAGTGCCGCATCTGCCGCAACTGGCAGAACCGAACTTGCTGCACCTGACCGCAAGCCCCATAGACAATGCATGGCGCTTGCCGCAGGTGTGCCGTAAGTGCAGCCGTTAGGCAGAAGATGCGGCAGATGCGTTAATTCTGCCACATCTGCCGCATTTTTTCAAAAACGCCAGTGTGAAAGGCACCTAACTGTGACTAATATATAAACCATAGTTGAAGGGAAAATATGATGAAAAATGTTTTTGAATGTTGTAATGCTCCCCTAAGGTCTCTTATGATCTTATGTGGGGTACTCTATGTAAGATAAATGAAAAATATATAAAATAAATAAATTAATTAATTAATTAGAAGCAGGTAATCATAAATAACTAAATGAATAAAGGCACTTTATAAATAATATATATAAATAAAATCACTATTACGTGAAAAAAAATCCCCAATATATAAAAATAAGTTTTACAGAAAGAAGAACAATATTTTAAATGTGATTTAGTGTTCTTTTGTGGTTATAAAAAAAATGTAAAAAAAAGAGATATGCATTTCCTTATCAATATTACTTGATAGCAGCACAAAAATAAATAATATGACAAAACCGTAAAAATTAAACCTCACATCACAAAAGAAAGCTGTAAAAAAATATTATTTCCGAATAAGAATTTTTTTTAGCTTTTCTGTAAAAAAATGGCCGAAATTGTCTTTGTTAATGTATAGGGGAATATGGGCTGGTCTTGATCTGGCTAAGGATTATACAGTGGACAACCAGAAATTGAGAACTGGGCCACTATTTGAGTCTAATAAATGATGTCACCAGCTGTAAGGTGTTTATTAGGTTGGATAGCCATTAATTTTACATTGTTTTTATTATATAGAATAATATAAGGTGTATATCATAAGCACATGCTAATAACGACCTTATTAGAATTTAGCAATGTTTGCTGTGAATTGCTATTTTAATTAGAAGCAGAATTCTCCAATAGAATGTGAATTCTATATGAACATTGTTACACATTATACAGAAGAATGTAATCTATATTAAAGAGGAGTCATTTTTCACATAATTTCCTCATCTGATAACGATCTATTTAAGTCTACAATAGGACGTACACTTTTTTAACGATATGTGCTACATTGTACATACACCATTAACTGCATATTACCATGAGTTATTCCTTATACCTCCTACTGCTGGTGTTCTCTTTTGAGGCCCAGACCTTTTTTAACACTATTAGGTAGGGTCCTGGTGGGGTCACCTTGTCGTTGGTGGGACGGCTTGAGCATTTCTGTAATTACTCAAAAAAGTTAATTGACATACTTCCACATAAACAATCCATATGTCATTGCTAAAATTTTTATCCGGAAGAATATTCTTTCCTTGTTTGATGGGAAAATAAGTCATGGATTGTAATGACAGTGTTTTATGAATAGGGAAATTAAAATCTTAAAAGGTTTTTCTCAGCTCTATAAATTAGAATTGTAGAATAATGCTTGCCAAAACAAGCAATTGTCGAATTTATTGGTAATATTTTCAGATGTTCTTGAGATATGAACAGTTTTATTTTGTTGATAGCCCATTGTCTTGGAGACCGACCACTGCTGCTGGACAGCACGATTGCAGGGCATAGAAGATTCTTTCTATTGAGCTTGTAAGCACCATTTTGATTCATTACGGAGTACAAATCATGATTTCATTTTTTGTTGCAGTTTATGCAATCTGAAGTGTGGCCTTGCCTTTGAGCTGTACTGATGGTGTTCTCTTTTGGGGCCCAGACCGTTTTTAACACTGTTAGGTAGGGTCCGTCCCGATGGGGTCACCTTGTTGTTGGTGGGACGGCTTGCACATATTTGTAATTACTCAAAAAAGATTCATTGATATACTTCCACATAAACAATTCATATGTCACGAGTACATTTATAAGTTACAGATGCTGCATGCCATCAAGATATTCAGGCTTTTGATATTGAAAGTGTCAAGCAAAGGTTACATCCATTACGCTGGAGTTCATTTCTGTTAGCAGGATTTCTCCTTCCATATTATTTTATTTGTTCATGTACAATGGGGGGAGAAAGTATTTAGTCAGCCACCAATTGTGCAAGTTCTCCCCCTTAAAAAGATGAGAGAGGCCTGTAATTGACATCATAGGTGACCTCAACTATGAGAGACAAAATGAGAAAACTAATCCTGAAAATCACATTGTCTGATTTAGAAAGAAATGTTTTCAAATGTTGGTGGAAAATAAGTATTTGGGCAATTACAAAAGTTCATCTCAATACTTTGTTATATATCCTTTGTTGGCAATGACAGAGGTCAAACATTTCTGTAAGTCTTCACAAGGTTGGCACACACTATTGCTGGTATGTTGGCCCATTCCTCCATGCAGATCTCCTCTAGAGCAGTGATATTTTGGGGCTGTCTCTGGTCAACATGGACTTTCAACTCCCTCCAAAGATTTTCTATAGGATTGAGATCTGGAGACTGGCTAAGCCACTCCAGGACTTTGAAATGCTTCTTACGAAGCCACTCCTTCGTTGCCCTGGTGGTGTGCTTGGGATTATTGTCATGCTGAAATATCCAGCCATGTTTCATTTGCAATGCCCTTGCTGATGGAAGGAGGTTCACACTCAACTCTTATGGCCCCATTCATTCTTTCATGTACACGGATCAGTCATCCTGGTTCCTTGGCAGAGTTCTTTGGATGCAACTCAGCATTCTTTCTCCTCCAAACAAGACAAGTTGTGTTTCTACCAAACAGTTCTACTTTGGTTTCATCTGACCATATGACATTCCCCCAATACTCTTTTGGATCATCTAAATGCTCTCTAGCAAACTTCAAACCAGCCCGGACATGTAATGGCTTAAGCCACGTCTGACAGTGCAGGATCTGAGTCCCTGGCAGCATAGTATGTTACTGATGGTAGCCAGCTCTCTGAAGGTCATTCACTAGGTCCCCCGAGTGGTTCTGGGATTTTTGCTCACCGTTCTTGAGATCATTTTGACTCCACGGAGAGAGATCTTGCGTGGAACCCCAGATTGAAGGAGAATATCAGTAGCCTTATATGTCTTCAATTTTCTAATTATTGCTCCCACAGCTGATTTTTTCACACCAAGCCGCTTGCCTATTGCAGATTCAGTCTTCTCAGCCTGGTGCATGGCTACAATTTTGTTTCTGGTGTCCTTCGACAGTTCTTTGGTCTTCACCATAGTGGAGTTTGGAGTGTGACTGTTTGAGGTTGTGGACAGGTGTCTTTCATACTGACAACAAGTTCCAACAGGTGCCAGTACTACAGGTAATGAGTGGAGGACAGAGGAGCCTCTTAAAGAAGTTACAGGTCTGTGAGAGCCAGAAATCTTGCTTGTTTGTAGGTGACCAAATACTTATTTTCCACCAAAATTTGAAAAAACTAATTCTTACCAAATCAGACAATGTGATTTTCAGAATTTGTTTTCTCATTTTGTCTCTCAAAGTTGAGGTCACCTATGATGTCAATTACTGGCCTCTCTCATCTTTTTAAGTGGGAGAACCTGCACAATTGGTGGCTGACTAAATATTTTTTTTATACTCCACTGTAGCACTTCCAAAGACAAGTCTAACAATGCATTTACACGGTCTGTCCACTCCTCAGTTACTAAGAAATCAGTAAATCCATTAAATCGGTAGTACACACTTATTTTTATATTATTGTTGCCCCATAATAAGGTTTAGGAGATCATATTAAAAAAAGTCCAAAACAAGATCTACTGGATCCTAATGTAATGAAGTCAACCATGAAGTTGCCCAATTGTTTTGACCTTTGCCGTGATTGCCCAAGCTGTTATATAAAAGGTTTTCTACAATCCAATGAATGATTCTCACTGGGTAATGACACTGGGCTTGGAAATATCTAGCTGTGGTTTACACTGAAGGCTTTATGAACTGATTTTGGAAAATGTTTCTGAATGCGTAAAAATGGATTTAATAAATTATTCATCTTCCTTCATGTAGTTGATTAAAATGACAAACCATATTTCTTGTCACCCATGTGTCGTTATTAAAAGCATTTCAAATGATAATGGCACCTCTGACATGCTTTCCATGGCAATTAGAGAAGCTTCATTTAAGTACTGATTTTTGTTCTTTTAATGTCTGGCTACAATTCCCTTTCTGATTTTGTTTAAAACATAAAGATCCCGTGGTTCCTGTAGGGTGGTGTCATGCACAATGGTTTTTGCAGAATCAGCATTGGAGTTATTGATACAGTTTTTTTCAGAGAAAGTCCAAAGCAGAAGGAAGGAAAGGAGAAAAATAAATAAAACCTGATACCTCCTGAATCAGCTTCTGTCTACAGATGAAAAAAATCAAATATAAAAATGCAGCACCATTCTGTAAATAAAAAACACCTTAATTGATCCCCGGCGGCTGTGTCGGGGGGGGGGGTGGCTGATGGAGGTCCTGAGACTACGGGCAGGGTGCTGTGGCTGGCATGTGGGGGGCTGTGTCAGGCAGGCGTGAGGCTGCAGGTGGCTTCTGAAGCATCGGCTTTGGCTACAGTTCTTGGTACCGCCACCAGTGGGCACCATATTGGCACATCCATCACTTGGGTGTGCCAATATGTCCGCCATTGGTGCATTGATTTATGGGTTTTCTGGACATCCTAACGGATGAAATGCATAACGGACGCCACAAGGCAATTATTTAAGTAGATAGGGCTACTCATATATCCAGATTTTGGATAAAGATGTCCAATTTTTATCATAGTCATAGGTCAAAATCGCCCATGCAAGTCTGTGAATCAGTGAAAAACGTGGGCGGAACACTGATTATAAGTTAGTTGCATCCTAGTGCTGCCTGCTTTAAAGTGATTGTTTTCACCAGCCAAAAGTCAGCAATTACGTTTTTATGTAAATGAGGCTGTATTTCTAGTGTAGATCTGAAGCCTCTGTCACTCCAGCTCTATTCCCTACCCATTGCTATCTCCTACATAACCTACACTCTCTACGCTGTGCGACTGCAGGCGGGAGCTATAAATCAAGCATGAGCAGGAAGAACTTGGTGAGGAATAGAGCTGGCGTGACAGAGACATCATATCAATTCAAACGCTGATTTTTCAGCAAAGTAGGAATCGACTGGCCATGTAAAGATATTGTTGGACTTGTCTATTGAAGAGCTACATAAACATATAAATATGTAATTTGAGATGTGAAGCCTGCTGACAGATTCCTTTCAAGTACTGATATTGAACTTGATACAAACACTATAATGTATGGTAGTGTATTTAACCTGTCATATTAATATGTGAGGATTAGTACTCCAACATGTGTGTGTATCCACTATCTGCAAATTGTCTCCTCCGAGTGGAAGAGGATGTCCTCTGGTTCACCTATTAGAAGTAGAAGTCTTAAATGTTTTTAAGGAGCAACGCTACATGTGTTAGTAAAAACACTAAATCATTCTATTTGCAGACACATTTTTTAAGGTTTGCCTTTCATCAGTGTAAAAAAAAAGATTTGGCTGTGAGAGGCCTCTGATGGGCATCTATGGGGTAAATCCTCTCCCTGTCGAGAGTTCTCAACTGGCCTAAGCAGACTTATAGGCCATTCAATGTTCTTCTGGGAAATTAAATATGCAAATTAACTCTTCAAAGTGAAAGATGACTTTATGTCTAGTGACAACTGTTGGAAGTAGCAATCCTAAAAGACAAAATTGCCCTTTAATGAACCTTGCCACATGGCTTACGATAACAAGAATTCTTTTTGCTGACGTGTTTTCATCAGTGCATAGGAAGATATCTTATTTGGCTGGATGAAAAGAGTGGTCTAAGACTTAATGATATCGGCGCTTAGTGAACTAGCCCTATTTGCTGTGTATATATGCAGACTTAAATGGTATAAAGCATTAAAGAGGACCTGTTACCCCCCTGCTGCATGGCAATCTAAATGCAGCACTGAATGCTGCATGTCTGCTGTATTCAGGGAAGGGGTCCCCCATGTGTATGTGTGCTGTGTACCCCAAGATATAGACTTACAGATAGAAGCCATGGAGGCAATCACTGTGGCTGGAGTGAGCTTGATTGACTGTGGCCATTCCATCCCCCTCTGCCTCTCTGTGTTGCTTTGGCTGTGCTGTTTATGCTTTGTCAGGGCAGGAATCTGGAGCTGACGTCAGGACAAATGATTTGCATGCTGTGAGTGACAGAGAGGAGGGGGGCAGAGCCTGCACAGCAGAAGCAGCACACAGAAGCAGAGGGAGAGTGAATGGCTACCGTCAATCAAGCTTCCTCCAGCCACAGTGACTGCCTCCATGGCTTCTAACTGTACGTTTTACAAAGGCTATATCTCGGGGTACACAGCACACAGACCACAGACACATGGGGGAGCCCTTCCCTGAATGCAGCAGACATGCCGCATTCAGTGCTGCATTTAGATTGCCATGCAGCAAGGGGGTGATAGGCTCTCTTTAATAACATTCATAAGTACCAGTATTCCTATTTTTGGGCCTAATTTTGGTTGTTGCATTGAGCAACACCACCCTACATTTGGATCCTATTTAGATTTTGGTAAAATTAGCACTGAGAACCCAAAATAAAGCTGCACCTCACCCAGAATCTCACCGTCCTAGGTCGAATATAATGTAGCTTGAGAAAGGAGGCCATAGCCTCAGAAACGTACGTTGGGCTCCTAAATCTTTGACTGTGAACGCTATCAGGAGATCCACTACACAACCAGTGCAGGTGAGGATACTTATTGCCAAATACCAAAGGAGCACTGCCCGGACCAGGTTCCAAGGTGCAAAGTGTCAGCATGCAGGGGAGACCAGGAAGAGATCATCATAGAAGGTGGGAATGCTCTCCTGTCGGTGTCCGAAGTTGGGAGAAATCTCGGACTCTGGACCAGCTAACCCACCAATAGTGAAAGCCTATACCCACCAGACATGTGTAAGAGTGCGAACTGTAATAGCACCAGAAGAGCATTAGGACCCCATAGTTTTCTTGCCTGGGCTGTAAACAGAGGCAGCCTGGGAAACCCTGTGTGTAGAGGAGCTTAAGCAGATGGGTAGTGAAGAGAAGGGAGGATTGGAATCTGCTGTGAGGAGAGTGAAAACTCAAGTTTGATAAGGCTGGTGCCCTGCAAATGTTTCTCTGAGAGTTGTTAGTCTCCTTCTCTATGAGAACTGTGTCCCTGCCTTGGAATAAGAGCAGTGCATGTGAGAGCTGAGTGATTCGGGAGCTCTGTGAAGTCCTTGCTGTGTTGGGCTACAGACCTTGTGCTGAATAGGAATAGGCAAGGTGGCCAGTAAGTAGCTGGAAAGTGACAGAGGACATATCTTTTGTGAGGAATCAAGCTGACTGCTGCCAGTGAAACTGTGAGTAACTACTAGAGGAGAGACGGATACTTATGCTGTCCATACCAAGAGGATCCTGACAAGTGCTGGGGAAGTGAGCTCCCCGGACTGTACCCTGGCAGCATAGTATGTTACTGATGGTAGCCTGTGTAACGTTGGTCTCAGCACTTTGCAGGTCATTCACTAGGTATCCCCGTGTGGTTCTGGGATTTTTGCAAACCGTTCTTGAGATAATTTTGACCCCACAGGCTGAGTTCTTGCATGAAGCCCCAGATCAAGGGAGATTATCAGTGGTATTGTATGTCTTCAATTTTCTAATTATTGCTCCTACAGTTGATTTCTTCATACCAAGCCGCTTGCCTATTGCAGATTCAGTCTTCCCAGCCTGGTGCAGAGCTACAATTTTGTTTCTGGTGTCCTTCGACAGCTCTTTGATCTTCACCATAGTGGAGTTTGGAGTGTGACTGTTTGAGGTTGCGGACACGTGTCTTTTATACTGATAACAAGTTCAAACAGGTGCCAGTACTACAGGTAATGAGTGGAGGACAGAGGAGCCTCTTAAAGAAGTTGTTACAGGTCTGTGAGAGCCAGAAATCCTGCTTGTTTGCAGGTGACCAAATACTTATTTTCCACCAGAATTTGAAAAAAAAATTCTTACCAAATCAGACAATGTGATTCTCAGGATTTGGTTTCTCATTTTGTCTCTCATAGTTGAGGTCACCTATGATGTCAATTACAGGCTTGTCTCATCTTTTTAAGTGTGAGAACCTGCACAATTGGTGGCTGATTAAATACTTTTTTACCCCACTGTAGGACTTCCAAAGACAAGTCCAACAATGCATTTACACGGTCTGTCCACTCCTCAGTTACTAAGAAATCAGTAAATCCATTAAATCAGTAGTACGCACTTATTTTTATATTATTGCTGCCCCATAATAAGGTTTAAGAGATCAAATTAAAAAAGTCCAAAACATGATCTACTGGATCCTAAGGTAATGAAGTCAACCATGAAGTTGCCCAATTGTTTTGACCTTTGCTGTGATTGCCCAAGCTGTTATATAAAAGGTTTTCTACAATCCAATGAATGATTCTCACTGGGTAATGACACTGGGCTTGGAAATATCTAGCTGTGGTTTACACCAGAGGCTTTGTGAACTGATTTTGGAAAATGTTTCTGAATGCGTAAAAATGGATTTAATAAATTATTAATCTTCCTTCATGTAGTTGATTAATATGACAAACCATATTTCTTGTCACCCATGTCTCGTTATTAAAAGCATTTCAAATGATAATGGCACCTCTGACATGCTTTCCATGGCAATTAGAGAAGCTTCATTTAAGTACTGATTTTTGTTCTTTTAATGTCTGGCTACAATTCCCTTTCTGATTTTGTTTCAAATATAAAGACCCCGTGGTTCCTGTAGGGTGGTTTCATGCACAATGGTTTTTGCAGAATCAGCATTGGAGTTATTGATACAGTTTTTTTCAGAGAAAGTCCAAAGCAGAAGGAAGGAAAGGAGAAAAATAAATAAAACCTGATACCTCCTGAATCAGCTTCTGTCTACAGATGAAAAAAATCAAATATAAAAATGCAGCACCATTTTGTAAATAAACAGCACCTGAATTGATCCCCGGCGGCTGTGTCGGGGGGGGGGTGGGGGTGGCTGATGGAGGTCCTGAGACTACGGGCAGGGTGCTGTGGCTGGCATGTGGGGGGCTGTGTCAGGCAGGCGTGAGGCTGCAGGTGGCTTCTGAAGCATCGGCTTTGGCTACAGTTCTTGGTACCGCCACCAGTGGGCACCATATTGACTTGTATGAGCTCGGCATCGGCCAACAAGACGTAAATCCTTGTTTATGCTAACCTTGTTTTTGGCGCCAAAGATTTTTTTGGGACTGATTGCAGCCAACACAAATTGCAGGTCTGTGTGAGATTCCATCAGAGGTTAATAGTACCGTAGCTTTAAGATACCTGGGTATCCCTAGATTAGGTGTATAAGAACAACGATGATCCTTTCATATATTGTTATTGTTAGTTGTGATAGTGTATAGTCAGTGTGCCATCTCAGGGGTACCCATAGGACACCTTCACTAGATTTACACCTGTTTCTAATCTAGTTATCTATAGACTTTGACGTAGTGGGTAGGTACATTTGTTTCGGTTCCTGAGTGTAATACACATAATCTGGGAATTTTGGGATTGGCACATTTTTTTCCTCTGATGCTGAGTATGTGTAACTAATAGAGATCGTGTCTGAGACGAATCGGAAAGTGTTGCATCCTACACTGAACCATACTACAATCTCTCAGTAAAGAAACTGTTGTCTATACCTGCCTCCGTCTCGGTTTGTGACCCTGTCCGGTCATTACACATGCAATGGGAATAGACGCAGGGGAATTTTGTGAGATCTAGGATACCTTAAAAGTAGGAGATAACTGCTCAAAAGGAGCTCTATAATTAAGAAATAATTTAAAAATGTCTTTCTTTAACAAGAGAAGTGAACAGTGACATTGTCTATACATAGAGAATGAATGAATGAATGAATGAATGACTGTGGGATAGAAAGCACAATAGGGTCTTATATGATAAAAACAAGTGACAAGTAAGATGAGATGACACTGCTCACCTTAGAGGGTTGTGTCACACACAACCAGTATAAATGGCTTCAAACAGCTGCTGCAGTATCCACAGGCCAAAGCAATAGTAGACAAAATACAGGAAATATATGGAATCCAACTGCTCTGCTGTACAATTGACCATATACCAAGGAAATAGGTAAATACAATACTCAATATTTAATACGTTTCAAGGTGTATTCCTCACCCCTTCATCAGGGCAACCAACAGTGGCTTTATTGAATGTGTTTCAAGGTGTATTCCTCAACCCTTCATCAGGACAACCACCAGTGATTGTTCTGATGAAGGGTGAGGAGTCTACACCATTGAAACGATTGATGATAAAGCATTGATTCACAGATTTCCCTTGCTATATAAGATCGATTTATATCGTAACCGCAAGTTGGATTACTCCTATTTTCAACTCCAGATGTTATTGTAACCTTTGTAAAGTGTTGTCCTTATACTAAACTATTTTAGTAAATTGAGAACAAAAGACTCCTTTTAGTTAGCGCACCTCAATTATTTGATCATTTACTGCATTTGGATCCTACAGGATTTGGACCACTGGTGGTTTGATTTTTGCTCTGCATCAGTTGATTTACTACTATTCATCAGCTTGTGCGGATTGGTCCCATTCAAGGTACAAGCCATAGACAGCAATGGCACTGTTTTGGAAGAGAGCAGCTTCATTTTGATAATCTTGCACAACCCCTTTATAATGATGGCAACCCCCCTCCTAGAGCATTGTGCAACTGTCAGACTAGTTGAGGTTGTACAATCTGGTCTCAGTGGTTGCTCACTGTAGCCCAGATGATAAATCATAAAGCGATGATGTCTCTCTCCTGTCATATCAATACTTCCAAGAGAGACAACCCATAAAGCCTCAGCCATACATTTATATAATTTAATTTCGCTGTCACTCGCTAATTATCGTTTTATAATCTAACATGTCATGCCTGCTGATTGAAATCTTTTATAAAAATAACACATCATACACTTCTGTTAAGTTTTTTTTTATAAAGGGCCAGACCTGGAAGAATGATGGATTACTGCATTAACTCTTGATAACTGAACAACTCTCTCCAAGTCTTGGTCACGCTATAGTCTGACAGTAGACATCTGTCTTTTTCCTGGTCAATGATGCTGATATATTTTATAATATGAAACCCATACAATTACAAATTAATTCCTGAGTATAATTATATTAAATATCGGGCTTAACATTGTAATTTGTCCATATTTTATAGCAGTGACAATGTGCATTAATATACACGTAGTATTGACACTTTTTTGTTCCTGCTTCATAGAGAGTCTAGACTGCCCCAGTTATAGATATTTTTATTAAGTCAGTTACTGCCATGTAAAGACTGACACATTTTTACTTTGTATTTAGTTGGATAAATAATGACAGACATGCTATCGTTCTAACACATGGAGTACACTCTGTTCTGATTTAGGTACAGATGGCACAGATACATAACAAATGTGACACAATTACATTCATAGCATGTTGTAAATTGATATATTTCCAGAGTCGTATAACCAACCGAGCCTCGCTACCGCGCTCACCCCTGCGATCCCTGATAAAAATGATACCCCAGGGCTTCTCCCTCCATGTGCTTCTCTGATGTTGTAAATCTGCAATAATGACTTGCTTTTTAGCATGAAATACTAGATTAGAAACTAAAATTCACACAGATAAGCAAATAATTTGAAATTTGAATTCGCCAGCTATGCTGAATTTTTCAATAAAATTTAATTTCAGTGACTCACAAATCCTACTGAGCCTCCAATTGCTGTAAGAGACAGTATAACACTAGGAGTTCTTAAAAGTCTGTATTTCATTCCTTTAAAACTCTTTAATGCAAAACACAGCCTTGTTGTTAATGGATGGTAACTGGTTGTAACATCAGCTGTACACACTGTACTGTTGAACTTCTACAGTTTATAAAGTAAAATAGTCCAAAAAAGATGTCTTTTTGGGTGCAGATATCTTCAATGTTAATGCTTATACGCAAACTGTGAATCCAAAGGAAGCCATTAATTTTTGACAAGTAGAAGTCCAAAAATTATCCCTTTTTAGGGTGTAAGAAAATGGTTTGTTGTTTGGAAAATGAAGAAACAATAGCTTATTAGTAAACTATTCAAAAAAGATGCCTGCCATGTGATGTTTTAGGTCATCCCTGAGGAAGGGACTTGCTTTCTTCCAATGGCATTTATTGAGATTCAAGTATGGGGTATGTATCATACAGTTTGACGTTTCGCATTTATTCATGCCTTATTCATAAACACTTGTAACGTTACTCTTCTAAACAAGGATATGATACTTCACTCCGTTACCTAATGCTGCATGTCACGTGTATCTCAATAATCTGATTGCTCTCACTTCGTATCACACAACAGGAGATCAAAGATGGGTCCCAAAGGAATCTTTGATATGTTTCTCTATTCACCAATCAGTTCATGCTTATAAATTTCATGTATATATGACGTTTCCCACAGAAACTGTGGTTAGATTAGAGGGGTATATGTATCCTTTCAGGAGAATACCAACTGCAAATCGATGCTAGATAAGAAGTGCCCAAACGGCCGTCCCTCACTGGTGTGTTACATCTTTTGCTAACAATAAGGTTTGGCAACATTATCAGCATCGATTTGCTGGTTGGGATTCTCTCAGAAAGGACAGCATGTACTCAAATCTAAGACAAGCTGGGAAAGTGTGTGTCATGTTATAAGCACTGGAGGTGTAGACACTATAAATTTTGGGACTTTTGATCTGTTGTGTATTGAGGCTATCAATTTTCTTCAGGAGCTGCATTGAGATACGGATGTGAAGTTCTTGTTTGGTAACGTCAAGTTGCTGTTGATGTGAGGCAATGATTGCGAACTCAACGATGAAATACCCCATACTAATCTCTAGCCTTAAAGTTATTTTCATTTCTTCTAGCAAGGTTTCTATGATAAGTTCACTCTATTACCTAAAGCACTGAAGCAGAACTGTTTTTTAGCCTGGAGTTGTGTATACTGATTCTGAGGAAAGGGGTGGGTTTGAGCGCGAAAACGCGGGTGGTGGAATTAAAGCATGAATGGTTCAAGCATTCTCCTCTTTGATATACCTTTGGGCAGAGGCATTGCAGGCCTTGTCTAGAGGTTGATAGTGTCTGCAATTACAAGTCTCCAAGAACCCATGTAATTTTGACAAGTGACAATCCAAAAATATCCTTTTATCAGCTTAACAATTGAAAATACTGAGCATGCATTTCTATCATACCTATTCAATACTCTCTAAGTAATTTCTTTAAAGACGACAAACGCATGATCATTAAGGATCCCAATACCATAGACTGGTTTTGCACAATGAAAAGGTCATAACACCCTCAGGTAGTTGCAGTGGGAATCAAACCTGTAACATTGTAGTCATATGTCAAAATTTCTGTAGGCAGCTGGTACGAACACGGAACTCCACTGTATAATAATCGGACTGTTGAGGTTTGGACTGGGTAGGGAAATTTTGCAGTACAATAAGTGAATAAATGTGCAACAATGTGACTTTGATGTACCAGCTCATAGTACTCGACAAAACATAATGGACAAGCAGGAAATGTGTGGCTGTGTAGTACCAGCAATGGCGGTGTCACACTTAAATTGTGCTGACTTTGCTGGATGCTGCTGTGTGTTTAGGTTTGCATTTCTTCAGGAGCTGCATGAGGTACGGATGTGAAGGTCTTGCTTGTGCTCAGTTGCTGGTTGATGTGAGGGTTGGGTGTGACTCACCTGAAATCCCCTCCCTCTAGCCTTAAAGTTGCCTCTCCTTCCAGCAGATGTTGCTACTGATACAGTTTCACTCTATACCTAAAGCTGTACTGTGCAGAACTGTTTTGTATGTGCTGAAGATCTTTCCTTTTGGAGTTGCTGTATCCTGGTTCTGTGGAGGGAGGTGAGGGGGAAATAGCGCAGGGCTGGTGGAGGAGTTTAGGGAGAGGCTGAAGACCTGAACCTTCTCACCATCAGAGATACCTTCAGGGTCAGGATCATTCAGGGTTCCTAGTCTAGGGTCGGACTAGTGTCTGCAAATTGAATGTCTCTCAAGACCCCAGTGCGTAATAAGCATAACATATCAAAAAATACTTATACTCACCTTACCATTCAAATCTCTGGCCCTGCCATTCCTCTTCATCACCCATTCAATCCTCTAAGTATCTTCTTATCAGCACTGCAAACGCTGAATGATTAGGCCTCCTCATCCTAGACTGGTTTTGCACAATCATGCAAAAGGTCAAAACATCATGAATTGTGTTGGGAAAATCCAAACTGTAAACTTTAGGCTCTGTACCAAACACCTACTGTTCAGGCATGGTCCCGAACACGGACCTCCCTGATAAGTCTGTGTTACTGTTCGAGTTTGACTGGGAGGCTGTAAAATAAGCAAAACAGTGATTAAATTGCAACATTACACTTACCGAGTACCACACACTTGTACTTCCGGGTTACTCATTAACTTCCTGATTATTCACTGCACTGGTTCCAATCACCAATCATAGACGCCCACTCTCTTTGACAGCATCTGTGATTGGCTGTTGCGCCCTTCACCCATTGTGATGGCACCTGTGATTGGTTGCCATTTTAAAAAAAATATGTAGAGCTTTGCCATATTTTTGATTCTCAGCATGGATAACGCAGACAGGTACGGGCTGCCACCCCCAGCTGCCTGGCTTTACATTGGCTGACAATCAAAAGTACAGGGAAGCCATTATTATTATTTTTTTAAATTATTTAAATAAATAATTTAAAAAAATGTGTGGGCTTCGCCCTAGTTTTGATTGCCAGCCAAGGCAAAAACCAGGCAGGCGGGGGGCTGGTATTTTCAGTGTGGTGAGGTCCATACTTATCGGGCCCCCAGGCTACAGAATAGCAGCCTGCAATTACCCCAGATTTTGTTGCATTCATTGAAAGCACCAATTCCTAGAGCTTTACCTGGCTCTCGGGGCATTGTACTGTGTATAGGGAGCTGTGATGACATCACATGCTGTACAGGGTAGTTGTGGGTCATTACACTTTGTATAGGTGAACTATCTGGCAATGCACTGTGTATAAGAGTGCTGTGAGCACATAATAATATATTTAGGGAAGCTTTGAGCCTATATACTGTACAGGGTGGGCCATCTATATGGATACACCTAAATAAAATGGGAATGGTTGGTGATATCAACTTCCTGTTTGTGGCACATTAGTATATGGGAGGGAGAAAACTTTTGCAGATGGGTGGTGACCATGGCGGCCATTTTGAAGTTGACCATTTTGAATCCAACTTTACTTTTTTTTCAATGGGAAGAGGGTCATGTGACACATCAAACTTATTAAGAGTTTCATAAGAATAATGGTGTGCTTGGTTTTAACATAACTTTATTCTTTCATGAGTAAGTTGATATCACCTTTTATACCCATTTATTTAGGTGTTTCCATATAAATGGCCCAATTGCCCTGGTGGGCCATTTATATGGATGCACCTAAATAAAATGGAAATGAATGGTGATATCAACTTAAAATAACTCATGAAGGAATAATGTTACGTTAAAACAAATCACAGCATTGTTTTATTTAATGAAATTCTCAATACGTTTGATGTGTCACATGACCCTCTTCCTATTGAAAAAAATAAAGTTGGATCCAAAATGGCCGACTTCAAAATGGCCGCCATGGTCACCACCCATTTGGATAAGTTTTCCCCCTCCCATATACTAATGTGCCACAAACAGGAAGCTGATATCACCAAGCATTCCCATTTTTTTTAGGTGTATCCATATAGATGGCCCACCTTGTATATAGGGGAGGAGACATCATACTGTGTGTAGGGAGCTGTGGCGCCTACATAATCTGTACAGTGGAGCAGTGGGGACATTTTACTGTGTTTAGGGCACTGTGGGGACATTATATTGTGTATACAATGTTGGAGGAAGTCGCCGCTGTGGAAGGTGAGTATAGACTTTTTATTCTTTATGGGACACTGAAGTGATTAATCTGGAGTTATTCATCAGTGGATAACGTCTTTAATAAAATTAATCTTATCATATGAATCAAAGGATCAGTGGCGACTACATCTCCTGCAGCCCCTATAGTTCCTGGGCATTTACAAGCATTTTAGTAGATTGAAGGTTGATGAAAGGACGGACTCTGGAAATATTTTTGAGCTGGAGGCGACGGGAGGTGGCAAAAGTTTGGCAGAGTCAAGGGTTACTCCGAGCACCAGATTTCAGGTGTAGGAAAGAGTGTGATGCCATATACTCTGTTAGATAGATTAGGTAGGGAAGATATGTGACATAGAGGAAAGATAATGAGACTGGATGTTATGAACTTACTTTCATGTTATCTATTATATAATTGCCGTAGCGACTTCCGTCGGAGCGGCGCTGCTTCCGGTGGCTTGGTTAGCGAGTCTGAGCTGCTTCTCCTGGACTCTCCCCGTGGCCGCGTAGCCACGGCGACTCCCGAAGCAATGCCCGCAAAGCGGGCATTGCGAGTCGTTGCAGCCTAGCGAAGCAATGCCCGCGAAGCGGGCATTGCGAGTCGCTACACTGCTAACCAAGCCACCGAAGCCGAAGCCCATACTACTGTAGTGTACACCGCTATAGTATACTACAGTCCCATGCCCATAAGCGCCATGGGACTGTAGTATACCATCGCGCTGTACACTACAGCCATCGCGCTGTACACCGTCGCAGAACTCCCACTACCCTAAGCCCATACTACTGTAGTGTACACCGCTATAGTATACTACAGTCCCATGCCCATAAGCGCCATGGGACTGTAGTATACCATCGCGCTGTACACTACAGCCATCGCGCTGTACACCGTCGCAGAACTCCCACTACCCTAAGCCCATACTACTGTAGTGTACACCGCTATAGTATACTACAGTCCCATGCCCATAAGCGCCATGGGACTGTAGTATACCATCGCGCTGTACACTACAGCCATCGCGCTGTACACCGTCGCAGAACTCCCACTACCCTAAGCCCATACTACTGTCGTGTACACCGCTATAGTATACTACAGTCCCATGCCCATAAGCGCCATGGGACTGTAGTATACCATCGCGCTGTACACTACAGCCATCGCGCTGTACACCGTCGCAGAACTCCCACTACCCTAAGCCCATACTACTGTAGTGTACACCGCTATAGTATACTACAGTCCCATGCCCATAAGCGCCATGGGACTGTAGTATACCATCGCGCTGGACCCCCCAGCATCAGCCCCTACCCCTAAGCCACTACCCCGACCTCTGCCGCAAGCCCCTACCCCCTGCCGCCCTAACCCACTACCCCGCCGCAGCAGCCCCTACCTCTAAGCCAATACCCCACAAGCCCCTACCCCCTGCCGACCCCGCCGCTGCAGCCCCTACCCCTAAGCACTACCCCCTGCCGCCCTAACCAGCAGCCCCTACCCCTAAGCCACTACCCCGACCTCTGCCGCAAGCCACTACCCCCTGCCGCCCTAACCCACTACCCCGCCGCCGACCCCGCCGCAGCAGCCCCTACCCATAACCGCCCTAACCCCTAACCCACTACCCCACCGCCGAAGCCCCTACCCCCTGCCGCCCTAAACCCTAACCCACTACCCCGCCGCCGAAGCCCCTACCCCCTGACGCCCTAATCCACTACCCCGCCGCAGCCACTACCCTCTGCCGCAAGCCCCTACCCCCTAAGCCGCACCTAACCCCCTACCCCCGATTCCGCACCTAAACCCCTACCCCCCCCTGCCCCCTAAGCCCCGCCGCACCTAAGCCCTATCCCCTAAGCCCCGCCGCCTCCTAAGCTCACACCGCTAACACCTAAAGCCCTACACCCCAAGCCCCCGCCGTCCCCTAACCTAACGCCGCTGTCACCTAAGGCCCTACACCCTAAGCCCCCGCCGTCCCCTAACCTAACGTCCCCGTCGATCACTTACATGCCTTCAAGTCATCTGATCGTCCGTCCGATCCACAAGTCCTCCGTCCGGCCAGGCGTCCTCTTCCTCCGGCCCCGGGGGTCTTCTCTCTTCTTTCCGCCATCTCCGCCTCTTCGTCCGGCCCCGGGGATCTTCCACCTCCGACGTCCTCTTCCTTCTCATTAAGATAGAATGGAAGAAAAATCCCCCATTCTACCTCAATGAGATCTGAGGCCCTCTTCTGATTGGTCGCTGTATACTGCCCTCAGCCAATCAGAAGAGCCCCTCAAAACTGAGACGCAGTTCTCATTCAGGTCCGCCTTTTTTTTCCCCATTGACATACATTACCGGTGTGTCGGCGATTTTATGGCCGCCCACCTGGTTCTATTTGTCGGCCCTAAAATCGCGGACACACCGCTAATGCATCTCTATGGCCAGTCAGCCCGATTTCGGATTGAACGCCGACCAATCAGAATTCGAGCTGACTGCCCATAGACATGCATTAGCGGTGTGTCCGCGATTTTAGGGCCGACAAATAGAACCAGGTGGCCGGCCATAAAATCGCCGACACACCGGTAATGTATGTCAATGGGGAAAAAAAAAGGCGGACCTGAATGAAGAACTGCGTCTCACTCTGACTTAAAAAAATAAATTAAATAATAAAAAAAAATAATTTAAAAATAATTAAAAAATAATAAAAAAATAAATAAAAAATATTAAATAATTAAATAAAAAATAATAATAAAAAAAAAAAAAAAAATGCGGACCTGAATGAGAACTGTGTCTCACTCTCACTTAAAAAAATAAATGAATTAAATAATAAAAAAAATAATTTAAAAATAATTAAAAAATAATAAAAAAATAAATAAAAAATATTAAATAATTAAATAAAAATAATAAAAAAAAAAAAAAAAAAAAAAATGCGGACCTGAATGAGAACTGTGTCTCACTCTCACTTAAAAAAATAAATAAATTAAATAATAAAAAAAATAATTTAAAAATAATTAAAAAATAATAAAAAAAAAAAATAAAAACAATAAATAATTAAATAAAAATAATAAAAAAAAAAAAAAAAAGGCGGACCTGAATGAGAACTGCGTCTCAGTCTGACTTAAAAAAAAAAATAAATTAAATAATAAAAAAAATAATTAAAAAATAATTAAAAAATAATAAAAAAATAAATAAAAAATAATAAATAATTCAATAAAAATAATAATAAAAAAAATAAATATATGCTAATTATATCAGCCCTTCCAGCGGACCTGAATGAGAACTGGGTCTCAGCCTAAATAATAAATTTAATAATAAAAAAAAATAATTAAAAAATAATTAAAAAAATAATAAAAAAAATAAATAAAAAATAATAAATAATTCAATAAAAATAATAATAAAAAAAATAAATATATGCTAATTATATCAGCCCTTCCAGCGGACCTGAATGAGAACTGGGTCTCAGCCTAAATAATAAATTTAATAATAAAAAAAATAATTAAAAAATAATTAAAAAAATAATAAAAAAATAAATAAAAAATAATAAATAATTCAATAAAAATAATAATAAAAAAAATAAATATATGCTAATTATATCAGCCCTTCCAGCGGACCTGAATGAGAACTGGGTCTCAGCCTAAATAATAAATTTAATAATAAAAAAAATAATTAAAAAATAATTAAAAAATAATAAAAAAATAAATAAAAAATAATAAATAATTCAATAAAAATAATAATAAAAAAAAATAAATATATGCTAATTATATCAGCCCTTCCAGCGGACCTGAATGAGAACTGGGTCTTATCTTAAATAATAAATTTAATAATAAAAAAAATAATTAAAAAATAATAAAAAAATAAATAAAAAATAATAATAATTAAATAAAAAATAATAATTTTAAAAAAAACATTCTAATAATAATGATATTACTGCTAATAATAATGCTATTAATGCTAATAATTATGCTATTAATGCTAATAATAATGTTATTAATGCTATTATTAAAGCTAATAATGCTATTATTAATGCTATTAATGCTAATAATGCTATTAATGCTATTAATAATGTTATTAATGCTATTATTAATGCTAATAATGCTATTATTAATGCTATTAATGCTAATAATAATGCTATTAATGCTATTAATAATGTTATTCATGCTATTATTAATGCTAATAATGCTATTATTAATGCTATTTATGCTAATAATAATGCTATTAATGCTATTAATAATGCTATTAATGCTATTAATGCTATTATTTATCCTATTAATGGTATTATTAATGCTATTAATGCTAATAATAATGCTATTAATGCTATTAATGCTAATAATAATGCTATTAATGCTATTAATAATGTTATTAATGCTATTATTAATGCTAATAATGCTATTATTAATGCTATTAATGCTAATAATAATGCTATTAAAGCTATTAATAATGTTATTAATGCTATTATTAATGCTAATAATGCTATTATTAATGCTATTTATGCTAATAATAATGCTATTAATAATGCTATTAATGCTATTATTTATGCTATTAATTCTATTAATGCTAATATTTATCCTATTAATGGTATTATTAATGCTATTAATGCTATTAATGCTAATAATAATGCTATTAATGCTATTAATAATGTTATTAATGCTATTATTAATGCTAATAATGCTAATAATAATGCTATTAATGCTATTAATAATGCTATTAATGCTATTAATAATGCTATTAATGCTATTAATGCTAATATTTATCCTATTAATGGTATTATTAATGCTATTAATAATGCTATTAATGCTAATATTTATCCTATTAATGCTATTAATGCTATTAATAATGCTATTAATGCTATTAATTATGCTATTATTGCTATTAATGCTAATATTTATCCTATTCATGGTATTATTAATGCTATTAATGCTAATAATAATGCTATCAATGCTATTAATGCTAATAATAATGCTATTAATGCTATTTATAATGTTATTAATGTTATTATTAATGCTAATAATGCTATTATTAATGCTATTAATGCCAATAATAATGCTATTAATAATGCTATTAATGCTATTAATGCTAATATTTTATCCTATTAATGCTATTAATGCTAATAATAATGCTATTAATGCTATTAATAATGCTATTAATGCTATTAATTATGCTATTAATGCTATCAATGCTAATATTTATCCTATTAATGGCATTATTAATGCTATTAATGCTAATAATAATGCTATTAATGCTATTAATAATGTTATTAATGCTATTATTAATGCTAATTAATGCTATTATTAATGCTATTAATGCTAATAATAATGCTATTAATGCTATTAATAATGCTATTAATGCTATTATTTATGCTATTAATTCTATTAATGCTAATATTTATCCTATTAATGGTATTAATTAATGCTATTAATGCTAATAATAATGCTATTAATGCTTATTAATGCTAATAATAATGCTATTAATGCTATTAATAATGTTATTAATGCTATTATTAATGCTAATATATGCTATTATTAATGCTATTAATGCTAATAATAATACTATTAATGCTATTAATAATGCTATTAATGCTATTAATGCTAATATTTATCCTATTAATGGTATTATTAATGCTATTAATAATGCTATTAATGCTAATTTTATCCTATTTAATGCTATTAATGCTATTAATAATGCTATTAATGCTATTAATTATGCTATTATTGCTATTAATGCTAATATTTATCCTATTCATGGTATTATTAATGCTATTAATGCTAATAATAATGCTATTAATGCTATTAATGCTAATAATAATGCTATTAATGCTATTTATAATGTTATTAATGCTATTATTATTGCTAATATTGCTATTATTAATGCTATTAATGCCAATAATAATGCTATTAATAATGCTATTAATGCTATTAATGCTAATATTTATCCTATTAATGCTATTAATGCTAATAATAATGCTATTAATGCTATTAATTAATGCTATTAATGCTATTAATTATGCTATTAATGCTATCAATGCTAATATTTATCCTATTAATGGCATTATTAATGCTATTAATGCTAATAATAATGCTATTAATGCTATTAATAATGTTATTAATTCTAATATTAATGCTATTATTAATGCTATTAATGCTAATAATAATGCTATTAATAATGATATTAATGCTATTAATTATGCTATTAATGCTATTAATGCTAATATTTATCCTATTAATGCTATTAATATTGCTATTAATGCTAATAATAATGCTATTAATGCTATTAATAATGTTATTAATGCTATTATTAATGCTAATAATGCTATTATTAATGCTATTAATGCTAATAATAATGCTATTAATGCTATTAATAATGTTATTAATCCTATTATTAATGCTAATAATGCTATTATTAATGCTAATAATGCTAATAATAATAATAGTAATGCTATTAATAATGTTATTAATGCTATTATTAATGCTAATAATGTTATTATTAATGCTATTAATGCTAATAATAATGCTATTAATGCTATTAATAATGTTATTAATGCTATTATTAATGCTAATAATGCTATTATTAATGCTATTAATGCCAATAATAATGCTATTAATAATGCTATTAATGCTAATATTTATCCTATTAATGCTATTAATGCTAATAATAATGCTATTAATGCTATTAATAATGCTATTAATGCTATTAATTATGCTATTAATGCTATCAATGCTAATATTTATCCTATTAATGGCATTATTAATGCTATTAATGCTATTATTAATGCTATTAATGCTAATAATAATGTTATTAATGCTATTAATTATGCTATTAATGCTATTAATGCTAATATTTATCCTATTAATGCTATTAATGCTAATAATAATGCTATTAATGCTATTAATAATGCTATTAATGCTATTAATTATGTTATTAATGCTATCAATGCTAATATTTATCCTATTAATGGCATTATTAATGCTATTAA
Organism: Allobates femoralis; assembly: GCA_033576535.1. Taxonomy (NCBI): domain Eukaryota; kingdom Metazoa; phylum Chordata; class Amphibia; order Anura; family Aromobatidae; genus Allobates; species Allobates femoralis. Next base: position 655,015,327 of record JARQOC010000002.1, on the reverse strand, counting down.
TGCTAATAATAATGCTATTAATGCTATTAATAATGTTATTAATGCTATTATTAATGCTATTAATGCTATTATTAATGCTATTAATGCTAATAATAATGCTATTAATGCTATTAATTATGCTATTAATGCTATTAATTATGCTATATTAATGCTATTAATGCTAATATTTATCCTATTAATGCTATTAATATTGCTATTAATGCTAATAATAATGCTATTAATGCTATTAATAATGTTATTAATGCTATTATTTATGCTAATAATGCTATTATTAATGCTATTAATGCTAATAATAATGCTATTAATGCTATTAATAATGTTATTAATCCTATTATTAATGCTAATAATGCTATTATTAATGCAATTAATGCTAATAATAATAATATTAATGCTATTAATAATGTTATTAATGCTATTATTAATGCTAATAATGTTATTATTAATGCTATTAATGCTAATAATAATGCTATTAATGCTATTAATAATGTTATTAATGCTATTATTAATGCTAATAATGCTATTATTAATGCTATTAATGCTAATAATAATGCTATTAATGCTATTAATAATGTTATTAATGCTATTATTAATGCTAATAATGCTATTAATGCTAATAATAATGCCATTAATGCTATTAATACTGTTATTAATGCTCATAATACTGCTAATAATGCTATTAATATGCTATAGGTGCTATAAAATGCTTGGCTATAAGTTATTGCATTGATGATGCGATTATTATTTAGAAAATGTTTAAAACAAATAAACATATTTAGATACGATGCATTGCTCAGGCTAACAGCTATAACTACTATAAGCAAATAATGCACGATTCTGAATCCGATGAATTTGCATCGGGCTCACTAGCTATGAGTAAATAATTTGCTATGAAATTAAGTTTTGCCAAAATTTTAGACATTCGTTTTTTGTTCAGTGAGATATTGATTAAAATCAAACTTTCAAATGTACTCATTTCTGCTGAGCAGTGTATAATCCTAATATCCTTATTTGTGTATTGTTGGTGTCATTTGCTCTAGAGTTACTAGGACTTTATGTTGTATTATAACTGGCTTGTAAGATTCCTTTATTATCTTATAATGTGGCTATTGTGCTTCTATTAGACTTTAAAAGTAAATAACATGTTGTTGTGCCTGAGGTTCATGTGACAAATAGACAATCCTTAGGTCATTTTACTCTGGAAAGGTTTGGTGGTTGCCAAGATTTGAAGCTCACGTGAACCTACTCATACACGTTTCTAAACCTTTTAGGTCATGTTATCCATATGACCATATTGCCTAAATGAGCTCCTGTCTATTCTTCAGTCTACACGTGCATCATAGACACAGCAAGGACAATGGAAAATTGCAAAGGAAACTAAAGCATAGATCTTCAAAATAGAAATTGTATGATAAAAAGTCGGTGATGATAACTTCACCTAGCAGAAAACTAAATGCAAATGTATTTATCATATTTTTGGACTGTAGGACCAACTTTACCTAAAATGCACCTCCGATTTAGGCAGCAGAAAATTGGAAAAAACATTTTTCCTACTAATCAAAATGTCCTGGGTTTAAAGAAGTGGAGGGTTCCAGATCAATATTTTAATGAATCCTAGAGTACAGTAGGGAAGTAATAAGTCTATTGTTATTGTTTATATACAGCAAGTATATTATTTTATCCACCTACTGCAACTTCCCCTTCATTTCCCTCCTCCTCACACTTCTCCACATCCTGCTGCATATGGTTTTATTCCTGAGTGTCCCCAAGAGCTCCAGTGTAGCAATGAAAAAGAAGTTGTTTTTTCTCCATCCGATATGGCAATCTATGTTAGTGTACACATAGAGCTTTACAGCATGCAAATCACTATATGCAGAACACACATATACTCAACACTGCTGCTTGCCCAGTACATGCACTCTGATGAACGTGAAAATGTCATGTGTAGATGTGACGCCCCATTGCTCAGAGTCACACCGGGGTATTACACCCATAAAAGCCGTGTCATTTTCTCCAACTGTAAGTGGATGCAGGGTTGATAGGTGGGACCTATTCTAGCACTCCCACGCTCAATCCGGGGATGGGCTTCCCCGGGGGGAGGGTTAGGAGAGTCGGGAGGTCAGAACAGGGAATTGCGGACTAGACCTGAGGGAAGATGAAAGAGGTCCTGAGGGGACCTTGAGGGAGGGTGCCTGACGTGTGAGTCTGGGCCCGAGAGAGAAAGGGGAGGATCCCCAGTGCGGAGCGACCATACTCCAGGGAACTTCCCCAGTCCACCACGGAAAGCCGGATACAAGGAAACGTCCGGAGTCCACCCCCACAGCCGTCAACAGGTTGCTGCAGCCTTTTTATCATCCACAGCACCCTGCCACTCACGGAGTGGTCCATGCAGTTCCACAAGAGGTTGGGGTCCAAGCAGCAGAGAGGAAGAGGAGAGGAACTCCACTACTACCTCAGCGGGACTGGGAAGAGACTTACCCGGCAGGGCTAAAAAGGACACGGTTTCATTAACTAAGGCATACCACGGGTACCTCCAAACCGCCTTGCATCCATTTACAGCCACCCGAAAGGTCACCTGTGAATTCCATCTTTACTGCACTGTGAACTGTGTATTCATTGGATGCTAGTTTTCAGTAAAGTACCCGGAAACAGTGAACTTGCTGTTGTGTCTGTGTGCCGTGAACAGTGACTTTTATTTCAGCTATCGCTGCCCCGGAGGCCCAGCTTCACCTGTAGAAAGCAAGTTTTTACTATAGATTCTGAAAGCACCTAAATGAATTGGAAGAGCCCCTGATTACAGTGATGTGTTACTTTCTGGACAGTGTTTTTCTGTTTCAATACAATCAAGAGGTTATACCTATAGGACAAGCTGCCCTCATACCTGATAGTTCAACCATGCCCCCAGCAGCAGTATACTTTAGTTGTAATATATGTGATGCCCCTGCAACCAGGAGGCCACAGGGTGAGCTGCAGTTAGGATAGGCAGAACGGTCAGCTCACAAAAACACCCACACACACACACACCTCAACCCTGAGCCTAAGTCACTTCATGCCAGGCGAGGAGTGGCGGGAGTAGCTACATGTGGGTGGTAAGTAGAGAGAATCCGGGAAAGGAGTGGAAGAAATAGACTCCAAGAGGACATAGGAACACAAAGTTAGGCCAAAAGATCAGGTGAATCTCTGGAGGGTGGCAGAGTAGGGAAGCCACCCCAAGCCAAGACATCTGCAGCCGAGTACTGACTGACACAGACAGAGAGTACAGCGGGGCCAGGCGGCCTGCAGCCTTAAAGACCGGCCCGGAGTGCAGGCTGGAACTCGCGGAGAAGTAGAAGGAGCCAGGTAAGCCCGACTAATCCAGGTCACTGGTGGCTGGGCCAGAGAACCAGAGTGCCGGCTCTGTAGATGTGTCCAGGCACGCTTTACGCCCCTAACTACAATGCACCTGGTGGGGTGCAGGAACTCCATGTCCCCGAGACCCAATAACTGATACACAGTAGGACAAAGCCATCATACTAGGGCTAGTAACCCAGAGTGTTGGATGACTCACCCGTGGCGGCTCTGACCGAACCCATATGTGAGAGGACAGAAAGAACCAGAGGGCCTGAGATCTCTTTGAGCTCAGTTCACTGAGGGGAGTGACATAGAGGAGCCATCCCAGCTGCAGTAAGAGCCTGAGCCCATGACCGATGTGTGGACCTGGTCCATGACAAGTGTAAAAAGAACTGTAAGAACAGTGACCAGTGACTGAGGTGTTGTACGGTAACGGAGTAAAGTACCCGGTCGACTCAAGATCTGTGTGTATGAGTGTTATTCTAAGAGTGTTCAGACCGGGTTCACCTGTGAAGCCCCATACTGACTGCAAGCTGCTTGCGTAGGAAACAGTGGGTTCCGATTGAGAGGTACCCTGATCCCTGCGTATGCCGGCCGAAGGAGCTGTGGAGAGAAGATATGTCCGTCATTCCGGGCACGGATCATGCCTATAACCGCCCGGGGACCAAACCCTACTCATGGAGGGCTCACCATCTTGGCGCCACCCCCACCGTCCCCGGTGGACTCCAAGGCAGCAATGGTCACATCGGCCACGACCCACGGGTGGTGTCATGAATAACTTTTAAAAACTATAATTCCCCTTGTTCATTGCCGCACCTGGGCATACAGGGCCGGGTCACGTCACCATTACATTCCCTCTGCAACTGACAAGAGGACCCGGTTCCGAGTACTTCTGCCCCGGAGTGCAACATATACAGGGTACAGGTGGGGAATAAGTGGCTGATGTGGCTTTCTAGTGGCAGTGGCAGCAGGAGAAGCCAAACATTATAGAATAAGATTGATAGGCAAAGAGATATCTGGGGGTGTGTGGCAGCAGAACAGTGTTGAACATAATGGACAGACATGCAGATGTTTCAGCTTATCTAAGTTTCGCCATCAGCCATAGGTAAATGAAAGTCAGCAATCATGTAAGTGTAGCACCCCAGGGTCCGGTTGCCACAATATTAAGCTTGGAAGCAAAGAAAGGTAACCACTTCAGGCGAAACACACGCACAACACCTTCCAAATTCCAAGCCAGAAGGGGGAGCTCTACACTCAAGTTCAGGGAAGGTCCCTATAAATTCTGGTCTAGGGGCGGGGTCAGGCAGTTCAGTTCCTAGGAGGACTGTAGAAGACATCCTATGGTCAGGAGCTGTGCTAGGCCCATCTGAGTAAACTGACTAGCCAGTGTGAGGGACCTGTAGGTGAGGGTCTGAGGGAAGTGGAGAAAAGGTGTGGGAAGTGGAGAACAGACAGCTCACCCCAGAACCGAGCGCAGTACAGACCCCGGAGTCTGAGGTTACAAGGGACTTTATGCCCAGCAAGCAACATCGGAAGGTGGGTAATTCCAAGTTGCTTGCCCACCCAATAGGCAATAGGCAGGAGACACAGCCGCATAATAGAGCTCAGGAGACGCAGTGAAGGAGAATTACACACAAAAAGGGCTCAAGCTGCCTGTCACACAGCCAAGATAGACTTAGAGTAGAGGGTCACAGCACAGCTTCAAGCAGCCATGACCCACAGGGAGTAGCGCAGTAAGGAGGCCTCAGAACTTGCCAGCAGTGGCAAACCTGAACTTGCTTCCAGGCTATGAACCCCTAATATCATTTGTGAACTGTGCCCTGGATAATCTGCTTCTGACTTCAGAAAAGGTAAAGGAGACTGCTACCCCTGGGTCTGTCAGTTATTCCATACGCTGCACCAACAACAAACTATCACATCCACAGACTTTACGGTTGCCCTGGGTACCTGCTCTCCCTGTGGAGAGCTAAAACCATAACTGCTGCTATTCCCATCATCCCCTGAGGTCTCGGCTGCAGCACCGGCTATACTGGCCGCATTCCAGGGTTGGCGTCGTGACCCTTTTTTATTTTTAAAACTTTCATTTTTATTTTTCTCCATTTTTCCAATACCCTTTTTTACTGATCACCCCAACAAGGGGATCAGGGACTGGGTCACGCCACCATGACATCCCACAGCCCCAGATGACGACACGAGGGCACTCTTCCGAGTACCCCACAATCCCTGCCTGGGGCGAGTCATATGCCTGACTTTGCCAATGCGACATGACACCCCCAAACCATTCCAGGTAAATCTGAAATCCAACATGGCTCTCCTTCCCTTCTGAGCTTTACACTGTACCTTAAAAGTAGTTTTCAATCACATATCAGGCAATAGTGTACTCAAGAGAAATTGTACAAGCTGTATAGTGCATTTTCTCCTGTTATCCTTTCGAATATACAACATTTTAGCTTAAAACAACATTTTTGTGGGAAAAGGTGGTTTGGATTTTTTTCACAGCTCAATGTTCTAAAATGTAAAGGATCTGAGGATACAATGTGCTCAGCACACATATAGATAAGTTCCTTGAAGGGTCTAGTTTCCAAAATGGGGTCAGTTGTGGTGGTTTCCATTGTTTAGGCACATCAGGGGTTCTTAAATGCCTTTCAAGAGTCAAATGGTGCTCCTTCCTTCCGAGACCTGCTGTGTGCCCAAACAATAGTTTTTCACCACCTGTGAAGTATTGTCATACGCAAGAGAAGTTGGAGTACAAATTGTATGTTGCATTTTTTTCGTTACCCTTATAAAAATACAAAACTTGGAGCCAATAAAACTTTTTGTGCGAAAAATGTGACTTTTTATTTTTGAGACTCAGCACTCTAAAATTCTGTGACGCACCTGGGGGATTCCAGGGTTCTCATCAAACATCTAGACAAGTTACTGGAGGGGTTTTGTTTTCAAAATGGGGTCATTTGTGGGGCGTTTCCATTGGTTAGCCACATCAAGGGCTTTCCAAATGCGACATGGTGTCAGCTGACAATTCTAGCCAATCATGCGTTTGAAAAGTCATCCTTTCTAAGTGCAGCCGAGCACAAAAACAGCAGTTTTCCACCACATATGGGGTATCAGTGTACTCAGGAGTAATTACAGAACAAAATTTTAGGGTCCTTTTTCTCCTGTTACTCTTGTGAAGATGGAAAATATAGGGCTAAACATTTTTGAGGAAAAAAGTAAATTTTTTATTTTTTACTTCCACATTGCTTTAGTTCCTGTGAAGAACCTGAAGGGTTAATAAACTTCTTCATTAGATACTTCCAAAGTTTATTTACATGGTCCGAGCGATTACTCTCCCCGTCTATAAAAATAGTCTAAATGGTCTTCAAACATCAATTGAGACAATTTATCTGGCAAAAGTCTAAACCTAGATTATCTGGTACAATTTTAGAAAAACATAAAAGGAGAGGAGGAATGGGGATTCCTAACCTTCACGCTTACTATCTTGCTTCCGTGTTGAAACTATCCCAGAACTGGCTCAATATTTCATTAAACTCCCCAGTATGGGTTGAACTTGAACTAGAGTTAATTAAATCTAATAATCCATCAGCATTAATAATTGCGCACCTATATAACCCAACAAAAATCCTACCTGCAATCCCAACAATTAAAGCTACGTTACAAGCATGGATAGCGCTTCTTAAAAAAACAAACCATCTTGCTTCTGACCCACCCTCTAAGAAAATCCCGTTAGAAACCCTTGAATATATCATCCCAGGCTTAGATCTTTCTTCTTGGTTGGCCCGGGGTATTCGTTTCATAGATGACCTGTTGTCCAGAGGGAAATTAGTACAATTTCTAGTCCTGGAACAGAGATATGGTCTCACCTGGTTTAGACAAGGTCGTCTTCACAGTCCCTAGGCCTATCACAGAACTTTTAGAAAACCCACAAAGAAAGTCGACTTGGACGACTGGTCATATTTATCGTACCCTGATTGACGACCTCACTATCCATAAACTTCCCTATATAATAGCATGGGAGAAAGAGTTGGGATTTAATATAGAGCCGGAAGAATTAGCTAAAGCAATAGATCACTCTTATTCAAATACGAACTGCGCTTCCATCCAAGAAACCTTCTTTAAAATACTAACGAGATGGTATTGGACTCCTTCCAGAATGCATCACATAGACCCTCTTAACTCTCCGAATTGCTGGAGAGAATGTTCTCAAATTGGAACATTAACACATGTATTCTGGAGGTGCCCAAAAATTCTCAACTTCTGGTTGAGTGTTCAAGATTTAATATATAGGACTACCAATTTTAGACTCATTCTCTCCCCTCAACTGGTTCTCCTCTCAATTGGCATATCAGACATTCCCCACACTCTTAGATTCATAGTATCCCAAGTTATTCTCACAGCTAAGCTACTTATAGCCGCTAAATGGAAGTCCTCAGAAATTCCCACCATTGCAGAATTAACGGACAGAATTTCTAATCATTGTTCTTTTGAATTTACTTACGCAGTTAGAGACAACACATATAATAAATTCTTCTATAATTGGGAACTATGGATCTCTACACAGTCCTTGAATCATTTGACCAAGGCTGTTGACAAACAACCCCCCTAACCTCTAAACCTCAATGACTAATAATTAACATTTCAATGCCTCGGATACATACCTATTACTACAGATTATAATAGGATATCCATGTGTTGGTACCTCAGGTGTTCTTTCTTTCCTCTTTGTTGTTCTATTTATGTACATTTCCTTTGCAATATAGACTGATGAGCGCATCTCATCCATGTTTTTGATGTATTTAATATATCAGTTTGTATCTTCATCGAATCGACCACTGTTGGTCAAATTTTTTGTCAAAGACATTTATTTCTACCAAAGTTATTGGAATGTTTTTTTTTTTTTCTCTTTTTGAAATGTTTATCTGTTTGAATAGGCAATTTCCTAATTTTATGTTATCTTACTTCTATGTAACCATCGTAACTATCCCAATGTTTTTGTCTTCAACCTTGTTTTGTATTACTGTCTGTAAAGTCTTCACCCTGATAATACCCCCATATAATCAATAAAAATATTTGAACAAAAAAAATAAACTTCTTCATTGTTGTTTTGAGCAAGTCGAGGGGTGCAGTTTTTGGAATGGTGTCACTTTTGGGTGTTTTCTGTCATGTACACCCCTCAAAGTTACTTCAAATGTGATGTGGTCACTAAAAAAATGGTTTTGTAAATTTTGGTGGAAAAATGAGAAATTGCTGATGAACTTTGCACCCTTATAACTTCCTAACCCAAAAATAAATATATGTTTTCAAAATTGTGCTGATATAAAGTAGACATGTGGGAAATGTTATTTCCTAACTGTTTTGTGTGATATTGCTCTATGGTTTAAGGGCATCAAAATTGTAAGTGTGAAAACTGCAAAATTGCAAACATATTTGCAAAATTTCCAATATTTTCACAAATAAACGCAAAAAATATTGCCCTAAATGTATCCCTAACAGGAAGTACAATATATCACAAGAAAAGATTTTCGGAATCACTGAGATATGTTGTAGCATTCCAGTGTTATAACCTTATACAGTGACACTGGTCAGAATTTAAAAAAATGGCCTGGTCAGTAAGATAAAAACACGCTTGTGGGTGAAGGGTTAAAAATATTTGACACAAAAAAGGTTAAAGGAAACCTGTCAGATCCCCTAAGCCCTCTAAACTAAGAACAGTCACATTTATGGACCAAAATTCCCTGCCTAACTATCCCTGTCTAATGTTACAAAAATGATTTTTATTGCTTGTTTTCCCTATGCAAATTAAGTCTTTGACTAGTCAAGGGGGCATGGTTTCTCCTGAATAGTCTGCCCTCTTTACATGTTATTATAACCCTATGAGCGTGATAACATAATTTCCAGCAGCCAAAGTAACCCTCAGCTCATAGAAACCTTGTGTCTCTTGCCCACAGCGTCACTACGCCTCTATGTCGGGTGTATGGGTCCCAGCTTCATTGCATATAGTCATAATTACAGAAGATCTCTTGATAATGCACAGTGCACCTCTGAAGTCAATACACGTACACCTGACACAGAGGCATAGTGACACTGCAGGCAAGAGACACAAGATTTCCATGAGCTGACGGTGACTTTGGCTCCTGGAAATGATGTTATCATGATCATAGGTGCATGATAACACCGAAAGAAGGGAAACTAGTCAGGGGAAACAAGGCCCCCTCGACTAGTCAAAGCCTTAAAGGGAATCTGTCATGTCAAAAATCCATATGTAACTGCTATTATTTTCTAATTCCTTTCTGTAAACTCTCTATTTATGCATTTCTTTTATTTATATTTCCATCCAATACTGTGTAAATTTCAAATAACGAGATTCATTCCATCTGCCACTCACAGTGAATGACCCACTTAGTCCTCTGCTGTCCACTCCCCATAGGATGAATATTCATGTTACATATTCACATCACTGCACAAGAGGTCAGTGGGGGGGAGAGATTGTATCCTCCTCTCTGCAAACAAATGGAGTAGACACCTTATCTAGATCAGGTAAGGCAGATCTGCAATAGCTTTTTCCCTCCGTGTCCTCAAGAGAGCAGAAGCTCCTAATGAAAACTGAAACCTGACACTGCACTGAGCGCAAAGGGAGGACGGATGAAGGAGGAGAGACCTGCTGAAAAGGAGTGCATAAAAATGAACAATTTAACACAACTGGACTAGTCATCTGTGCTTAAAATGGACAGGACTAATGCAAAGGCTCCCTGCAGGGTCAGAAAATGCTTATAATGAGAAAACTACCAAGGGTAGAACAATGATTTTGCATGATTTTAAAAGGTCTGCCCAGGCACTATTCAAGAGTAATACTAGTATCATACTGAAAAATGACCTTACAGTGTCCCTTTAAATAGCATTTTGAAAACGAGCAATATAAATCATTTTTGTATCATTGGATTGTGAGAATAGCATTAGGGCCACGTCACACACACAGATAATTGTGCAGATATTGGACAAAAATCTCTGGTTGCAGTGAAATCATGGACACATTGTTCATTTGTATATGTCCACAAAATGGAGCAATGTGTCCATGATTTCACTGCAACCAGAGATTTTTGACCAATATCTGCACAATAATCTGTATGTGTGACGTGGCCCTTAGACAGGGATGGTTAGGCAGGGAATTTTGGCCAAACACATGTGCATGTTCATAGCTTAGAAGGCTCAGTGGTCCTGACAGGATCCCTCTAATTGAATAGCACGTGAGGAAAAAGTAAAATGACATATAAAAACCATATCATCAAGATTTATTTTGATATATCTGTGTATATAAGCATGTGGTATAGTGTAAGTGTATTAATATACTCACCTAACGTCTCTTTCTCCAATGTTATCAGCTCCTCTTCTGAGTCATGTCACCATTCTTTATTCTATCTGGTTCACATTATGCTCTAAGCCTTATTCTGAGCCTGATGCTCCACAGAGCACAGTGTGACCCAGAGAGTCAGGAGTGCGGTGATGTCACTGAGAGGCGGAGCATAATGGTGCTGGATGCCAGAGAAAGCGATGGTAGGCGAGTACATTAAAGGGATTATGCACTACTCAGAAAACCCTTTCTCCATCCCTATGAGAGAGTGAATGCAGCAATGAATGTGAATCCAGCGCTGATTGACCACAGGGACAGCATGACATAACAATGTTACACGAGCCCCAGGAGTGACAGTACCAACACTGCTGGAACAGTTAGCACAGGTGTTGTACTGGCGGGAAATGGGTTGCCCCTTTAATACACTGATTCTACGCTACATGAACATATACCCAAATTTAATTTTAAAAAAAAATCTTCATGGCAGGGTTTCTTTAATAAAATAAAAGTGTGAATGATGAATTGGGCTTTTAGTGATTGTCACATGATCATTTCCTTTGCGGGCTTCAACTTCAGGAAAAGTAATAAAATCCTCAACTTATTGAATAAATGGATCTATTTCATGCTTATTATCTATTTTGAAGTTCAATAAACTAATCATATTATATATTATATAATCAGGCTGGATTTTCATATGACTGCTATATGTGGCCGACAACAAGGGGTGTAACTACAATAGGTGCAGGGGTTGCAATCACACCTGGGTCCTGGAGCCTAGGGGGGCCCCAAAAGTCCCTTTGCCTATAGAAAAAGATTAATGCTATTAAAGATTTGCAATAATTGGGGGTCCCATTGGAGCTGTTGCACCGGGGTCCATGAGCTTCAAATTACACCACTGCCGACAGCTATACAGATTTTGCTTTGGGTCGCCCTTTTCTTCTTTACCACTATAACGGAAAGTTAAGAATAAAAACACAAATAAATGTAATTCATCAGTAACCCCGCAATATATATTATAAATATTTATACAGTGCTATTAATTCCATAGCACTTTACATACATTAGTAATGCTGTCTCTCTTGGAGCTCACAATCTAGACATCCTATCAGTATGTCTTTACAATGTGGGAGGAAACCAGAGTGCCCAGAGGAAACCCACGCAAACACGGGGAGAACATACAAACTCCTTGCAGATGTTGTCCTTAGTGTCCTTGGTGGGAATTGAACCCAGGACCTCAAGACCCCAGTGCTGCAAAGGCTACAGTGCTAACCACTTGAGCCACCATGCTGCCCATATGTGTTATATAACCACTGATGGTATACCGTAATAACTCACTTTAGTAGGTACAGTATATTAGACCTATCTGCTAATGGCTGATGGTCCAAGTAATACAAAATGAATGAAAATGGCTGTGGCGCCCTATATACTTGGCAGAATAGAGTGACTCCTTCATCACTGGTCATTGGCATGTTTTTTTCCAATAGTTTATTATTCTTCACAATGGCAGATTTGCGCACAAGATGATTTTGCTATACTGCATTATGTATATCTCGCCTTGTTTAGTGCTTAGTAATTACTCTCTCCTCTACCCAGCGGGCTAATGATGATACATTTACCATTATGGCTGTTCTATTAACAGTCTGGTAAACACAGGGATAATTCAGGCACGTTGCTACAGGCTGTGCAAGGCAATGTGGCACGGAGTATTTATGCCTTTCCAGCTGTGGATCCGGGCTCAAGCGGCGGATACAATCAAAAGCTGTTATTAATGTTCCCATTTTTATCAAAAGTATAGGCGTCATTTTAACCCAGAGAACACAGCGTAATTAATTATATAAGTGCGCTGGTTTTGTTAGCTTAATTTAATCTCTTCTGACGTCCTGTGATTAATGAGCAATTTTATAATATATGGTTACAAATTAACTTTTGCTATATTAACCAGGGTCCGTAGTTATACAGCATTTTCTTGGTCTGTCTATTCGTCTTTAAGCTTTTTTGACTTTGTTGTGTCAGTCACATATGTTTTTCCTTTGACATGACTTTGCCATAATGGGTACGGGAGCAGTGTGAACCCATATCCTCTTAGTCTTTTATGCTTTTGTAAATTAGGAGTAAATTTGGGTATTAGGGCAGTGCCTAAAGGCGTATGGCTAGTAGAGGTCCATGTCAATTTGACCCATACAGTATATGCTCAAAGGGAACCTGCCACCAGGATTTAACCACCTGTAAATCAGTGCAGCAAGTGATTGACATGTGCAGCATGACATTACTATTTGTTCTTTTACTCCTCCCCGTGGGCTTGTCTTGCTGCTCTAAGACACCCCACCAGGACAAGTCTGGATGACAGGGAGGGGGCTCATCTTACAGCAGAGAGTCAAGACCACAGGGAGGAATATAAAAACTCCAAATAGTGATGTAATGCTGCACATGTCAATCACCTGCTGCACTGATTTACAGGTGGTTAAATCCTAGTAGTTGGTTCCCTTTAAGTGCAGGATATGCAAGAGAATCATGAGACAAGAGCAATTTGTTATCCCTGTGCAAGTACAGGTGCATTTCAATAAATTGGAATATCATCAAAAAGTTAACTAATTTCAGTAATTCAACATAAAAAGTGAACCACATATTTTATATACAGTCATTATGTCGAGCCCAGGCTTTGAGGTACTCGGGTATCAGGCTGCAAGGGATTAACGCTCCTGTTGTCACCAGGAGTGGTGGCCGCGCCTGATATCGTGTCCTCGGATATCTTCTAAATAATCTTCTGTAATATTTACAGGGGATTATGTACAATTTTGTCGTGACGCCACCTGTAGTTTCTGGTGAGGTGCTACCAGCGCCGCCACAGTCCGCCGGAGGTAGATGGTACTGCGACAAGTTGATGAAGTCCTCCACAGGTAGGACTTGACCTCCGGGACAGCGTTCATCGATGGAAACAAGTTCATGTAAAGGAAAACAAGCAGAGTCCAAAGTCACTGTTCCTCCGGGTACTTTACTGTCATTTGCATTACTTGCATACAAACATTACAGTTCAGCATTCCTGATGGTATGAGGACAGGTAACTTAAAGGGTGACTGCAGGCAGATCCTAGGTGGTATGGTGGACCCTTAGTGTGTGCCTTCATGCTCCTTCCCCGTATGTTCCTTTCCTGCTTCCCAGTGATTGTATGAAGCCTGGTGACTTGAAGCCCACCTGACCTCCTTCCTTCTCTCACCCTCACTGCCTTCGGATAACCTTCTGCTGGCTGACCGCTTGTTCCTTGGTGGTGCCTGGTACCCTCTTTTGGTTGCTCAAGTGCACGGGAGAATTGTAGACTCCATGGGTCTCTGGATTTTCTGTGGTCCTAAAGTAACGCACAGGAGCGGGCTCTGGTGCCCGGTAAGCTGTCAGGGATAAACTTCCTCAAGCTCCTTCCTTCCCCTCTGGTTATCTGCGCCTGGAGAAGCTTTCCTTCTTTCTTTATGCCCTCTCTTCTTCCTCCAACTCTACTCCTAATCCCTCAGCCGAGGGACCCTCCAGCTTACAGACTTAGAGGCTCAAGACCTCCGGGCACTCGACCCACGGGTCGAAAAAGGACTTATTTTTTCCCCCTGGAGGTGGTCTTATTCCCTCCCGGGTAACCTCCCACTATGTAATCTAGTGTGGGAGTGCTGGTTAATGGGTGCCACCCACCATCCTAGAATCCTCCTGCAGCTGGGATAACTGCACCTCTTTTACGGGTGCAGTACCCTTCTGTGACGCCTGCTTAGCGGGGCGCCACATACCCCTTGATTGAATATACTCGTCCGCAAGTATCCGTACCTGTTGCCGGGCAGTGAAAAGCATTTTATATTCATCAACATCAACGGGTAAACTATATACATTTAAGAATATTTAGATTTTCTTCCCATTGCTGGGAGGCACTTTCTTTAAATGTTACACATATATATGTACAAGCATTGCAGTAGTTAGTATATTCAGACGTCACTGTCCTCAGGTCACCTGTCGGCAAAGTTCTAACTCTCCGGTTGCATCATATCTCTGCATATAAGACATTATCTACTTGGCCCAACGCGGACCTGTACTAACTATGCGGGCCCAGTGGTAATATATTGTCCAGCACGGTCCAGTGCGTATTATCACCACTGGGCCGCTGCTCACACAGCACTCATCATCAAAGAAAAGGAAAGTTCAAATAAAAGTTCAAAAGTAGAAGTCTCTAAGTCTTCAGCCGAAAACAACGTTCAAGGGAACACTCATTATTCAGGGCTTGCAAATAGGAAAAGATTAAAATAAAAGGGGCATGGTTACTGAAAGGAGCTATTTACATGGCAATGTCTCAACATGGGAGTCTCTTGCTGAATGCAATGTCTCTTAATGAGAGTCTATTGTTTAGCAATGAGTGTCTGCACAGCGGGAGATCCTTATTGCAAACCAGCCTATCGGGCTGGGGTACCACTCATAAGTGACCTGCTCACCTCTATAAAGGTCTCTGTCTGGGTGTCCTCTCCGCAAGTACAACTCCACATCGCGACTGGCAAAAAAGACATAATCCGAAAGTCCGGGTTCACGTAAAAATCCCCAGCCTTCGTCCTGATATACGGAAATAACAGTTCCTAGGTAGCGGAGTTCTATTGGAAGTGGGGGCTGCGATCTGGCCTCATCCCGAAGTCGCCTGGTTGCCTGATCTCGCTGGAACCATTCTTCTCGTCTTCTTTGTCTGGCCAGCTGGTCTCTCTCACCCAACGCTGATGGAGACGGCTGGGGTGATTGGTACTGTGGGGGTGGTGAGTTGCCGGTTGGGACTCTGGATACCACTCGGGTTTCCGCTGAGCTCAATATGGCGGGGGCTCCTCGCTGCTGCCGCTGCCACGTGGTCCACCACGCAGCTTCTGGGGTGCTCCCTCCTGAGGCTCCCTCTGCGTGCTCCGGTTCCTCTTCATCTGTCTCGTCATACTCCTCCTCAAAGATGATATTGGGTTCTGTTGGGGACGTCCGCGCTGCCTCCAGCCGGAGACAACTGCTGGCCCTGGACGATGGTAAAGTCGGAGGTTCCGTTTGAACTCCTGTGTCCCAGGTCTGGACGGGTGGTGCAACGGGTGGCAGAGAGGTGCAATATTCTAGAACTGCGCGTTTGGCTACTGCCCCCTCTCGTGCTGTGCGGTCCGCTCTCATGGAGGACAGTGAAAATGTTCGCTCCACACTCCACCGCCTCCACACCCAAGTTAGGGCCTTCTCCATTTCCTGGCGGAGCCATCCAAAAGCATCCCTCCAGTAGTCGGCATCCTCCTCCAAGGTTAAGAGGGACGCTGCTGCCGGGTCACCCTGCGTGGTTCGGGTTTGCTCCTCAAGCACGCGCACAATGACTCTCCAACGGGGTGCCGCCATGCTGCCGGGTACGAAGGAGCACCATCTTGGGTCCTCCTGCAGTAATGGCAGGAACCCATTTTTGGCGCCAAGCAATGGCAGAAAAAGTTTGTTTCAAAGCACAAGTCCAAGGCGCACAGTACCCGGTAATACCGGGCACGATATCCTGTTCGTCACACCAGAAAAAGATATGTCTAGCACATGCTTTGGGGTACTCGGGTACTCGGGTATCAGGCTGAAATGGGTTAACGCTCCTGTTGTCACCGGGAGCGGTGGCCACGCCTGATCCCGTGTCCTGGGATATCTTCCAAAAAGGGGGTAATATTTACAGGGGATTATGTACAGTTTTGTCATGACGTCACCTGTAGTTTCTGCTGAAGTGCCACCAGCGCCAACACAGTCCACCGGAGGTAGATGGTACTGCGGCAAGTTGATGAAGTCCTCCACAGGTAGGACTGGACCTCCGGGGCAGCGTTCATGGATGGAAACAAGTTCATTTAAAGGAAAACAAGCAGAGTCCAAAGTCACTGTTCCTCCGGGTACTTTACTGTCATTTGTATTACTTGCATACACACATTACAGATCAGCATTCCTGATGGTATGAGGACAGGTAGCTTAACAGGTGACTGCAGGCAGATCCTAGGTGGTATGGTGGACCCATAGTGTGTCCCTTCGTGCTCCTTCCCTGTTTGTTCCTTTCCTGCTTCCCAGTGATTGTGTGAAGCCTGGTGACTTGAAGCCCACCTGACCTCCTTCCTTCGCTCACCCTCACTGCCTTCGGATAACCTTCTGCTGGCTGACCGATTGTTCCTTGGCGGTGCCTGGTACCCTCTTTTGGTTGCTCAGGTGCCCGGGAGAATTGTAGACTCCACGGGTCTCCGGATTTTCTGTGGTCCTAAAGTAACACACAGGTGCGGGCTCCGGTGCCCGGCAAGCTGTCCTCAAGTTCCTGCCTTCCCCTCTGGCTATCTTTGCCTGGAGAAGCTTTCCTTCCTTCTTTAAGCCCTTTCTTCTTCCTCCAACTCTACTCCTGGTCCCTCAGCCGAGGGACCCTCCAGCTTACAGACTTAGAGGCACAAGACTTCCGGGCACTCGACCCAAGGGTCGAAAAAGGACTTCTTTGTTCCCCCTGGAGGTGGTCTTATTCCCTCCCAGGTAACCTCCCACTGTGTAATCTAGTGTGGGAGTGCTGGTTAATGGGTGCCACCCACCATCCTAGAATCCTCCTGCAGCTGGGATAACTGCACCTCTTTTACGGGTGCAGTACCCTTCTGTGACGCCTGCTTAGCGGGGGCGCCACAATTACACAGAGTGATCTATTTCAAGTGTGTATTTCTGTAAATGTTGATGATTATGACTTACAGCCAATGAAAACCCAATGGTCATTATCTCAGAAAATTAAAGTAGGGAAGATGAAGGGTCTGAGAGATAAAACACAGGTATCAGAGGCTTCACCTTGTGTGGTTGTAAGAGTCACAACCACTATAAAATGATATAACAGCTGCTGCAGTCCCCAGCATGGTGCATATAGAGTATAGAGGATGAAGGGTTAAACACGGTGCTGCCATATTATACAAGATTTCAAAGGGTGAATATAAGGGCCCTTTCACATCAGCGTTTTTCGTAATTCGCGGCAGATGCGGTGAAAAAACCGCATCTGCCGCGTTTGCCGCATAACGGTTCCACTTGCGGCACGGTTGCGGTTTTTTCCATAGGAAGTATAGGGGGACTTGCGGCAGATGCGGCAAGTGCGGTATTGCACTTGCGGCAGGTGCGGCAGAGAAAAAAACCGCGGCTTACTGCGGTTTTTTTCTCTGCCGCACCTGCCGCAAGTGCAATACCGCACTTGCCGCATCTGCGCAAGTCCCCCTATACTTCCTATGGAAAAAAACGCAACCGTGCCGCAAGTGGAACCGTTATGCGGCAAACGCGGCAGATGCGGTTTTTTCACCGCATCTGCCGCGAATTATGAAAACGCTGATGTGAAAGGGCCCTAACATTGATTTATTAGTCAACGCATTTCAGGGCTCCTTGGCCCCTTTTCCTTAACACAAATCAATATCATATTGTCAAATGTTAGGGCGATTCAAGGAATCCTGAAACGCATTGACAAATAAATCAATATTATATTCACCCTTTGATGTCTCGTGGAATATGGCTGCGTGTTTTTTAACCCTTCATAATCCTTAATTTAATTTTCTGAGGTAATGACCTTTGGGTTTTCATTGGCTGAAAGCAATAATCATCAACATTTACAGAAATAAACACTTGAAATATATTGCTTTATTTGTAATGACTCTATATTATACATGCATTTCACTTTTTGTATTGAATTGCTGAAAAAAAATTACCGTAACTTTTTGATAATATTCTTATTCACTGATATGAACCTGTATATTCTAACCTTTGTTGGTTGCTTGTAGGTTGATAATTCGCTGTCCAAAGTGCTTGATCCCTCTTGATTCCTGAGATTACATTGAGTTTAAAGAGAATCTGTCAGCAAGATTTTGCCACCTAATCTGACAGCAGCACAATATTGAAACAGGGACCCTTATTCCAGGGATGTGGCGCTTATGGTGGATTTACCGTCCCGATATCGGAGTCCAACTCTGACCAAAAGTCACGTGGTTCGTGCGTTGGAGCCGATATCGTTTGTGCGTTGTATGGTATAAATGTCCAATATGATGCACGAACGATGTCAAACCTATATCGGGGATCGAATGAGCCTGCTCTCCAACGGGCCGATATTGGATGGAGGTTGGAGCTGGATCGGGCTGTGTAAACGCCCAACTACGATGTGGGGTTCAACTTCCCCTATCCTCTCCATGTTAAATGGTCGTTCCTGGGTCGGCCGTACAAGGGGGGGCGTAGACATGGTAGAGCTGTTGTATGCCGATATCGCGCTGTGTAACATCTCTTATGTGATCTTGGAATTCCGCCCAGAAAAAGCGCACTCCCGCGGCGTTGGATACAATATCGGAACGATGTTGGGACGTGTAAACCCACCATCACTGGTTTAGTTAGTGTAGTTTTGATACAATCAGTGTTTAATCAACAGGAGATTATCATTAGAGGACTACTTGACCTGGTGACAGGTAGTCCAGCATTTTAATGAGCTTTGTGTAACTCCACCCACACCAGTGATAGACAAATTTTTGTGTATAGTGTATATGAGCAGAAAGCTGCCAATCAGTAGTGGAGGCGGAGTTATACAGAGAAAGATGCCAATCAGCAGCGTGGGCGGGATTACAGTGCTCCACATTTGCATAACAGTGGGAAATAATGCTCTTAAATAGCAGTTTTTGAGACTATTGCAATACCATAGGTACAATAAATAAGAATAAGCAGCTACATTCTACAATTTAACACTGTGGATGCCTTACGATGTGTTCAGATGAACTTATTTCACAATCCATATACAATTCCCAATGTCCAAATTTATAAAAGCAAGCACATAGGTAATCGCTGCCTATGTAAAAGTCAGATCCATCAAAATGTAATATTAATTTAACAGTACAGTAAAAGCTGTAAAGAAAAAACAAAAAAATGTGTTTAAATCCATTTACGTTTGTGGGTGTAATGGGAAATAATGTGGAAAAGTCACACGGTATGAATGCTTGTTCAAGGCACTGTAGCTTTATCGATTGAAAACTAGAAAACTAACAAACAATAAGGCTGAAAAAAAGTTATGGTTCTTGGAATAAAGTGAAGAAATAAACTAAATCACAAATAAGAAATATCACCTGATTGGGAAGGAGCTTGGTCCACAGCCCAACCCTGTTTGCATGTAATGCACTAATCCTAATCTGCCAATGAAACATTTCTGGGTTGAGGTACTCATCTCCTATGAACCGCACACTACATGAAAATGGGAGTCCTGGATATTTGTGTGTGTCCTTGTCATGGTTGATAAGCCTCTGCAGACTGCATGTTGTCAGAGATGGCAGGTCAGGACCAGATGGTTTGCAACAAATTAGGGGAAACCAAAGTCCAAAAATACATTCCTTACTTAACTTTAACTTGATAGAAACTATGCACATTAATGCATCAAGCAGACATGAGCACCTCTCAATTCCATACAAAGACACTTCTGCTTTTCTTACATTTCGTGCTCTTGTATTTCATAATAATCAAGTGATCAATCTAAGGAGACCTTGTCTTCCCTGTGAGGACCATGGTCCAGTTGTGATGCGGTTGTGGAGCCCCAGGCGGGACTAGGGTACTCGGTACCGGACCGGTCGGTAGCTGGGGATGTCACGGGTGGCTTGGTCCGGACCGTGTCCCTGGGCCCTCACAATAAAAGGGGAATATTTACAAGGGATTTGTCACGGGTGACGCCACCCACTTGGTGCGGCCAGTGATGGGGCCGCCGCTGCTGCAGAACCTCCGGGGGTGATGGAGTGGCAGCGGAGATGGTATAGTTCCAGTGGGGAGGACTGTATCCCCCGGGGCAGTAATGGTTAAAGGCTTTTGTGTGTGTGTAGTTTGAGCACACTTACTTTGCAGGCTGCAGGGATCTCTCCTCCTGGCTGCTGCTGACAGGCTGGATCTGTAGGGAGGAATGGTCTGCAGCTAGAGACTGACAAGAGAGGCGATTCAGGGTTTTCCAAAGCTTTACTCAAGTTCTTCCAGTCAGCTTACAAGTTATTTGCAGTTGTTACACAGTTCAAGTACACGGGTTCTCTCTCTACTCCTGCAGCCAGGCTCCTTCCTCCTGTGACCCCTCACACAGTCTCTAAGTGTCCTTTCCGGGCTATTGCTTCTCTTTCTTTGTGTTATGCGACACCGGACAGTATGGCGGTGACTCGGGCTTCTGTGAGTCCTAGTACGTCACTTAGCTGCCTGTCCTTTAGGGTAGGGATCTCAGCCTGGAACTCAGACCCCCCGTCGTGTTATCTGGGGATACCGGGTGAACTACGGTCCCCTTTAGAGCCGACACTCTACTTTAGCCCAGCCTCCAACAGTCCTCTAGCATGAGGCTCTGCCAGGCTCCTTCCTTTATGTTCCCTTCAATATTCTAGGAGGGCTTCTCCACCTGCGACAGGTTGCTTCAGCTGCTGTCTAGGGCCCCAGGTTACACCGTCCCTCTCAGCTCTCTCACACTCCTGGGGATCTGACTCTCTGGATGGGCTTTCTCTCTCCTCTGGCTCGCACTGGCTCAGTACAGATTCTGCGCTCCATCAGTCTTCACTCTTCCAGGCAGTGTGTGTCTTTTTGTCTTTACATCTCAGCTACTTCAGCCTACTCTTGGTCTTTGCTGTTCGGCACCTTGATCCTACTCCTCGTCTTTGCTTCTCAGCACCATGGCTTACTGTCTTCCTTTTCTCCTCCCCCTTCCTATATACTGTCAGTCACCTGACCTCTGGTGTGCCCAACCCACTCCCCTCATCCACCACCCCTCTGGTCTCATATAGTCTCTAACCTCAGGGCTGGATGTAACCTCTCTGACACGTGGGTTATGTGGGCTGTGAGGGTGTTAGTGTTTAACAATGTCCTACCTGCCTGGCTGCAGTCCCCTTTGTGGCCTCCTGGACGCAGGGGCGCCACATTCTCCCGGAGTTAAACAGCGCTTCCTCGCGCGACTCGACATGGATCACCCTGAAAACATTTTCATTTTATATAACAGTAAACATTAAGGATTCTTGGTTTCTTCCCTTCCGGAGGCACGATTCTTATAACGTTGCATTAACTATAAAACAAGTGCATGGGTATATACTCGTCATTACCCTTTTCTGTAAAACACATTATAAACACATTACTCTGTATAAAAGTATAAAAGTGCTTCTTTCAAAAAGTGCAAAATTCTCAAAAAGCAGCTTCAAAGTTCTTGGTTCAAAAATGCAAAGTTCGTGCATTAATTCGCATGTGCATCTGGTCTTAAAACCAAAGGGGAGCACACAAAGGTGCTCAACTATATACAAGGAAAGTTCGTATCAAGTCATTGTTCATGATGCAAATGTTCAGGTAAAACATATAAGACAAACAGGGGAATGCTAGCATTCACTCAGGTAAGGTTGGGGGATCAATAAGGAACAATGTACATTCACACTTACAGTTTCTTCATCTGTTCTTCTTGATGCCGGATACGGGTCTTACTCCTGATCCTTCTTCTCCATCTTCCGGATCATCTGGGATGCTTTCCCTTCTGGATGCAGATCCTGCGTTTCTATTCTTTCTTTTGCTGTGTCCCTGGTACCACTTGCGATGTCTTCCGTCTGGGGTACACCTCTACGTCCTGTAGTGCAGCGTTCAGCAGATAGCTCTCTGGGGTCTCTTATAACTCCTTCATAGACTTGCGATGTACTACGGGTTTCTGGCGATCATGTTGATCTGATCCAGGTCCAGTTCTCCTCCTGGCCCATGTCTCCTTGGGCACCGTGGTCTCCGGTGTCTAGTGGTCTTTCTGTTTCTCGTCCGGTTCGCATCTGAGAGTCTCCGGCGTCGGGGTTCTCTTCGCGGGCACCTTCGATCTTGGGCCAGCCGGGCCGCTGTCTCTCCGTGTGAGCCTAGTGATCTTGGGACGCTCTCTTCCTGCTTCCCTTTGTCTCGCAGGGTGCGACGATTCCTTCTGTCATAAATCCGTCTGTGGCCTCCGATCCGCGTCGTCTCCGTGTGAGCGCTAGTTGTTCTCGTCTCGGCCGTCTTGTGGTAGTCAGGGCGTGCTCTTTTGGTGCCGCTCCGCCTCCTAGATTGACGAGCCAGTTTGGCCTTCTGTGCGCCCTCTCACGGATTGTCGGGCCCACGATGGGTTTGACGCCTCCTCTGCCAGGATCCCTATGCGTTGGTCAGTTGGCGGAAGTCCAGAACACAGGATTTGGACCAAGGTATCACCCGGGGAGATCCTGTCTGACGCCATTGGGACCCCAGGGGGACTAGGTATGTACTGGACTCGTAGCGGTGAGCGCCACCCCCTTGTCAAAAGGGCAAGTTGACTGGGCCCCGCCGCTGCTGCAGAACCTCCGGGGTGATGGAGTGCAGCGGGATGGTATAGTTCCAGTGGGGAGGACTGTATCCCCCAAGGCAGTAAAGGTTAAAGGCTTTTGTGTGTGTGTAGTTTGAGCACACTTACTTTGCAGGCTGCAGGGATCTCTCCTCCTGGCTGCTGCTGACAGGCTGGATCTGTAGGGAGGAATGGTCTGCAGCTAGAGACTGACAAGAGAGGCGATTCAGGGTTTTTCAAAGCTTTACTCAAGTTCTTCCAGTCAGCTTACAAGTTATTTGCAGTTGTTACACAGTTCAAGTACACGGGTTCTCTCTCTACTCCTGCAGCCAGGCTCCTTCCTCCTGTGACCCCTCACACAGTCTCTAAGTGTCCTTTCCGGGCTATTGCTTCTCTTTCTTTGTGTTGTGCGACACCGGACAGTATGGCGGTGACTCGGGTTTCTGTGAGTCCTAGTACGTCACTTAGCTGCCTGTCCTTTAGGGTAGGGATCTCAGCCTGGAACTCAGACCCCCCGTCGTGTTATCTGGGGATACCGGGTGAACTACGGTCCCCTTTAGAGCCGACACTCTACTTTAGCCCAGCCTCCAACAGTCCTCTAGCATGAGGCTCTGCCAGGCTCCTTCCTTTATGTTCCCTTCAATATTCTAGGAGGGCTTCTCCACCTGCGACAGGTTGCTTCAGCTGCTGTCTAGGGCCCCGGGTTACACCGTCCCTCTCGGCTCTCTCACACTCCTGGGGATCTGACTCTCTGGATGGGCTTTCTCTCTCCTCTGGCTCGCACTGGCTCAGTACAGATTCTGCGCTCCGTCAGTCTTCACTCTTCCAGGCAGTGTGTGTCTTTCTGTCTTTACATCTCAGCTACTTCAGCCTACTCTTGGTCTTTGCTGTTCGGCACCTTGAGCCTACTCCTCGTCTTTGCTTCTCAGCACCATAGCTTACTGTCTTCCTTTTCTCCTCCCCTTCCTATATACTGTCAGTCACCTGACCTCTGGTGTGCCCAACCCACTCCCCTCATCCACCACCCCTCTGGTCTCATATAGTCTCTAACCTCAGGGCTGGATGTAACCTCTCTGACACGTGGGTTATGTGGGCTGTGAGGGTGTTAGTGTTTAACAATGTCCTACCTGCCTGGCTGCAGTCCCCTTTGTGGCCTCC
Organism: Allobates femoralis; assembly: GCA_033576535.1. Lineage (NCBI taxonomy): Eukaryota > Metazoa > Chordata > Amphibia > Anura > Aromobatidae > Allobates > Allobates femoralis. The sequence goes on along the minus strand of JARQOC010000002.1, from coordinate 654,991,211 downwards.
TGGACGCAGGGGCGCCACACTATGGCCACTCACAGCTACTCTCAGTTCCCAATTGACATGTGAGGCCTCCCCTAGAGAGGTCACATCAGTACGACTCCTCATTTCTACTGGAAAAGTCCATTCTCTGAGCACCACAGATTCTTGGCTATAAGGCACCCTCAGTTCCCGGTAGGAGAACTTGTGTCCCAACATGGCAACTTTAACTTTCTTCTGGTATACATAATTGGGGTACTCTTCACCAAAGTCAACTGCACACTTGCGTCTGATACAAATCCTTTTATTACAGTCCTCATTTACATGGGCCATCCACCTCCCCTGGTTATGACTCACCGTTGCCGGATGCTCACGTCTCAGGCGATGCAGCACTTGTCACGGTTCCGCGCCTGAGGCTGTGGGGCCCGGTGGTCAGATCAAAGGGGATTTAAGGATGGGGATGATTCTTGTTTGTCGTGACGCCACCTGTGGGAGTCCGGTGATTGCATCGGTGCTGCTTGGGCCTCCAGGGGATGTGTGGCAGCTTGAAGGGATGCTCCCCACAGGATGAGCAGGAGTCCCCGGGGCCAGGAGCTGCACTGGGTGGAATAAGACAGCTCGAGTAGTTACTGGACAGAGTTAATAACAGTTCTGAAGAAAAAGCACGGACACCAGATTCCGCTGTAACGTGTCTTTACTGTAACGGTTGGTGTGGTACACGGCTTACAGTCTTTAGGTAACGGACCGGATGGTCCCAGCGGTGACTGGTCTTATTCCAGAGCTCCATGGTGTCCCTCCTTTATCTAACCGTTCTAGTCTGGTTGCCGTTGTCGCCTTAGTGCGCCAGTTCGAGGTACGGGGAAGACTTCTTTAGGATTCCCTACCGGAGCGACCCCCGGCTGTATAGGAGCCTGTTTCCCTGTGGTGGGTATCTAGCTGGCAAGACGACTAGGTTGTGGCTGAAGTGAGGTGCTCCTAAAGAGCCGTTCCTTCACTCCGGTTTCTGCAGAACAGTGGTAGACATCTGTTCGCCTCGGGCCCGGCGTCTGGTGAGGTTGGGCACGGGTATGCTTGAACCCGCTCTGGTTGCCCGTATTCCGATCTGGGTCGCCGGTTGTTGGTGCCCAGCCGGTAATTGCTTTTTCAGGGCTGCACGGCACTGTGCAGGTCCCTGCTCCTTCTTCTCCCTCTTTCCACTCCTACTACGTTACTAACTTCCCCCACACACTACATCTTTCACTCCTCCCACCAGGACCTGATTAGCCCTCTACCTCTAATGTGTTGTGTGGTGTATGGAGCTCTGGGTTTAACCATGTCATCACTGAGACGGAAGATATTACATCTTCTGTCAGGGATGCAAAACCTTTCTGTGACGCACTCGTTGCGGGGCGCCACACTCCCCCTTGGGAAATTACACTTGTCCCCAAGTGTCATGGAACCCAACAGTACAGAGGAATTTTTATATTTTTGCAACATGAAACAAAATAAACATTTTTACATTTTTATTAACAACAATTATGCTTGCTTAATTTTCTTCCCGTCCGGGAGGCACATTGATTTAGAATGTTTCAAACATTTTTTTTCTTTTATTTAAAAGAAACCGATCGACCATTGCGAACCCGGCGGGCAGGGTCACTGTCTTGTAGTAACGTCCAGGGTTTTGACCACCGGGCCGCTCTGCTGGCACTCAAATAAACGGGAACTGTTCATGACAAAGTCATTTTTGAAGTTCTGAACAAAGTTATAAAACAAGGTTACTTTTTAAGGGTGTAATTCACACCTACGGATCCGGAGAGCAAACCACCCCCTGTAGCCAACATGGCGCTCATAGGTAATGGCTTCTCCCTGGTACAGGTCATGATCGGGGTGTCCCTTAGGGAGGTGAGACTCAACGTCCCGGCGAGATACAAAAATTTCTTCATATACCCCCTCCTCCCGGGCGAAACCCCACCCGTTACCCAAATTAAAGGTGATGATTTTACCTTTCTTACGGAGTTCTTCCGGTAGTGGTGGCTGGCGGCGAGCTTCGACACGAGCCCGCAGGTTTGCTTGCTCCTGGGCCCACCACTCAGCCCTGCGGCGTTGGCGTATAGCCTCGTCGGAACGGTGGACAGTTTGGACGTAGTCCCACCGGTTCACAGCACGGTTTCGGGATTGGATTTGGCTGTAGGCCTGCACCGGTACACGGATGTTGTGGTTAGAGGTGGCCGCTGCGGTGGAGCCAGACCACTCGACCCGAGCTGCTTGTAGCTGTTCAGCGTGAACTTCTGCCTCTTCCTCCTCCTTGGAATCGGTGTGTGTTGAGTTTTCAGGCTCGCTGGGCTCTTGTCGTCTTCCTCCTCTACGGCCTCGACGACCACATCAGGCTCTTCGGCTGGTTGGGGTACTGGGTCGGGATCATCCTGTCGATCGGGTTCTGGAATCGCGGGATCCTCTTCCATCTCGTCCTGCGGGGCTTCTGGGCTGCCCACCTCTCCTTCCTCTGTCTCCTCCGCATCCGTTGGCAGTGGTGTGTCTTCTCCGGTAACCGGGTAGGCCTCAAGGGGTTCGGGGCGGTCTCCGGTTCTGGAGTGGGACAGGTAACCTGTCTCTGTTACACAGCCCGGTGTAGTCGGCTGGCTAGGCTCGCACTCCAACTCCTGATAGTCCACTCTGTGGCCTCCATCAACCGCACCCGTAAATCCTGGAGCGCGGTCTCCCAAAACTCGGGGTCTCCGTCGATGGTGAGGATGGAACCCGTCCCGGGGTTACCGATGGCGGCTCGAGCTTCCTCCTCTACTTCTCTCATCAGCTCATGGAGTCTCAGGGTAGCCATTTTGCAGGAACCGCACCCGTAGCAACTGGTACTCGTTCCTGGAGCAGAGCTTGCTGCAAAGACCTTGCCACACCTGCTTTCTTTTTCGTTTTGTAGTCCATGGGTGGACTGAAGTCATTGGCCCGCCCCCTTGGTTGTTTCCAGCAATCGGGGCGGACAAGGATTTTGGTGCCTCTGCCATGGCCCTCCCACAAAGAGGGGCGGAGGCACGCCCCTGGGCCAGCACATAATGTTTCACATGGCGGGAACCGCTATTTTGGCCCAGTAGAAATGCGCGGAAAAGTTCTTTTTGGCCGAATAAAGTTCTGTAGGCACACAATACCCGTTGGGAAATGGGCCTGTTCATATCCTGTTCGTGATCGCCAAATTCTGACTCACCGTTGCCGGATGCTCACGTCTCCGGCGATGCAGCAATTGTCACGGTTCCGCGCCTGAGGCTGTGGGGCCCGGTGGTCAGATCAAAGGGGATTTAAGGATGGGGATGATTCTTGTTTGTCGTGTCGCCACCTGTGGGAGTCCGGTGATTGCACCGGCACTGCTTGGGCCTCCGGTGGATGTGCGGCAGCTTGATGGGATGCTCCCCACAGGATGAGCAGGAGCCCCGGAGCCAGGAGCTGCACTGGGTGGAATACGGCAGCTCGAGCAGTTGCTGGACAGCGTTAATAACAGTTCTGAAGAAAAAGCACGGACACCAGATTCCTCTGTAACGGGTCTTTACTGTAACGGTTGGTGTGGTACACAAGTTACAGTCTTTAGGTAACGGACCGGATGGTGCCAGCGGTGACTGGTCTTATTCCAGAGCTCCACGGTGTCCCTCCTTTATCTAACCATTCTAGTCTGGTTTCCGTTGTCGCCTTAGTGCGCCAGTTCGAGGTACGGGCAAGACTTCTTTAGGATTCCCTACCGGAGCAACCCCCGGCTGTATAGGGGCCTGTTTCCCTGTGGTGGGTATCTCGCTAGCAAGACGACTAGGTTGCGGCTGTAGTGAGGTGCTCCTAAAGAGCCGTTCCTTCACTCCGGTTTCTGCAGAACAGTGGTAGACATCTGTTCGCCTCGCACCCAGCGTCCGGTGAGGTTGGGCACGGGTATTCTTGAACCCGCTCTGGTTGCCCATATTCCGGTCTGGGTCGCCGGTTGTTGGTGCCCAGCCGGTAAGTTGCTTTTTCAGGGCTGCACGGCACTGTGCAGGTCCCTGCTCCTTCTTCTCCCTCTTTCCACTCCTACTATGTTACTAACTTCCCCCACACACTACACCTTTCACTCCTCCCACCAGGACCTGATTGGCCCTCTACCTCTAATGTGTTGTGTGGTGTATGGAGCTCTGGAGCTCTGGGTTTAACCATGTCATCACTGAGACGGAAGATATTACATCTTCTGTCAGGGATGCAATACCTTCTTGTGACGCAGTCGTTGCGGGGCGCCACAGTTATCTCTCCATACCATGTAGTTGGCCTCCCTGGCCTGGGTTCTCGTCTATCAAATATTCTGATCTATGAAATACTGCAGTCTATCATGTCATCTTCTTCTCTATGCACACACCCTATAACATGGCAGTCTGCTAACCATCAGACCTTACGTCTTTCTTACATGAATAGCAGACCGTATCTACTTCATGATCAGGAAGTTACTCCCTATATCCCCATGTTGTTGTTGTTTTTGTTGCATTTAGCTTTTGTTCCAATATGTTGGCGGTGTGAACATGATCTTACAGACTTGTTCGCTGTGTGCAGGACTCAACTGTTTTTAATTAAGTTACCTCTTGCCCCGCAAGAGATGGAGTTCCCCACCCCTCTCTTGGGCCCTGCACACATATAAGCTGTCGTCGCCTTCAGTCCATGTCAGACACTGGCTCCTGCTCACTGGTAAGCATTCACACTAGTCAGGTTTTTGAATACAACAGTTAGGACTGCGTCAGAGATGGGTACACTTTGAAGTTAGTGTTAGGCTTGAAATAACTTTTTTTGCGCAAAAAAACGGATGGACTAAGTACCCTGTATTTGTTACTTTATTTTTTATACTGCACTCGCATTTAATAATAATATTTTTTACTGCAGTGTACTGTTGTTTTTGTTGCATTTAGCTTTTGTTCCAATATGTTGGCGGTGTGAACATGATCTTACAGACTTGTTCGCTGTGTGCAGGACTCAACTGTTTTTAATTTTATTTCCCTATATCCCCATGTAGCTCCTTAAAGGGATCTGTCAAGTCAAAAATCCACATGTACCTGCTATCATTTTCTAATTTCTTTCTGTAAGCTCTCTCAATTGATGTGTTTCTTTTATTTATATTTCCCTCCTAACCTCTGTAAACTTCAAATAAAGCGAATAATTCCATCTGTCAATCACAGTTAATGATCCACTTAGTTCTCTTCTGTCCACTCCCCATACGATGAATATTCATGTCACATATTCACATCACCGCACAGAACATCAGTAGAGGGGCTATATTCGCTCTCTGCTCTCTGTTTACAGCCAAGCAAGAGGTCAGATTCAACATAGAATCTGTCACAGTACACCAGGTATACCTGCTTAGAGGAACAAATGGAGTAGATACCTTATCTAGATCAGGTAAGACAGTAAGGCAAATGTTTGCCTGTAATCTGACCCTCCAAAGATTCTAATTGAAAGTGCAACCTGACAAGCAGAGAGAGAGGAGGGAGGAGGGTGGAGAGAGCTGCTAAATAGGAGTCAATATTTAAATGAACAGTTTAACACAGCTGGACTATTCCCCTGTTAATATAATGGACAGGATTAATGCAGCAGCTCCCTGCAGGGTCTGAAAATGCTTATAACAAGAAAACTACAAGTCTGCCCAGGCACTATTCAAGGGTAATATGACTATCATACTGAAAAATGACCTGACAGTGTCCCTTTAAATACTATATGTGCTTGATCAAATAAATGTCATGTAAAAAACATATAACCCACATTTCAGGACAGTGAGGGCATTGTGCTGCAACCTCCAGTAGGAATGCAGGACCTGAGAAATCGAGCTTGTCATGGTGCCTTTGACGGCTCCGGCAATTCACAAGTTAGAAGGCAAATGTAGAAGGGGATTTGGAGGTAGAGTAAGGTTACTAGGTGGATCACAGGGGCTGATTTCTTAGTCCAGCTATGTGTAGTAGTTAAGCTTCCAGGACCTGGAACACTTTTAATTTGTTTTTGTCAGGCGCAGACATTCAGACCATATAGCATGAAGACCATATAGCATATAGTAGAAGAGATGATTGCAGTCCCATAAAAAACACAAACACCCTAGATTTCATGAACAACAATTATGAACTTTTACTCTATATAAACTACAGACTTGACAGTGTACACTTAGTCAATTCTCCCTCTTCTTAGAACTGAGAGTATCCATAACTGGCTTTGCTTTGGTTGGTTTTCAGGTTTTCAGGTTTTCCTATGTTCAGGTCTACCTTTCTTTGGGCAGCACACTATAGCATGGACTCTGCTTTTCCAAAGAAATTTTTTCTGTATAAAGTGCAGCCTTCCTACTGTTTACAGCACTTAATCACTAGAGGACAGGAATGATTCTGAGCAGACCCTCCGACTCCAGCATTCATGCACCTCTCCTAAAAATGCACAGCTCGTATCATCACTATTGCATCTTCACTCTTGAATCTGCAGCAGGATTCACTCAGCGCTCCCAACTGTCAGAAAATCCTCGAGTGCTACTTAGTTTAGAAATGCTACAACTCTCAGGGTACCTTTACACACGGCTACATTTGCAGCTTGTCACCAGGTAACTTACTGGTTGCAGTGAAATCATGGATACATGGTTCTATCTTGTTGCTGTGTACAAATGGAATCATGTATCCATGATTTCACTGCAACCAGTAAGTTACCTGGTGACAAGCTACAAATGTAGCCGTGTGTAAAGGTACCCTCAGAGCTAAGGTGTAGGAGTTACAAGTAATGCACAACATTGTAGAACAACACATGGCAGATCAGGGAACATTTTAATATTGCTTACACTGGGTCACTACAATTGCACTGCAGAACATCACCTTTTTGTTGAGATGGTGTGGGCAGATGTTCAACCTGTTTACACTACTGGTAAAAAAGAGAACTCTTCCTTTTCAACAGAAAACTGACTGGTCCCACCAAGGAGCCAACCAGCACCATGACAGATCCCAAGAAGAAATCCAGAAATAATGTAAGAATATTCCTTATTCAGGAGGTAGAGAATATATTACCAATAATTCCATGCACCTTTGATTAAAGGTCCAGGTGCCATCGTACTAGGAAAATGTAGACGTTTTAACAAAATGTTGACCAATGCACAAAATTAATATATCATTATCTCCTGGATCTTGTGGATCATAATCTGTGCCATAAAGACAGCAGTCGTGATCCAACTGTATGTCCTTTAGGGCACATGATTTCCTTTCTTTGATGTAGTAGGCACAGAGAATGACAATTAGTGTAAGTATTTTGTCCCGACTCTGTCAGGGAATTGCCCTTAAATCTACATGAACGGTACCGTATACTGTATATACCTTACACTTATTATGTCTTGTAAGTGATTTATTTTGCTTGTGTTTAATTCTTTGTGTTTGTTACACATATATGTATGGTCATGGTCAGCTCTAGAGTCATTGTGATTAATGACAGGCTTGGGGGGGACTGGTCTTCCAATCACCGTCCTGTCTGCTGTGTTTTACTTTATGGTAAATGTGTATACGGCTCCGTGATTTCAGGATGTGAATTATTACCCGCCTGCATCTCTGACCCCAATCATAACCACAGAGATGTTTGTATCTGAAAATGGAAGCTGAACTCTTCACATTATCAACACTTCTGAAAGGCAGAGAGCTACTTTCCGCAGACGTCCCTTTCATCCCACTAATCTAATAGTCTTAAGAGACGATTTCCAAACTGCAGGAGTAATAAAGGACATTTTCTAATGCCAAAAGTGCGGTTGAGTGTGTACAAATAACACAGATAAAAGCGAGACGTAAGCAGAGCTAGGCAGGGTTTTTCTCAAATAACAGTCAATTTCAATTCTGCACTGGAAATTTCTCTGTATAGATGTGAGTTGTGAAGAATGAAAAGAAACTCTAGGAGACTTAAGGTACCGTTAGACGCTTCAATGTCGAGACGATATCATCAACGATCTCATGGGCACATGGTCGTTAGGACATCTTTTTGACATCGTTGGTGAGATGTCACACGTCTAGATATCGTGGACGACGCACCAACGATCCAGAGAGCAGCTATCATTCGCACAACCCAGCCAACGATACTTGTTCACTGATGTGAATAGGCGAAGTCATTAACAACATCGTTATCGTGGTGTCACAAACAATGAGGCAACAGGTTGGCTGATTAATGATTGTTTGATTTGAGAACATCTTCTCAAATCTGCGATCAACGATGCAATGATTTATCGTAGTTGTATCTCGGTGTAACACGCAACGACGTAGTAACAATGTCGTTTGAACGACTCCAACCCGTGACGTTTGAGCGATATCGTTCATGATCTCATACTGTGTAAGTGGGCCTTTAGGCCTGTTTCAGATGGCTGTAATATACCTGCATTTCAGGATCCATAGTAGTTCTCTAACACTTAGCCCCTCATATGGTTCTAAATAGTGGCTTAACTTGAAGGTCATGGACCTTAATGGCAAAGGTTCAATCATTACAAATCTTTAATAGCAATAGCCTTTTTCTATAGGTCAAAGGGACTTTTGGGCCCTCCTAGGCAATTGCAAACCCTGCACCTGTTGTACTTACGCCCCTGGTTCTACAGGACTGCCCTTATAAGCCTGTTGGACTCTAAACTCATTTCTATAGATGACGGCGAGTCTTGATGTTGTGGCTGTAATATTTATAACTCCATTTACTATATCACAACTTTTTGTTATACATCTTGTATGTATCTATCCCTATATATTCTGATTGCCAGAACAGCATGTCACAAGCTCAACTACACTCCATTAGAATTTTTCCTAGCCATGATCTTATGGCTTGAAAAAGAGTTTGGCAATGGCTGCCAGTGCTGGTAACTGGAGGAGAAAATATATAGTAAGGGTGGTTTCATATCAGCGGTTCATAGCAATTGCGGCAGATTAGGCAAGCTTGAACATTTGAACTCAATTTGCATGATCAGCCAGATGTCAGCACACTTGCGGCAGGATCTCGGCAAGACTGTGTTCTGCCTAATGCATTTCCTATAGGACTTGCAGACATGTGCGGCACTTGCGATTTTGCCGCAGTCCCGCAAATGTGGCACTTGTGGTGAGTTTAAAACCGCGAGAAGAAATGAAGTGATATGGAAGACATGAAGTGACCTAAATAAGAGACATGTGCTGTGTGCTCTATGTTGTTCCAAGTGTATCATGTTGTATTTGTCATTTTTATACATTTGCAGTAGTATAGAGATTACGAATGTCTTATATTAGTTGCTTGACCAGGTACTGAGTCTCTAAAGGTACCATGACACGCGGCAATATTGCTTACAATTTCACTGGCAATTTGCTGGTTGCAGTAAAATCATGGACACATTGTTCTATTTTGTGGCCGTGTACAATTGGAACAAGGTGTCCATGATTTCACTGCAACCAGCAAATTCCCAGTGAAATTGCAAGCAATATTGCCGCGTGTGAAGGTACCTTAAGTCTTTGCCCACATATCATTATTTCTGTTTGACATATGCACTAGCAAAGATCCATGTGTTGTACCTCCTACCTCTTGGCACTCCCAGATCCTCTTCTAATTACTAGTCTTGGGGCAATGTCACAATGGCAGTGTGATGCATGATGAAGGGCTTACTTATCAGAAGATCTAAATGATGCCATGTTTGTGAGTAATCAGAGAACTATTCTGGAGCATGGTCGCCTTAACAAACTAATTAACAGACATCCATCCCTCTCTCTCCCTACCACTCTGCCTTACTCTAAATTGGATTAACATTGGAGCACTTGCACCATATGTGTTTTAAGAACAAGTGCATGTCTATTGGATAAATGCCAGTCTTCAGGGATCATGTACTTGACTTAATTACAGTTCTGTTTTGCGCGCACAGAGCCATAATACTGCTCCAAAAGAGGTTTGGTGGCCTCCACTCTAAGGGTACCTTTACACGCGGCTACATTTCTTTGGTGGCTACAGGTAACTTACTGGTTGCAGTGAAATCATGGAGAGATTATTCCATTTGCACACAGCAACAAGATAGAACCTTGTCTCCATGATTTCACTGCAACCAGTAAGTTACCTGTAGCCACCCAAGAAATGTAGCCGCGTGTAAAGGTACCCTCACAATGAATGATTTCTGTTTCTTACGGAGGCCAATATATTATTTTTCTGATTGATTTTTATTGTGCCATGAAAACATATTTGGAAACATCTCTGTACATATCATACTTAATTGAACATTTATACGAATGAATGAATGAATGGCTCAAAGAAAATAACCTAATTTTAAAAAAACAACACAAAAGGAAACAGCCGTTACCAACACCAGGTTAGATTACCATTGCACTAGCAGGATGCAGCAGCCACCATGATAAAGGTGGGGGCAGTAAAGGTGTAATATACTGATGAAACAACCACTCATAACCTACCAATTCATAGAGAGGGTGACTGCCTAATACTAAACAAGCATGCAGTTAAAGCTTGCATAGGACAGCAGTCACACAGGTACATGTGATGCACAATGTCTGGCCTACAGTCTATTGATGATGCCCATAGTAATAGATCAGGCAGGCTGCCCAGCACTATATATGTGCACCCCACAGGATGTACACTCAATTCATCCAATCAACAATAAAGCGCCTGGCTGCATCCTGTATAAAAATGTCCTGTGGGATGCACTGATACCGTATATACTCGTGTATAAGCCGACCCGTGTATAAGCCGACCCCCCTACTTTTGCCCCCAAAACCTGGGAAAATCTATTGACTCGCGTATAAGCCGAGGGTGGACCCCAGCACAGGTTTACAGCCCCCAGCAGTGGTATACAGGCCCCAGCAGTATGATATACAGCAGCCCCCAGTGGTATATACAGCAGCTCCCAGTGGTATATACAGCAGCCACAGTGGTATATGCAGCAGCCCCCAGTGGTATATACAGCAGCCCCCAGTGGTATTGCAGCCCCTATATACAGCAGCCCCAGTGGTGTATACAGCAGCCCCAGTGGTATTGCAGCCCCTATATACAGCAGCCCCAGTGGTGTATACAGCAGCCCCTATATACAGCAGCCCCAGTGGTATTGCAGCCCCAGTGGTATTGCAGCCCCAGTGGTATTGCAGCCCCAGTGGTGTATACAGCAGCCCCTATATACAGCAGCCCCAGTGGTATTGCAGCCCCAGTGGTAGTATACAGCAGCCCTAGTGGTATACAGCAGGCCCCCAGGGGTACATATAGCAGCCCCCAGGGGGTACCCAGCAGCCCCCTGGGGGTACCCAGCAGCCCCCAGGGGGTTTATACAGCAGCCCCCTGGGGGTACCCAGCAGCCCCCAGGGGGTTTATACAGCAGCCCCCTGGGGGTCCCCAGCAGCCCCCAGGGGGTTTATACAGCAGCCCCCTGGGGGTACCCAGCAGCCCCCAGGGGGTTTATACAGCAGCCCCCTGGGGGTACCCAGCAGCCCCCAGGGGGTTTATACAGCAGCCCCCTGGGGGTCCCCAGCAGCCCCCAGGGGGTTTATACAGCAGCCCCCTGGGGGTACCCAGCAGCCCCCAGGGGGTTTATACAGCAGCCCCCTGGGGGTCCCCAGCAGCCCCCAGGGGGTTTATACAGCAGCCCCCTGGGGGTCCCCAGCAGCCCCCAGGGGGTTTATACAGCAGCCCCCTGGGGGTACCCAGCAGCCCCCAGGGGGTTTATACAGCAGCCCCCTGGGGGTCCCCAGCAGCCCCCAGGGGGTTTATACAGCAGCCCCCTGGGGGTACCCAGCAGCCCCCAGGGGGTTTATACAGCAGCCCCCTGGGGGTCCCCATCAGCCCCCTGGGGTACCCAGCAGCCCCCAGGGGGTATCCACAGCCCCCAAATGCTGGCACTCGCTGGCAAGGGCCCCCCCCCGCTTCTCTTACCATTCCGGTCTTCTGATCCGTGCCGCTCCTCGGTGCTCCTCGCTGCTCCGTCCGTCCTCCTACATCCGGGATCCCCAGCCGTCGCGCGATGACGTCATATGCCTGCGACGGCTGGAGATCCCGGATGTAGGAGGACGGACGGACGGAGCAGCGAGGAGCACCGAGGAGCGGCGCGGATCAGAAGACCGGAATGGTAATATAAGCGCCCTGGGGGGGGGCCCTTACAAGGGGGGACAGTGCCAGCATTTGGGGGCTATATGCACTGCTTCCCCCTGCGCTGATTGACAGGGGGAAGCAGTGCATATTTAATGAGCGGCCCCACGTGACGGGGCCGCTCATACAGCAGCCCCCCCCCCCCCGCCTCCTGCAGCCTCCACGGCCCCGGACACAGCCCCCACCTACCATGTACCGTATATGACCCGTGTATAAGCCGAGGGGTAGACTTTTCAGCCCAAATTTTGGGCTGAAAAACTCGGCTTATACACGAGTATATACGGTATATTGCTTGGTAACCCGCCTTATTATTATTATTATTATTATTATTTATTTATAGAGCACCATAGATTCCATGGTGCTGTACATGAGAAAGGGTTACATACAAAACAAGTTAAAAATACAATGAACAACTAAAAGTTACAGACTGGTACAGAGAGGAGAGAGGACCCTGCCCTTGCAGGCTTACATTCTACAGGGAAAGGGGAGGGAAACAGTAGGTTGGGTCTGCTCTGGTGGTGGTGGAGCTGGATAGTCAGACATTTTGAGGTGCAGAATTCCAGAAAATGGGGGATGCTCGAGTGAAGTCTTGCAGACAGATGAGGAGCGTACAAGTGTGGAGGAAAGAAGGAGATCTTGGGAGGATCAAAGATTATGAGTTGGATGATATCGGGAGATTAGTTCAGAGATATAAGGGGGAGACAGATTGTAGATGTCTTTGTAAGTCAATGTTAGTAGTTTGAATTAGATACGTTGGGGAACTGGGAATCAGTGGAAGGATTTGCAGAGGGGAGACATGGAAGAGCAGCGAGGAGAGAGTTGGATTAGTCGGGCAATAGAATAAAGGATAGATTGGAGAGATGCAAGAGTGTTAGCAGAGAGGCCACAGAGAAGGAGGTTGCTGTAGTCTAGATGGGAGATGATGAGGGCATGCACTAGTAGTTTAGTAGATTTGAGGGTTGAGGAAGGGGCAGATTCTGGAAATATTTTTGAGACTGAGGTGGCAGGAGGTGGTGAGAACTTGGATGTGTGGTTTGAAGGATAAGGCAGAGTTAAGGGTTACTCCGAGGCAGTGGACTTCAGGTACAGGGCAATGTGTGATGTCATTTATTGTAATAGATAGATCAGGTAAGGGAGGTGCGTGAGATGGGGGAAAGATGATAAGTTCATCTTTGTCTACGTTTAGTTTAAGGAAGAGAGAGGAGAAGAAAGAGGATAAGGCTGATAGACACTCTGATATTCTGGACAGCAGAGAGGGACGTCTGGGCCAGAGAGGTAGATCTGAGTGTCGTCAGCATACAGGTGGTACTGGAATCCATGGGACTTTATGAGTTGTCCTGGGCCAAGGGTATCGATGGAAAAAAGAAGGGGTCCAAGGAAGGAGCCTTCAGGGACCCCAACAGAGAGGGGATGGGGTGAAGAGGTAGTGTGGGAGTGGGAGACACTAAATGTGTGCTTGGAAAGGTAGGAGAAGATCCAGGAGAGGGCAAGGTTAGTGATACCAATGGAAGAGAGGATCTGTAATAGAAGGCAGTGGTCGACTGTGTCGAATTCAGAGGACAGGTCAAGATGGAGGAGGATGGAGAAGTGTCAATTAGCTGTGGCGCTAAGTAGGCTGTTAGTAATTTTGGTTAAGGTGGTTTCGGTGGAGTGGTGGTGGCAGAAGCCAGAATGAAGGTTGTCAAAGAGAGAGTTAAATGAAAGGTGGGAGGAAAGTACAGTGTGGACATGCTTTTCAAGAAGTTTTGAGGCGAACAGGAGCACCGATATGGGGTAGTAGCTGGATGTGGAGGTCGGGTCAAGGGATGGCTTCCTGAAGATAGGTGTAATTGTTGCATGTTTGAAAGCAAAAGTAAATGTACCGGAGGATAGTGATAGGTTGAAGTGGTGGGTTAGGCCTGGGATAAGTATGGTGGTGAGGTTGGGGAGGAAATGGGAAGGGATAGGCCTGATGCGCAAGTAGTGAAATGTGATTTGGAGAGGAGGTGTGAAAGTTCTCCTTCAGTGAGGAAAGGGAGAAGGGTTAGTGAGGAGTGGCTCAGTGGAGGTCAGTGGAATGGGTTTTTATTTAGAAGACTGCGGCTGTTTCTTGCAGTTTTTGGGTGATAGGGTTGAGAAATAGTGGGTAATGTTGACTGTGGAGGTCCTGGGTAGGGAGATATGTCACCAGCTGATAGGAGAAGCATATAGAGAGCAAGGTGAATGAAAGTGACTGGCTTGTTTTGTGTTTCTGCAGGAGAGGTGTGAGATTGAGGAGCAGGTCAGCAGAGGAGCTCAGGTGGGGAGGTAGCAGCGATGGTGAGATAAATATTTGTGCTGGGATTAATGGGGTTTGGAGGTAGTAGAATAGGGTAAGGTTTAGTGAAGCAGTTACTGTTAGGGTAAGAAAGTGTTAGTGGGAAAGTAAAGTAGCAAAAACAGTTTCCAGATGGGTATAGCTGGTATTTTCTGGTTTATTTCTGGGATATTTCTGGACACTTAAGCGACACTTGAGGAGACACAGGAGGAGACCCACGGTCAATGAGACCTCCAAGTATTATTTATATACAGCTTTAAGAGTTCAGAAAATGGGTTCAGCTGACCAGAAGGATGGGGCAGGAGGTGTGTATGTTAAACAGAACAAGCAGGGTTGGTTAACTAACAGGAAAGAGAACACAACTTAACTAATGACACAGCAAGGAAGACGAGCCCATATCATAAAGAGCAGAAATTTGGTGCAGATCAAAGCGATGTAGAGTGAGAATCAGGTGTGGATTAGGTCAGACAATTTTCAATTTGCAGCATAGCATACCATAGGATTAGATACACAGCTCACCACACAGTATCACACAGGATAGGATTAGATACATGAATGATACGTGGAGGTCAGACAATTTTCAATTTGCAGCCTAGCGTATGTGTGAATGAGATGGCTTAATAGATGAGATGAGAATGCAGACCATGTAATACAGAATTACATTTTCTGGGATATTTCTGGACACTTAAGCGATACTTGAGGAGACACAGGAGGAGACCCACGCCTTATCTAATAGAATAGGCGTCATCAATAGGCTGTAAGAAAGACACTATACTTAAGACATACCTGTATGACTGGCGTCCTATGAAGCCTCATCCCTTAATGAATTGGTAGGTTGAGTGGTTGTTTCATCAGTATTTTGCACCTATGCTGCCCCGCCTTTATCATGGGGTCTGCTGCATCAGCCAGTGCATTGGTGTTAGTAATAACTGCTCCTTTTTCTGTGATGTTAACCTGTATACATGAACTTACCATGTGCTTATTTTTAGAGTTCTTCAAAGCTATAATTCAGAACCAATAAAATGTTTGCCCTCCTCTACTGCACTGTGCCTGTCATTTTATATGGTTATATGTCTGTTTTTGTTATTTTTTTATTTTACAGATGTATAAGAAAACAATATCTCTTAGCCCTGAACTTTTTACAACAACAATTGTGTACCATGCTTTGGAAATATCATCATTAAGCAGTCCAGTTATTAGACACTGCTGATTGAACTTGATGTAATGCAAAATCAATTCCCTTGTTTAGCATATTTTAAAATAAAAGGAAAGAGAAAGATGAACCTCCAGCGAACAACTGAAGACTGAATCCCAGACGTATGCAAAACTTGAATTTATTAAGCCAAAAAAGTTAAAAAATACAAAATCAGCTGGACAAAAAACCTGCGTGATGCAAAGTTGGCTAACATGTGGACTATTTATTCTGAGGACTTCCAGTGCCTTTGAATACTATGATTAAGGCTCTGCCCAATCGTGCCAGTTTTTAGGGGGGTGCAGGCTTAGTTTAGCATTTTTATAACTTTTTAGCTTATTAAATTCAAGTTTTACACACGCCTGGGATTCAGTCTTCAATTGCTCGCTGGAGATTCATCTTTTTCCATGGATTTCCATATAGCCTAGCTGGGCTAGTCCTGTGCTTGAGCAGCGGATATGGACAACTAAGTGGTGACTGAAACCCGTTTCTTTATCTATATTTTAAAATAAAAGTTACTAAATGTCTCCATCTCAGTTTCCTCTACCTCAAGCCAAATCTAATAGTGACATCGTGGATGTCCATGAGCAGAACAATTACTAGTTCCTTGAATAATGAAGCTGCCCACAGGAGTGAGAGTCTTGTCTTTTAGCTCTGCTTTTTGGAAGATGCAAAGTTTTATTTTAACTGATCATTAATGATGAGCACTACCATACCTTTTTTTTTAACTATGTCCTTTATTTCAATATCTATTTTCCTATGTGCTTTTGTCATCTACTTTCACCCCCCCTCCATCATCCCTCATCCTCATGAGCCCCTTTATTCTTCACTCTACTATGCCCAGCTCCCATACTCTCTTCACCTTACTGAATAAACTCAGTCCATCATATTCCAGGGTTTTTCATCATAAACCATGTCACAAATCCAAAAACTACTTGCTCTTTCTCTTTCTACTACTGCTCCTGTCAGGTGATATCTCTCCTAATCCTGGTCCACCCTCTTCTAACTTAGACCCCTCCCCCACCTCACATAGAAACCCTACTAACCTCATTAGCATTACTTGCACACCTTCATCTACCTCTTTTAATTTTGCCCTCTGGAATCCACGGTTTGTATGCAACAAGATTCCTTTTAATCACAACTACTTTCTCTTAACTCTTTATCTGCTGGCCCTCACTAAAACTTGATAGAATCCAGACACAGGTTCCCCTGCCACTATTTCTCATGGTGGCTTACATTTCTCCCATTCCCCGAGACCTGGGAACAGACATGGTGGTGGAGTCGGCTTACGCCGGTCCCCACAATGTACTTTCCAAGTAATTTCCCCCAGCTCCAACAATCTCATTTCCCTCTGCACACCATTAGGCTTTCCATCCCCTCCCTACAGAGTAGCATTGGTATACCGCCCCCCAGATTCACCCACCCACTTTCTCGACCATTTTTTTTAGCATGGCTGCCACTCTTCATATCCTCAGAATTACCAACCCTTAGTCTGGGAGACTTTAACATCCCCATAAACAGCCCCATCTGCATCCAGCTCCTATCTCTAACCACCTATCTTGGCCTCTCACAGCTCTCAACCTCTGTGACCCACACAGATGGTAACATCCTTGACCTTATTTTTGTCCAGTGCTGTACAATCTCCTCCTTAGATAACTCACCTCTTTTTCTCTCTGAACACAATTTCTCACCTTCACTCTTACAAATCCTCACCCACCCAGCACACTCCTACCTATCACACATTCAGAAATCTTCAGTCCATTAACCCTCAAACACTCACACACTCTCTACACTCATCACTGTCCCCAATCTCCTCTTTCTCCTGTCCAGATCTGGCGGTGAATTCATTACAATGACTCTCCTGACGCACCCTGAACCAAGTAGTGCCCCTCACCCTCAGAACCACCAAACACTGAGTGAAACAGCCTTGGCTCGCACTCCATTGAGTTCTCCAGTTATGCTCCAGGAGTCCTGAATCACCTATGGAGGAAAAATTGCTCACCACAAAACTCTATCCACTATAAATTTATGTTAAGAACCTATAACTCTGCCCTTCACCTCGCCAAACAGACCTACTTCCCCACCTCACTATCCAACAATCCAAAGAGACTCTTTGACACCTTTTACGCTTTCCTCAGTCCTAAATTAAGGTCCCCATCACTGACCTCTGTGCTGATGATCTGGCTTCTTACTTCAAAAGAAAATACAAAACATCCGTCAGGAAATCAGCTCCGAACCTCCAAGTGCTGTTGCTCCCATTCCTCCCCACATCCCCTCTGGCTCACTCTCCATATTTGACCCATTCACAGAAGAAGAAGTCTCCAGGCTCCTTTCTTCTTAACGACCCACTACATGCATAACAGACCTCATTCCCTCACACCTACTTCAGTGTCTCTCTCCTGTCTTCACCTAACCAAAATCTTCAATCCCTCACTCTCCTTGGCATCTTCCCTTCAATTCTTAAAACAACACTCTATCATTACTCCATTATTAAAGAAAACTTCTCTTTGTGCCCATCCTGCACAAATAACTACAGACCAGTCTCCAATCTCCCCTTCATCTTTAAACTCTTGGAGCAATTGGTCTACACCCCCTCACCCGTTAGCTCCCTTCCTCTCTTCTAGAACCAGTACAGTCAGGTTTCCACCTCCTACATTCTACAGAAACTGCCCTCATCAAAGTGACCAATGAGCTAACGCTAAAATAGTAACGGTGAGCAGCTCTTGCTTATTCTTCTTGACCTTTTGCAGCATTTGACCACCATCTCCTTCTCGCTATGCTGCACTCCATCGGCATAAATTACACCCCTCTTTCCTTGTTCTCTTCCTATCTTTATGACTTTCAGTGTACATCCGCTGGCACCACTTCCTCTCTTCTTCTCTCACTTTTAGGGTCACTCAGGGTTTAGTTCTGGGCTCTCTTCTTTTCTCTCTCTACACTGCCTCAGTTGGACAGACCATCAGCAGATTTGGCTTTCAGTACCATATTTATGCTGATAACACACAACTATACACTTCCTCCCCTGACCTTACCCCGCTGTATTACAGAACACCAATGACTGCCTAACCACAGTTTCCAATATCATGTCCACTCTCTTTCTAAAACTCAACCTTTCCAAAAGTGAACTTCTTCTGATCTGCCCTCTACTAACCTCCCTAAATATGATATCTCTCTCTGTGTGCGGCACCAGATAACACCCAGGCAGTAGGCTCGCTGTCTGGATGTTATGTTTGATGCTGATCTCTGCTTCACCTTCTACGTACAATTCTCTCACCCGCTATTGTTGCTTGCACCTGAAAATCATTTATAGAATTGGCCTTTCCTCACCATTGGAACAACTAAAACCCTCACCGTGGCCATGATCCATTCCTGCCTTGATTACTGTAATTCATTATTACTTGGCCTCACCCTCAGTAGGCTTCCCCTCTCCAGTTCATCCTTAATGCAGCAGCCAGGGTCACCTATCAGCTAACCATTACTCAGATTTCTCCGCTCTGTGCTAGTCATTGCACTGGTTGCCTGTACATTATAGGATCCAATTCAAATTGCTTGTTCTCATCCACAAAGCTCTTCACAGTACAGCAACTCCCTACTCCTCTACTCTCATCTCTGTCTATCACCCCACTCATCCTCTTTGCTCTGGAAGCGACTTTAGACGCATGCTGGAAGCGACTTTAATTCCTGACTTCAAGACTTCTCCTGAGCTGCACCAATCCTCTGGAATACTCTACTCACAAAAATTAGGACTACCTACAACTTACACATATTCAGGCGCTCCCTAAAAACACATCTTTTTAGGGCGGCCTTTCATTTTCCCTAATCGTAGTCAATAAAACATAGGGATTTTCACTTTTGAGCATAATTTTCTGTCAAATTCCACCAGAACCAAGAGTTTTACAAAGATTGGTTGGTGGCCCTCATGCCGCTCTTATCTACTCCCCATCCCCTCACATTGGCTGGATCATCATTGTAAATAAGCACCTGTACTTTATGTCACCCCCCACCCCATTGTTAGATTGTAAGCTTTTACAAGCAGGGTCGTCATTATTTTTTGCTTTAATTATTGTACTTTTTTATAATTGTTTCTCATAAGGCCCCTTTCACATCAGCGTTTTTTTAACCCATCTGCTGCGATTACCGATACGTGCATCTGCGCGATTTAAAAAAAAAACGCTATGTGAAAGGCCTACACTTTGTATTTGAACCTGTGAATTGTAAAGCACTGCAGAATATGTTGATGCTATAGACATAAGATTATTATTATTTTACTAGCTGCAAGCACATTCAGCTGTGCGATTGCAAAGCCAACTTTCAACGTGTTCACTTTGGCATCGCATTGCATTGTGTTTACAATAGAAGTCTATGGCTGCTTTCAGCTGCATTAATGCTAGCGTTTAGCGATAGCGTTAATGTCGTTGTCAAACGCATGCATCCAGACACAATGCTAAACGCGATGTGAACCTAGCCTTAGCAATGTTGAGGTGCAGAAGGAGGGAAACAGCTGGATCTTTTGGGATTGTGCTAGAAAGCATCTTAATTTAGGACCTTGGAACTTGAGATGTGATGGGATAGTTCAGTTCTGAAGCGTAGCAATCTGATTAAATCATTAGCACAAGAGATGGGGTGTCTGAGCTGCACACACATGATTAGAATGAGCAGCATTTTGGACACAACGTATTACCGCTGCATCCAAAACGCGTTGTACAGTACAAGCACAGTGGATTGGATTTCTAGAAATCCCATGCTCACTGTGCTCCTCCCCTCCATAGCGTTATTTCAGCTGTGGTGTGGTTGCCACGCTTCTGCATCTCTACAGCTTGTTAATTTATTGCTGCAGATTCAGAAGCGATCTCCTGCAGCTGAATGCAGGGAAAAGCCAACCTGCCCCGAACGCAGATTGTGAGTACAGGGAGGCTGTGCTCACACCGTTTTCACCCGTGACTTCCCTTACGTCTGAAGACAGTGCATCCAGGACGTAGTGTCTCCGGACCATCTGCACATTACCTTAAGGTACCTCACACGCGGCAATATTGCTTGCAATTTCACTGGCAATTTTCGGGTTGCAGTGAATTCATGGATACATTGTTCTATTTTGTTGCCGTGTACAGAGGAACAATGTGTCCATGATTTCACTGCAACCAGCAAATTGCCAGTGAAATTGCAAGCAATATTGCCGCGTGTGACGGTACCTTTAGAATCGTGAAACCATCGTCTTAGTTTGGAATAAATATCCACCTGCTACATGGTTAAAAAAAAAGTTGGGGCTGTATGACACAATTTGTTAGGAACTTAAGCTTTTCCGTTACATTATGTTCTGCAATATTAGACAACAAAGATTTTATCAAATGTAATGCACAATCTGCTTTTAGGTTACCTTAACCATTTTATGCTGGGTGCCAATGTGTGTGGAGAAGAGAAAAACAAAGATGAACTGTCATACTGAATCATCTATTTTCTTATATCAAAGAGAAACCACTCTTTGAGGTCAAACATTTTACCAAATTTTTACCAAAATTTTACATTTGCCTTTACAATTGATAATAATTTATTCACTGCCATTACAATATTTTCCCAAGTCATGAAATGATGACATCTAACTAGATTGAGTTATTGCTTCATTCTTGTAGTGGGTCTGAGTTATAGGAGTCCCACCTGTCCTGAGAAGGAGACTCAGGCTCGTTTTACACAGTCACTTTTTTGAATGAGGGGGAATACAGGTAATGCCTGCATTACCTCGGATTCCTCTGGATCCCCCGCAAGTGTTTCTTCATGATGCAAGTGGATGCACCCACACCGGTATTATCACTGATTTGTCTCATGGGATCCGGTGATAAATGACATGCACCTTAGGGGGCGTGTCATTTACAACTATGTTCTGGGCATGCGCGGTTCAAAAACCCAGATCCAGCATCAAAATCCAGCTGGATCCAGAGTCCCCCGGATTCCTTTGGGCACATCCTGATTTAATGCGTGGTGCTCCTGATCTGGGTGGTTTTGTCACAGAAACCAAAAATGCACAACAATTCATTTTTTGTCTCATTGAAAAAAAACAATGACACCCGGATCAGGGGGAAACAGGAAGAACTGGATGCACCCACAAGTTCATCTGACCCTATTAAAACCCAATGGTGCAGAAAACTGATGCTGGTGTATCCAGTTTTAACTGGAATCACACGTATGCCAAAAACCGGCAATGTGAAACCAGCCTTATACATTATCAGTCAGGGTCTGGGCGGTGTGGTGAAGCTATGCCTACTTTTTACTCCAGTATTGGAAATCAATGGACATTTCTCTAAATGCCAGCAAAAATGCTTAAAAAAATGTGTCCTACAGCAAATAACAGTAATAAGACTTATTCAAGAGTACAATGTGACAAAAAAAGCAGGAATACATTGATAACTGTACACCATAGACTAGTTAGACATAACACAGGAGACTGTTCAATTATAACAAACACAAAATTTAATGAAATCATACACGTAATAGTGCATTAGAAATACCATTACATAATATACAGGAATAGCATCTACAACATTAAGGCAAGTAAGGTCATAGGGATGTACACATACAAGGGTTAGATTAGAAATTCACTACTTCAGGCCTTAAGGGGTTGTTCACACGTTGCGTTTTTGTAACTTTTTTCCTGTGCGTTCCTTCCCCAGAAAAAACACAGCATTTGACATTACCAGTTATGTGAATGAAACTTCCCGCATGTGCTACTTACTTTTTTCCTCCCGATTTGCTCAAAGTCTTGTTTCTAAGGCTGGGGTCACAGTTGGCATGCGTTTTTGTAGTGACTTTAAAAAACTCATGCGTTTTTACATGCATTTTTACATGTCCGCATGCATTTTTTAAGGTGTGTGATGGCTCCCTACGTTTTTGGCTGCGTTTTTAAATCTGCACCAAAAAATAGTGCAGATGCGGTTTTTAACATGGGCCCCTAGGGAAAACGCATGCAAAAACGCATGGTACATTAGTACCATTTAGTGCCCTTCAAAAACGCATGCGTTTTCCATAGGAGCCCATGTTAAAAATACGCATGCGTTTTCTAAAACGCTTGCGTATTTTTAACATGGGCTCCTATGGAAAACGCATGCGTTTTTGAATGTTACTAATTGTACATGCGTTTTTGCATGCGTTTCCCATAGGGCCCCATATTAAAAAACGCATGCGTTTTTGGAAATACACCAAAAATGCATGGTACTGTCACACATGCGTTTTTGCTATTAGGGCATGCGTTTTTTAACATGGGGGCCTATGGGTGCGTTTTTACATGCGTTTTTGAAAATGCAGGTCTCCAAAAACGCTTGTAAAAAATGCTACTGTGACCCTAGCCTAAAATGCAGCATGTCAATTCTTTCAGCATTGTTAAATGATTTTCACCCATTTTAGGGGCCTGTCACATCAGCGTTTTTGTCCGGATCAGGGCGATCCAGACAAAAAAACACAACTGCCGCATGTGCCGCCTAACGGCAGCACTTGCGATACACTTGCGGTACACTTGCCGCAAGCCCCATAGACAATGCATGGGGCTTGCTGCAAGTATGCCGCAAGTGCGGCCGTTAGGCGTCACATGCGGCAGTTGTGTTTTTTTGTCCGGATCGGCCTGATCTGGACAAAAATGCTGATGTGAAAGGGGCCTGGAAAGGGGCCTGGAAAGGGGACTGGAAAAAAAACCTCATTAAACGAATCAAAAATGTATCAAAAAGTACTTATGAATGTGCATAGTTTATGCAGGGTTTCTCCTTTCAAGTCCCTCTTTTGGTGAAGACAATCTGTTGCAAAAACTGAAGATGTGCCTTTCGGCATGGCCTCAATTAATATAAATGTATCATGGGTATCTAGGGAGCGATAGTTTGCCACCTATTGAAATCTATAGGTCAGTA
The DNA here is from genome assembly GCA_033576535.1 of Allobates femoralis. Classification (NCBI taxonomy): domain Eukaryota; kingdom Metazoa; phylum Chordata; class Amphibia; order Anura; family Aromobatidae; genus Allobates; species Allobates femoralis. The sequence continues at coordinate 654,967,804 of JARQOC010000002.1, read as the reverse complement.
TTGAAGCAAAAGAAAATAAATTCAATTATGGTCCATTGATTGCTAGATTACAGAGGTATTTTTCTTTATGAAGGCACCATACAAAAGCACAAAATAGCACATACTACAACGAGTGAAATAAGTATTGAGCACAACACTAATCTCCGAAATAAATATATGTCAAAAGGTATTATTGACATATTTTAGTCACCAGATGTCGATAGCAACCCATCCAATCCACACAGTCAAATAAATAAAACTATTGATATTCTTAAATTAAGTTATATGTAATAATATGAAATGACCAAGGGAAAAAGTATTGAATATGATTAATGAAATGTATTTATTACTTTCTACAAAAGCCTTTGTTGGTCATGACAGCTTAGAGAAACTCATCGCATGTGTTGCTCAAGTGGATTTTTGTCCATTCTTCCACACAAACACTCTTCAAATTTTGACGGTCCCGTGGGCTTCTTCTATGAACTCTGAGCTTTAGTACCTTCCATAAATGTTCTAATATATGCAAGTCAGTTTATTGGTTGGGCTATTCTAACAGCTTTATTTTCTTTCTCTGAAACTAATTAAGAGTTTCCTTGGTTGTGTGTTTGGGATCATTGTCTTGCTGAAATATTCAATATTGTTTCATCTTTATCATTCTGGTAGGTGGCTGCAGATTTTTCTCATGAATGTTTCAGTATATTTGTCCATTTATCCTTCCTTCAATGTAATGACATTTTCCAGTGCCGTATGCTGAATAACAACCCCCCACCATGTTGTTCCCATCTCCAGACTTCACTTTTGGTATGGTGTTTTGGGGTTTATAATGATGCTTTTTGTCCTCCAAACATGGTGTATATTATGGCATCCACAGCATTCAATATCAGTCTCATCTGACCAGACTATAAGTCTAACAGTATTTCCAAGGCTTCTTTATATGTTGTTGAGCAAACATTAAATGCGATGGAACATGGTTTTTGTTCAGCGATGGAGTTTTGCGTGGTGAGCGATCATACAGGTCATGGAGTTTGAGTGCATTACTTAATGTTTTCTTTGAACGAAGTTGTAACTGCTGATTCCAGGTCTTTCGGTACCTCTCCACAGGTGGTCCTTGGGCTCTTGGACAACTCTTCTGATAATTCTACTCTCTCCTCTATCTGAAACCTTGAACCTTGACGGTACCATAGACATGGCAGGAATATGATGAAATTATGTTCTTTCCACTTTCTAATCTTTCTAATAATGGCCTCAATAGTGCTCACTAATACCTTTAGTAGTTAAGGAATTCTTGTGAACCAATGCTATCAGTATGGTTTGCAACAATAAGGTTGCAACAATCCTGAGATAGCTCACTGGTTTTAGCACCTTTAGAAATAGTTCTACATAGAAAATGTGTGATGTGTTCAATACTTATCTCACTTGCTGTATGCCTAGCCACTAGAAATGGTGTGAATGAATGTGCAGGACCCAGTCCATCATACACTTTAGGAATCTATGGCTGTCAGAACCACTTCTCTCATTTTCACTTCCCACTATTGTGAGTTGATTCTCACCAACTCTGTTAGCAACCCAACTTTCTGAAATTCATGTCAATAACACCTTTAGAAAATATATTTCTTTAGAAAATTGGTGACATGTTCAATACTTTTTTCACTCGCTGTATATGATCAGTCCATGAATCTACAATATTCAATTGATAGAACCTATAATATATCATGTAATGTAGAAAGTGCACTTCATATCAGATTAATAGTATAGCAGCATATATACAAGCCCTCTAAGGGTACCTTATCACGCCACAACCGCAGGAGACATTTTTGGTGGTGATATTTCGTCCTGGAAATATTGCTGCCAAATTACCTCCTTATTGCGGTGTGTATTTCGGTTATTTGGCGGCGATGAGACAAACGTCGCCTGGTTTCGATTTACAGCACTGCTCTAAAATCGAAACCAGGCGACATTTGTCTTATCGCAGCCAAATTCCCGAAATACACACCGCAATAAGGAGGTAATTTGGCAGCGATATTTCCAGGACGAAATATCGCCACCAAAAATGTCTCCCGCGGTTGTGGCGTGATAAGGTACCCTAAGGGAATCTGTCACAAAATTTTTCTACCTCATCTGATAGAAGGTAATGTAGGGATAGAGGCCCTTATTTCAGTGATATATAACTTAGTTTAATGGGTGCAGTTGTTCTGATAATGTCAGTTTTCTCTGCTGCAGACCTAGTACTGCTCAGAATGCTGAACCCTGTAAAATCCTGCCACACCAATGACTGTTAGTTTTATGTGTACTCTATACATTGACATAAATGCCCAGATGCCCAAATGCCCAGAAAGGCTCAGATGTCAACACTCTGCCGTCCGGAATCCTGGAGTATCTATCAGCCATATCCTCCTTCTTCACCTCTCGCTTCGTAAAACTCAAAGTAGACAAAACCAAACTCATCATCTTTCTTCTATCTCATGTACCTTCCCTACCTGATCTATTATGGTAAATGGCATCATGCTCTCTCCCGCACCTGAAAATCGCTGCCTCGGAGTATCTCTCGACTCTGCCCTGTCCTTTAAACTACACATCCAAACTCTCTCCACCTCCTGTCGCCTCCAGCTCAAAAATATTTCCAGAATCCATCCTTTCCTCAGCCCTCAATCTAATAAAACTCTTGTACATGCCCTCATCATTTTCTGTCTTCCTCATCATTTCCTGTCTTGTTTACTGCAACATCCTCCTCTTTGGCCTCATTGCTAACTCATTTGTACCACTCCAGTCTGTCCTCAGATCTGCTGCTTGACTAATCCACCTCTCTCTTCATTACTTCCCTTTTTCTCCCATCTGCAAATCCCTCCAATGGCTCCCAATTCCCCAACGAATCCAGTTCAAACTACTATCACTGACCTACAAAGCCTGTCCCCCTCCCTATATCTCCGAACTTATCTCCCAATATCTTCCATCACATAATCTTCGATCCTCCCAAGACGTCTTCCTCTCCTCCACACTTATTCATTTTTCACACAACCGCCTCCAAGATTTCTCCCGAATATCCCCCATCCTCTGGAATTCTATGTCCCAACACGTCCGATTATCCACCACACTCAGATCCTTCAGATGGAATGTGAAAACCCTTCTCTTTAGGAAAGTTTACAGCTTGCAATGACCATTCTGCCACCTCACCACCACCACCAGAGCAGCTGAGTCAACCACCACTGGAGCAGCTGCATGTAAATCCACAAGGATAGGGTCCTCTCCCCTCTGAACTAGTCTGTCATTTTTAATTTGTTTACTGTAAACTATAGCTATAATTTTGTATGTACACCCTCTCATGTACAGCACCATAGAATTAATGGTGCTATATAAATAAATAATAATAATAATAATAATAATAATAAAAAGCTGCTAATCAGCGGTGGGAGTGGAATTACACAGAGTAGTAGGACTTGTAGGCCTGAGACAACTAGTCCTGAAGTGATAACCTCCTGCTGATAAAAAAAACTATAAAAAACTTTGTTGGAGCAAGAGAACACAGCACAGTAAGTGACACAGGATCACCGTAATCTGGCTCCCAGCCCCTACACCATGCTGCTCTCGGATTACATAGCACAAACTTGTTAACAGATTCCCTTTAACACCTGATACAAAATATACAGTCAAACATAAGATCTGCCCAATGCTTTAAAAAGAATGTCGAGACAAGCTATTAAATTATATATAATATAGCATACGATTGAGCAAAAACATATAATAAAATTAAAGCTGTACAAACTATTGAACTGACAGCATATCCTTCAATATCGGAGCCAAATGCCATAGAGGCCATTTATGATTTTAGAACTTGGGGGGGGGGGTTATGGGTGATAAACTTTTCATATAGTCTTCAATGTACATGATTATAAGATCCTAAATATTTTAAATTACAAAGATGGCAGCGATGAATAGTAGTTTACAGGCTCAATAAAGAAGATAAAACTGGGGACTTGTTGCTGAACACAACAAAGAAGCTTGACCTGATCCAGGAAAGAAGACGAATGGGTGAGGCGCTGTCCAGAGCAGAGGGAATTAAAAAATAATACATTTATTTAAAATACAGAACACATACAATGCGTTTTCAGAGGGACCGCTCTCTTCATCAGCTCTGATGAAGAGAGCTGTCCACTCTGGAAATGCTTTGTATGTGTTCTTGTATTTTAAATCAATTTATTTTTTATTAATTTCATATGTTTGGGACAGCGCCTCACTCACCCGGTCATCCTCTTTCTTGAATCTGGTCATACTATAATAATATATGGATGCCATAGAAGAGCTTTTCTTATTTCAAAAAAATCCCTGCAGCACACGTTCTAAATAAAGCTTAAGCCTTTACTACAAAACTTTAAAAGTATCGTATCCATGTGCAAGACATAGCAAAGCGGAAGAGGGAGCTCAGGTGTGGTAGACAGCATGAGCTAACAGACTGCTAGTTCCCGGTAGTCTGCCACACCTGAGTTCCCTCTCCCATCTTGATATGCCTTGCACATGGAAACATAAGAGATAAAATGAGAAGAGAATGTGCTTTTGGGTAATACCTGATGGTCCAGTGGAGACTTTAGTGGCTAGATATAAACTAACCTGATCAGGTTGCGCTACCCTTGCATAACCATGGTAACAGCCTCTGGTGTGTAGCGCACACCCCGCGATCTGCTGGGAATTAGTGATCATGTGGTTCCAGTGATGTCACGCATTGGGCAGGACCTTAAAAGCAGACTCCATGCTGCAGCCTCATGCAACTCCCGCCACCTTCCCCTCAGAGAGGAGTAATGGCCAAAAATCAATGCAGTCAGATAGGGGTACTAGGTACTGCCGGGTACTTACTGACCTAGCACCCCAATCTGACTGCAAACATTTTCCTACATTTTTGCACATGGAAACAATGCTTTTAACTTTTGTGACAAAGACTAAAGTTTTATTTGGAATGTGTGCCGCAGGACTTTCTTTAGATATTACATTGTCTACCTGGGTCTGGGCTTCTCCAGCAGAGCACCATTTCTGTAATCAGAGATACATTAATATCCCAAATTCCTGGATTAACAACTCTCATGCTTGTGTGGCGAGTGGCTGCTAGCCAAAGGCAGTGTGCTAGTGTGATTTTGTTTCTTATTTATTGACTACTTTTCTTATTTCCGATGTCCCTTTATTACGCAGACCAGAGAGCTGCCATATAAGAGTAAAGGCCACTTTACACGCAGCTACAGGTGAACAGGTTTTCCACAGGTAACTTACTGGTTGCAGTGAAATCATGGAGACATAGTTCTATTTGTACACAGCAACAAGATAGAACATATCTCCATGCTTTCACTTGCAGCCAGTAAGTTACCTGTGGTAAAACCTGTTACCTGTAGCTGCGTGTAAAGTTCCATAACTGCTCTGGTGGACAATCATGGTTGACTCTTCACAGTTCTCTGTGTTATTTCGGGAAACGTTCAATTACGGGAAGTCTATTTTGGTTGCCACCACACTTTTCTATACTCCTATACTGAAAAAAAATCTTATATAGCCACATGGAAGCATAACAAGGTAGATATATGGCCCACAAGTCTGAGAATGTTGGGTGAGGAAACTGTGTGTCCTAACTTCCAATGAATGATAGAGGATGACAACTCAAGATAGAATATTTACTTGTGATATCTTTTTATCTTAAGTGGAAAGGAGCCATAAGGGCATTGTCTGCATAAATACTAAATGTTATTTCTATTTCGTCTATGTTACATATGATTTTAATTTATTATGTACATCATAAGCAATGATCCCACACTTCATTCTACCTTAATACTACTTAACTCTATTCTTCAGTAAATACAAAAATAAAATCTACTGCTATATAATGCTCTGCTGAAGAATAAAAAGTGACATTGTTTATTCAGAGATGAGTAACTACAATCAACCTGAGAGGCTGCGTGCGTATTAGTTGCAGACAATCCACAGCTCGTAGATCAATATATTCTTCTGTCAGGCTGAATTATTTGCATGATTGATGACTCAGTGCCCGGTGTGACTAGATGCCACTGACTTTATGAAGAGGCGCTCAACACAAAATGGAATTTGACAGACGGTTGTGGTTTACAAGCTCCTGAGCCTCAAAGATTAATAGAGAAGATAATGGTATTATATCAACTAATGCTGTAAAGCACTACAAAACAAAAGTATATTTACAAAGGATTACATGTGAAGAGAATCTACAGCACAGAGCTATGAGCGCTCCAACTGCGGTTGTTGAAACTCATATTGAGCTTGGTCAAATGACTTAATAGGTTGGTATGAAGTTCGAGAAGATTAAAATTTTTCCGTGCCCTTGGGCAACGGGTGGGCAGAGTACAACTCCACTGATTGCCTCTTGTTATCCTGTTTGTTTTCCCATGATTCCTCCTCAGGTTCATATGTACCTTTCAGCATAGACATCCTATCAGAAAGGCTCTTGTTATATGGGAACAGGACAAAGTTGTAGATAAGCGAAGCTAAAATTCCACCGAGGATAGGTCCAATCCAGAAGACCTGATGAAAAAATGCAAATAATCAATTTAAGCTTCACATATGACTAGTTGGGTTTTCCATCTTCACTGCACTCTGATCTATTGGTTTATTCTGTTTATTACCTTATTATAAACTTTAAAGAGGACCTTTCACCCCCCTGGTGCTATGCTAACTGAATGCAGCACTGAACGCAGTGTGTCTGCTGCATGCAGGGAAGGAGTTCCCCATGTTTCTAGCCCCCTCTAAGTTGTTAAGAAGACTTTATAAAGTGTACAGATAAGGGGTCGGGAGGGACTTACTCAGTAATGAGTCATTGCTGTTGCTGGTGTCTTCCCCACCTCCATCCTTCTGTGTGCAACCTCCAGCCCTTAGCGATGACACATATAGAATGTTGAACAAGAGAGGGCTGGAGGTGGCACAGAGAGGGCTGGAGGCGGGGAGGTCACCAGCAGCAGTGATGACACATACAGGGGCTGAACATGGGAGGGCTGGAGGCGGGGAGGACAGCAGCAGCAGCGATGACTCATTACTGAGTAAGTCCCTCGGGACTCCTTATCTGTACACTTTATAAAGTCTTTTTAACAACTTACAGGAGGGCTAGAGACATGCTGCACCCCTCCCTGAATGCAGTAGACAAGCTGTATTCAGTGCTGCATTCGGTTAGCATGGCACCAGGGTGGTGACAGGTCCTCTTTAATTTTTTACAACCACTTTAGAAAAGGATCTTGGTGAAATACAGTTAAAGAACTTTTGAAAATAATTGTTAGAGTATATTTATGGATATACCGTAATTCTAGTTAAGAGTTGGGCATGTATAAGATACATTGGGCTACAATTCTTGTACTGCAGAGAAGAGCAGATCTGGTTGCCCATATACTAGGGGTTTAGAGATAATAGAATGTGATAGCTTGAGACAGGATGATACTACATGTCTGAGAAGGCACTTGAAAAAGGATGCGACAATGTGGTGGGAGTGCTTTATGCAAGAACAGCAAATGAGGGTAAGGGCCCTTTCACATCAGCGTTTTTGAAATTTGCGGCAGATGCGGTGAAAAAACCGCATCTGCCGCAATTACCGCATACGGATGCACTTGCGGCACGGTTGCGGTAAACGCCATGCAAAGTATAGGCGTACTTGCGGCAGTGCGGCAAGTGCGGTTTTGCACTTGCGGCAGGTGCGGCAGCGAAAAAAAACGCGGCTGACCGCAAATTCAAAAACGCTGATGTGAAAGGGCCCTAAGGTAGGAATTCCTGGATCTTGGTGACTCGCTCACCAGGGCCGTGGGGTACTCGGAATCGGGCAGCAGTTCTTTATGCTGGGGAAGTCACGGAGGTTGAGACCTAGCTCTGTGGCCCTGGGCGGTCAATAAAAGGGACAGTTTTTAGGAATTCACGTGACGCCACTCGTGGTGTGCGGCTATGGGTAGCCGCTGCTGCAGCAGAACCTCTGGGTACGATGGATGGGCAGCTAGGCTGGTGTGGCTCCCCACAGGTGGAGCGGAGTCCCAAGGGCAGTTATAACACTTTAGGTAAGGGATAGTGGATGTTGGGATGCAGGACAGAGACGTGAGAATAACTGGAGGCCACAGCAATGAACGTTTCTGTTACCTTTACTTCTTCATTGCAGTTACATTTGGGAAGGTTTCAGCTTTCAAAAGAGTAATTTATAAAACCAATGGATGAATTTAACGTCAGGTTAAAAGCTTTTATTTACATAACATGGATAAGCGATATAACTTTTGCCAGGGACTGTAAGACCATTGTATATATTCCAGCTTCAGGCATAGTGTGCATGATCAGAAATGTGGAAACGTCTGATTATGCGCAGTGAGTCTCTCTGAAGCCAGGGGTGCATACACTTGCATAAACTAACGCCCATGGGCTAGTCAAAGCCCTAATTAGCATATCATTACGATCTTTAGAAATACTTTTTTCTAAAGATTGGTTTATGTATATACTATTATATGCTGGGGCTTTCAGGCAGGAAAACTACTGGAAAACTGCCAAGAGAAAAGGAACTTTAAAAAAATGCTAGAAAATGCTCAAGAGAAATGGTGGGTGTGAAATGCATTGAAAAAGCATTCAGCAAATGCATGAAATAGCATGAAAAAAAGCCCACTGGGAAAAAACCTTGTGCACATATACCCCTGCAGTACAATTCTCGGTGGATTGATTTGTGAAGTACAAAATTGTCGAAATAGCCTTCTGACTACCTGCAGATGCTGTGTCTTATTTCAGCACCCAGGAAAAGGAAAGGGCGGAACTTTAGCCCTGGCTGTGGGTGGAGAGTTTATAAGGGGTGTCGGGGTGGAGTTTTCTCATCCCACTCACATGGGTTGCACTAGTCCCACCCACCTCATTAGTTTTAGGGTATTGGAAATTAGGCATGCTTATAAGATAAGATAAGATAAACTTTATTGATCCCGGAGGAAATTACAGTACTACATCAGCAGAACAAAGATCAAGAACATTTCACACTTTACAAAATAAGTCTATATGGACAGCAGATGTGGGTAGACTGGTACATGTACCTCACCTATTCCCCCCATACACATAGAACTTCACATAGTCTTGGGACGCTTTACACTTATACATTTGTTAAACATCCCCACAGCTGTCGGAACAAACGATTTTCTGTAACTTTCCTTTTTACACATTAGTTGGATTAGACGCTTGCTGAATGTGCTCTTCTGTTTCGCAAACAGTTCAGAGAGCGGGTGTGTATTGTTGCTCATTTTAGACTTGCATTTCTTATTAATTCTATCCTCTAGTACCTCCTCGAAAGTCCTAAGTTGTAGACCCACCGCCGCACTAGCCTTCTTGATAAGTTTATTCAGCTTATTAGCGTCAGCTGTGCGCACACTACTACCCCAGCATATTATTGCAGCAAAGATTGCACTCGCCACAATAGATTGGTTAGAACATTTCAAGCATTTTGCTACACACATTAAACGACCTTAATTTCCTTAGGAAGTAAAGTCTACTCATCCCTTTCTTGCAAACCTTCTCCATATGGCACCTCCAATCAAGCTTGCTGTCCAGGTGAACCCCCAAATATTTGAGATTCTCCACAATCTACACATCCTGACCATCAATAGTGATAGGTAAGCAATCCTTCATGCACCTTCCATAACTCAACACCAACTCCCTGGTTTTCTTTACGTTGAGTTCTAAATGGTTAGCCTGGCACCAGTCAACAAAGTCCGAGACCACCCTTCTGTATTCCTCCTCCCCCCGGCCTCTCTCAGTACCTCCGACTATTACTGAGTCATCAGAGTACTTCTGAAGGTGACAAAGGTCTGATTTATACTGAAAATCAGCTGTGTATAACGTAAAAAGAAATGGCGACAGCACCGTTCCCTGAGGGGCTCAAACACTGCTCCGAACACTATCCGATACGGCCGCCCCCAACCTTACGAACTGTGGCCTGTCCGACAGGTAATCAATGATCCAATTTACTAGTCCCTCATCAACCGCCATTTCAACCAGCTTTTTACGTAATAATAGTGGCTGTAAGGTGTTGAATGCATTGGAGAAAGTGTCTCTTGGGTCTTGGTGGCTAATAGAGGTTTGAGGGTCCTTGAAGGTAGCTCTAAATTGGTCTGAGGAATTTTTTGGGGGATGAATTCTTCAATTGCTATATGATTGTCTGTTGGTTTGATGATTTTTTGGGGAACTTGTGGCAATGAAATGTCGGGTCCTCTGAATATTGACTATTTCAAAGTAACTCTTTGAGTTATGGTGTTTCCAAGTCGTAGGGTTACGACTGGGAGTAATTGTGGTTTACGAGTTGTTTTTTTAGTAATCCTCAAATTTTTGTAGTTCCAAGGAGCCTACCAATCTTAGGCCCCTTAGGCGTTTTTTGAAAATGAGGCAGATCTGGCAGATTTGCCGCATCTTCCACCTAACGGCCACATTTGCGGGAAGCCCCATGCATTGTCTATGGGGCTCGCGGCAAGTGTGGTTTTGCCGGTTGCGGCACTTGAGGCCGCAAAAAAAAAAATCGCTGCTGATCGCGTTTTTTTTCGCAGCCGCAAGTGCTGCATCTGCCGCAACTGGCAAAACCGCACTTGCTGCACCCGACCGCAAGCCCCATAGACAATGCATGGGGCTTGCCGGATCGGTGCCGCAAGTCCGACCGTTAGGTGGAAGATACGGCAGATGTGGTAAATCTGCCGGATCTGACGCATTTTCAAAAAAACACCTATGTGAAAGCAGCCTTACATATTGATAAAGTTTAAGGTTTTTCATTATGTTGTTATATAAAAGACTGCTCTGGGTCATTTATCCAAACTTATGTGTCAGTGTGTTTATTGGGTACTCTATGGTAGGTGGGTTAGAGGTTTATTATGGGGATAGTAGAGCAGGCAATACATCGGAGTAACGACAATGCCAAAGTCATAAGTATAAAAGCAATGTGCAAAGCAACGGACAATACAAAAGGAAAAAGGCAAAAAAATGATAGTTCTGCTAGAATCACAAAAATGTTATAAAACTAAAACAGCTCACCGTCTATAACGTCTAATTACATAAACGCTTTTATTACTTGGTTTATGGATCTCTGGTGTAGGTCTGAATCACTTTAACAATGGTGTTGATTACAATTTTGAATGAAGTAATAAAAAAAATATTTCTTGATTATGGGTGCGTATATACTTAAGTCAATATGCAAACAGCCTTTAACCCTGTATTTAAGTGCGCTATTAACACAATGTCCATCATGGAGCGTGCGCCGTGAGATTCCCAGGTACATTCTGTTGCTGTAATTGATATGTTGCAATTTGTAAATGCATTTATTTCTTGTTTATCTTTTGTATATAATTATGTGGTGCGTTATTCATACACGTTTGCTTATCCCTTTATATCCCTGTGTGATTTTATTAAGATATGTCAGCAATTTTTTGTATAAATTGGGGTCATAAACAATCTGACATACAGCAATTAAAAATTATTTCCCACAAACCTATAAGGTTATGTTTCACACCAGTCGTCTTTGATCAGTTTTGGTCCCAAAAACGGATCAGTCACTGTGTCTGTCAGGAAAATGAATGGGATTCTCAGTTTGCTGTGCAGACATCAGTGTTTTTGACTATGGCGTTAATGGTGCAAAAAGCCCATGTAGAATATAATGGGCATGTAAAGTATTGTTTCATTCTTCTGCTTCGCTTTCTCCATTGATTTCATTCTAATAAAAAAAAGCATCAAAAACAGATTGGTATCACACAGTCCAATTGTGATGCTTTTTTACTGCACTTTCCACACCAAAAATGCACCAATTACTTAACCTCTCCAGTGATCCTACAGGGAGCTCCAGCAATGTGCTCCTTCTGGGCATCGGCAGGGTCGGCAGAGTATTTACAAGACCTGACCATGTGATTTAGCCTGTGAGTCACATGGCCAGGTCCTGTAAGCACGATACCTGGAAGTAACTCATCGCTGGACGCCGCGGACCTTGGAGAAGATAATTCAGTGTGTGTGTGTGTCTGTCTGTTTCCCCATGTCTTCCAAGGAATAAGGCTGTGTTCATACATTGCGGTTTTTTTTCGCACTTTTTTGCGCTCTTTTCAAAATACCCAATGTGCCTTTTGTCTGCCGGCAAAGTGAATGGGAATTTCACCTTGCCGTACAGACACTTTGTAAAAATACGCTGCACTTTTATAGGAAAAAGAGCCTGCGTAAAAAGAATGACCCTGTCAATTCTTCACGCAGCAGTGCCGGCGCTTTTTGCTATAAGGGTGGACGCTGCTGCATCTGATGTCACAGAGGGGAGGAAGAATCCTGCTTCCTTCTCCCCTCTGTGACATGCGTGACTGCCCCCATTAGATTTCGCTATGTATTAATATATTTGTGTATTTAATAATAAAGGCAGATGTATGAAAAATAATAAAGAATGAAATACCATCCGACGGGTGTTCGGGAGCCGGGAGCTGCCGCAGGAATTGATCTGCTAGGACCTGTCGTGATGTCAGAGTGACTTTCCGAGTGCTGATTGGTGCTCGCGGTCATATCAATCAGCGCCCGTGACGTCCTCTGACATCACGGAAGGCTCTGGCAGGACAATACGTCACCTTGTCTCTGCACCGGAGACCGGAGAAAGGGTCAGAAAGGGTAAGTATTCATTATTTATTATTTTTCATACATTTGCCTTTATTTAATTTTGATTTTGCAGTGTGTATTAATGCACTGCAAAATCTAATGGGGCTGTCACACATGTCACAGAGGGGAGGAGTAATCAGGATTCTTCCTCCCCTTTGTGACATCACCTGCACTTATGGGCAGAAGAAAGCGCGATGTGTGAAAGCACCGGCGTTTTTTGCACAGCTGAAAATCGCGGCAAAAAGTGTGAGCAACAAAATACGCAAATGTGTGAACGTAGCCTAATACTGTGTTTTTGCTTTGAAAAAGCAAGAGCGCAGCACTGAGAAACTGGAGCAAAAAAGCAAAACAAATGTATGATGGATTTCAGATGACTTTTTTGCAGAAAAAGAGGATGCGTCATTCCTTGCACTGCGCTGGCACAAATGCAAGCGCAGGTGCATTCACAACCCAGTGCAGGCTAGCGCATAGGTGCATAGATGCAGAGCCCTTGAGCTCACTTGCGCTCGTGCTGCCACTATCTGCTATGGGCGAGCGCAGCTGATTGCAGGAGCCCAAAACCTGGAAGCGCAAATGTGACAGGACCGGTGTCACAGTGCATGTGCTTGTCCAGACGCACCCGGAAACGTCACTTTATGCATTTCTGGGTGCGTCTGGACAAACACATGCACTGTGACACCGGCCCTGTCACACTTGCGCTTCCGGGTTTCGGGCTCCTGCAGTCGGGTGCACTCACCTATAGGAGATAATGGCAGCACAAGCGCAAGGGCTCTGCATCTATGCGCCTGTGCGCTTGCCTGCACTAGGCTGTGAATGCACCTGTGCTTGCACTTGCGCCAGCCAGGGCAGGCAAACGCAAAAGCGCTTAGATGTGAACTGGGCCAATGTGTTGTTGCTGCAAAACTGCACGAAAAACCGATCAACAAAAATGGAACACAAATGCCTTGTGTGAATGAGTCCTGACAGTAATTTTGAACCCCTGAGTTGCATGGAGCCACTAATTAGGAGCAAAAAGTTGCAAAAGTTGTCCAGCAGATCTTCAAATATTGTGAGAGTCTTATTTCTTAGTAAACTTTGCATGGCCTGCCTCAACAACCCAAACAAGGTGATGATGATAGATAGCCCAGGATCACCATAAAAAAAAACCTCCAAGAAGTCATGGGTCACGTGAGTGGGGGATCATGTGGGTACACGCGCTCAATAGAGCGAGGCCACAAACGGAAACAGTCCTCCCTATGGATATTGGGTGTTTCCGGCACCGCATCATGTCACGGGATGATCATGTGAGTGGGTGGTTTCCCTATTGTATACCGCTAGCTCCATAGGTGTTTTTAACATTACGGTCTAATGGGAGTAAAATCATAGATATATAATAGCCCTGTTACCAGCAAAGCCACGCCTCCTGACAAAGTCAATTAACGAAATGCATGCCGAGGTGCTGGGGGATTGGAGTCTCCCCTTCTGAACCCTCTGTAAATCTGTGGTTCCATGACCCAGGGTAAATGAGCTATATAACTTGAGTGTGCAGTTATTCACAAGACTCGGGTGGATTGCAATTGAGGTACTGCACATCTCTTCATAGTAGTTACTTGCTAATTGCCTTGTAACTTGGTCTAGTCCACATATTGCTATACCAGCATTCCCTGTTTATCCTCCAAGGTTTCACTGTGTATTTGTGTCACCTAAAAGAATTATCGATCTAGTGGCTAGTATTGATAGCTTTTCCCTGGTGGTGTATCTTATGAATATTTTAGTATTGGGCTAAGGTACATTAGGACTCACTCCATTCTCATCATCTCTCTTATACTGGGGCTAAATTTACTTGCCACCACTATGTTTCTCCCAAAAGGTGTGTATATTTGTATTCACCCATAGTTTTCTATAATTAAGGCTACCTTCACATTTGCGTTTGTGTCTGCATGCTGATGGCATGCAGACACAAACGCAGTGAAAGCAGGGTCAATTTTATGTGTCCGCAGCGGAGAATGTCCGCCTGCGGACATATCACTGTGCAGCCCAGGCAGCCAATCGGCGGTGTCAGGGGGCGGGCCGGAGGCTGAGATCAGCGCCGGAGATCTCCTCCTCCCCACCGCCGGTAAGCTCCGGGACGTGTCAGCGGGTTAAACAGCTGATCTGACAGCTGATTGAATCTCCCGCGCCGACACCGGGAGCAGATGTCGGCGCGGGAAGATTCAAACAGCTGTCACATCAGCTGTTTCTCCCCGCCGACACCGCTATGAGATTACCGGCGGCGAAGGGAGGAGATCATCAGAGGCTCAGCTGATCTCCTGGTGACCGTCGGTGATCTCCTGTGACATCACCGGCGGCCACCGGGAGAGATTTCAATGGGTTCGCAGCGTTCTCCTGCGCTGTCAAGCTCAGAACACTGCGGACCCATTGACGCCAATGCATTCTTTTGTGCGCTTGGGGAAGCTTGCTGATTTTCCAAGGTCCCCGAGCGCACAAAAAATGCAACATGCTGCGAGGGAGCAGATATCTTCCGCATCCGCACCCGAACGCAGCAATCGCAGGCACTATGCGTTCCTATGTTAAACATAGGAGCGCAGTGCGCATGAGCTTGACTGCGTATGGGAACGCAGCATACGCTGCGTTCCCATACGCAAATGTGAAGGCAGCCTAAATGCTTTAATAAAGCTTATAAATATTTTTCTAAAAACTTCTTGGATTTTTTTTAGTGATCCTGGGCTTTCTCTCTTCATCACCTTGCTTGCGATGTTATTTTACATGTTCCATCCTGCTGAGATCTGATGGGGACCCTTCTGTAGGTGTAGTATCTAATGGTCTACCAGAAGGCAACAAAATGTACTATAATATACACGAGAAAACTGGCATGCATTGAAACCGAAATCTATGGTAGCCCATGGTTGGCAGAAAATTAATTTCCTAAGACAAGGACAGCCTAGTGATGTGCAAATTATAAGTGGTGTCTGCCTGTCAATAAATTTGGCGCATCTTGTCTACTGGGTAATAATTTCAAGACTGGTGTATAAAATGTTAGTCTAAAAAAATGCCCGCCACACCCCAAAGAGTTTTCTTCTAGCAAGAACAGACCCGTATTCTTTATCTCAGATACCTGTAAAAAATTATCTTTAGGCGATGTGGACTAGTGGTTATAGGCGTCAAGAAACAAGAAGCAATTTTATCTATGAAGGCAGTAACTTTTCTGATTTTTTTTAAGTTTAAAATAACATTTTAAGACATTTCTTTAAATATCTCACCCATTGATCTTTAAAAATTCCGGTAATGGCTGCTGGACCAAGGGATCGAGCTGGGTTCATAGAGCATCCAGTGAAGTAAATCTGCCAAAACATTTAGAACATTTAATACGTTGCAATGTTTTTATCTGGATTTTAAGTAAATAACTATAGACTATACGTGTGTGATAATGCTGCAAAGGAAGAACGCTGTAAAATATAGAAGTGTTAATTGCTTATTTTTGCCATATTGAATCAGTATTTGGTATTACTGTCCTTTGATTTAAGACGGCAACATTTCTTCTCCGCACACTTGTACACAGTTTTTGAAGGAACTCCAAGTATCCTGAAGAACTAACCACAGATCTCTGAATGTAGGTAGTGATGAGTGAGTAGTAAGATATTGGGGTTTCAGATAGCTCTAACCGAACTGTTTCAGTGTTTTAATGTGATCGAGTTCCCCGTCCCCGTTTACCTGCATTGGATTCGTTACTCGTTCAAAGTATTCAGCTAGAGCTGTCTGAACCCGAGTGTCTTGCTACACGCTCATCACTAGATGTAGGCTAGTGGAAACCATTTAGTTTTTGTTATGTAATTCCAGAGAAGCTCAAATATGTTTATATTGAAGTCAGGGTTCTCCGGGGACCATATAATCACTTCTAGGTCTTTACGTTAAGGAGAGTTATTAGTGACATTAGCTTTATGTTTGGAGTCATTATCCCTGCTGGAGAATACATTTGGAGCCAATCAGAAGCCTCTCTGAAGGTAATGCATTATGGATTAGTGTCTGACTGTATTTTTGAGCATTGAGGACATCATTGACCTCAGCCAAATCTCCAACTCCATTTGTTGAAATGCTTCTTTGTATCTGCAGACACATTATTGAATCATAAACAAGCTGCCTCCTGATAAAACAAAATTTTCAACTTTTGACTCTTCAGTCTAGAAGATCTGCTGACATTATTCTTCATCCCAGTTTCTATGTTTTTATGCATAGCTAAGTCGCTTTGTCTTGTCTCCACGTCGAAGATATAATTATTTGGCCACGGTTCTTCCATGGATACAACTTCTGGCCAGACGTCTCTGAACAGTAGATGGATGTAGCTTGGTCCCACTGGCTTCAGCTGGTTTGAGTTGATGGCACTGCTGGACATTTTCCAATTTTGAGGGAAAACAAGCATGATACGTACCTTATCTGCTGAACCAAGTTTCCTTGGCTGACCAGTATGTCTACAATCTCAACATTGTCCATTTCTTGGTGCATCTTTAAAAGAGTCTGAACAGTCATTTTGAAACCCCCAAGTTGCTTTAAAATCGTGAGAGATTTTACTGATGAGAATAGTTGCTGTTCTTGCCAAAACATCATACGACCTGTGACAAGAAGCTGTCTTCCACACTCTCCTTTATAGAAGAGATTGACATTTATTCACCAAGTTTTATGCCATCTATGCAACCGTTTCCTTTTCAGTTAATGACTGTGACGTCCTACATACGAAAATGATGATTTGTATCACTTGTTTGGTATATTTGGTTACTCATACACCTGACTATAATCCTTCAGAATCCCTGACCTTGTTCAAGTGTATTTAGAAAAATTGATGCTTCAATGCCATTTTGAAGGCCTCCACCATGCTTCACTAAATATTGCTTTGATTTAGATTGTCCGTACTCTGCTGTAGAATTTATTTTGACTGACTTTCAGAGAAGACAATTTTTTGACGTAATCTTCTTGCTTTTCAATACATGTTGCCCATCCATCAACAATCTTTTTCTCATTAAAAATATTTTAGGCTGAGCTGTGAATCATGACAACACCACTGTCTTCCCCTCTACATCAGATGTGAATATTTTTCCTCATTGGGTTTCTTTGTCCCATGTTTATCATGAGGATATACCAGAAAAGTATACAAGTCCCGCTGGAGAGATGGTCACTGGTCAGCAGTCAGGGCCCTGTTTTAAAGACAGATGTAGGTCCCATTGGTGGAACCCTTATCTCCTATATTTTTATGGCATATTTTGCAGACAAGACAAAAATATGCTGTATGAAAATACCCCTTTAATCACTTAAGGATTTATTAACTGACAAAAAATCTGGGTTTCTATGTGATTGGAAAGAAGCGGTCGGTCTACTTCCCAACTCAAGTCTGGTCAAGTGGCCACATTGACTGTTTCATTTTGTTATGGTGTCCAGGAAAATGTTAATTTACATAATAATTAGAAAAAAAATATATATTTTATATCATATATGAGTTGCCTGACCTGCTATATCTCTTTATATAGAATATTAGAAACCCAATAGAAAAAAATATAGGCCCGATAGCTATCTGCCATCCAGTTTCCATTTGTCCGAGAGTATCCGTGAGGATTCAGATTTCTCTCCTAGACACAAAAATGCAGCATTTTGGTGTCTGGGGGAAAAAAAGCTGATCCTCCCAGATTCTCCCGGATCCTCCCTAACATGGGGGTCTATGGCGTACCGAACCACATCCCGGGAGCTGGACACCGGGTGCTGGACACCGGGTGCTGAAGCTCAGCGCCGGCCGGCGCTGAGCTTCAGCACCACCAGCTGTCCCTTGCTGACAGTTCAGGACTGCAGCTAGGTCCCCACTAGCCATGATCTTGAATTAGCAGCTGCAGCTGCAAATGAGCCATCCGGCTGCACACCGGCACGGAGGGTATAATTGGCTCTCCGGTTCTGTGTCCAGATCCAGTCTGGGGCTGTCAGGTTCACCCCTGACAGCCCCAGATCGGATGTCACCGTGGTGTGAAGCCGGCCTTATCCAGATATTTTAGCCCAATTGATAATTTTAATTTTTTCTAAATTTCGGCAAATCTTTGTGCAGTGGTGCTCCAATAGTGTAAAATCTAATTATATTTTGGAACAAATGAAGACTAAAGCTATATTCACACTGGATGTTTTTGATTCATTTTTGGTGCTGCATTTTTTTTTTTTAACACTGCACCAAAAACAGATCAGTCAGGCTAGGGTCAAACTAGTGTTTACCCAGCGTTCAGGGGGTTCCATCTAAAACTTAGAATTTTTCAGCATTAGCGCAGTGTTACCGGAAAGGTAGCACTGCGTTAACGCTGTCAATTCATCCCTATGGCAGACGGAACCTGCACGCATTGCAAACACCGGCATCTAAGTGTTCGGAGTTTGAAATCTCACGCTTTTTCCAAGCGCTTCACATTATGCGGGAGCACACGTCATGTGATGCACTTGGAAAAAGCACGAGGTTTGAAACTCCGCCAGTGATAAGTCAGCGTTTGCAATGCGTGTGGGTTCAGTCTGCCATAGGGATGAATTGACAGTGTTAACGTAATGTTACCTTTCCGGTAACACTGCGCTAATGCTGAAAAATTCTAAGTTTTAGATGGAACCCCCTGAACACTAGGTTGAACACTAGCTTGACTCTAGCCTCCCTGCGTCTGTCAGGGGGATTTTCAATTTGATGTTCAGAAACTGCATTTCTGACTGTGGTGTTAGTGGTGCAGAAAGCGCATCCACAAAATGAGCATCAATTATTGTTCTGTTTTTGTGCTGCACTTTCCACATTCCATTACATACCCTCCCCGGCAATCCTACGGCAATCTTTGGTGATGTCTTCCTTCCGGGCATCAGGACCTGTGGGTACGGTATTTACAGGACTAGCCTGAGTCACATGGGTCAAGGTCCTGTAAATACTCACAGGTCCTGCCGGTGCCTGAAAGGAAGACATCTCTGAGGCTCACCATGGGATTGCCGGGGTGGGTAATAAAGTATGTGTGTGTCTCTTTGTGTCTGTCTATCTGTAATCCCCAAAAACAGAGCAATAAAGCAACACAAATGGATGGTGTGTTTGTGATGCTTATTTTGCAAAAAAAAAAAAGTATCCATTTTGCTCCAGAAACTGCACAAAATGTATAAAAAAATAAAGCACAAACGTGTGTGAATGAGCCCTAGCATGTGATGTTTTAAATGGGCCTTCATATTTTGGTCTTAAAAAGGTGCAAAAAAAAAGGTAAAAAACACAGTAAGAGCATCTTTGATTTTCTGAAAAATTCATCAACCTACGTAAGATATTTTGAATAAATTGGCACAAAAATGGTAACAAATAACTCAAGAGAGACAAGAAAAAAAGAGGATGAATCATTGCCATAATATTTGAATGAACGCGTTGAATTCCTCCCGGACATGTAGAAGAGCATTGAAGAGTCTCTTAAGATTACAAATTGAAAAGTGATAAAAAATTCCTAACTTTAAACTCTGTTGAACTCTACAAGTAAGGCTAGGGCCACACTTAGCCCAGCAATTACATTAACTGGATCCAGTACCTGCAGAGGGAAGTGTGCACAAACGCACAGCGTTAAAGTCGGGGGCTGCCTGTGAACGCTGCTCCATAGTGACCCGCTGTTTACCATGCATACAGCCACACAGGAAGCCCCAGGAACTGCACTTTTGCCGGGCGCACAGGAAAACATTGTCAGCAACACTTCCCTCTCTGGATCCAGTTAACGTAAGTGCTGGGCTAAGTGTGGCCCTAGCCTAAGGCTGGTTTCACACTGGAATTTGTCCTACACTGCATGCAACCGCATCAGTTTTTGGCCCCATCGACTTTCAATGGGTCTGCAGGCACTTGCGGGTGCATCCAGTTGTGAACGGTTCCCCCAGACCCCGGTGGATTCAGGTGTTCACAGATTTTTCACGGACACAAAATCTGCATCTTGTTGCAATTTTGGTCTCTGTGACCAAAACCATAATCACCTGCACCCACCTAGAACCGGGACAGGTAGAATTTAAATGTGGCTCTATTGAACTTGGATCCGTGGGACTGCAGCTCCTGCTGGATCTGGTTTCTGCATCAGTGTTTTAGAACTGCACTTGCTCTGAACGCAGACTGAATGACAACCCCCCCAGGGGGCGTGTTATATAGACCCGGATCCAGGAAGGACAGGTATGCACCTGGAAGCAACTGTCTGTCCGTGAACCCGGATCAGTGAAAATACTGGTGTGGGTGCATCCGGTTGCATCATTCAAGGGGGAAGGGGGGCAGGGGAATCAAGGGGTATGCAGGGTTTTCCTATATGCCACTGGATTCCAAAAAAACGATAGTGTGAAATCAGCCTATATGGAATATATACAGTATATTATGTGTATGTTTTATATCATATATTGTGTTACAATGTAGATTTCTGTCTAAACAATGTATTATTATAGTAATGTTTCTTTACTTTACTTCTTTCTCCTTTATTATCTCGTGTTAATTCAAAATAACATAAAGTAATTGCTGTCTGCAGAGAAAATTGACTTTGGGTGTCTCTATATAAGAATTATAGAAAAACTTAAATAATGTAAATATATATATATATATATATATATATATATATATATATATATATATATATATTGGCTAAGTATAGTAAATGAAATAGATGGGCAGCACTATTAATTATCATTAATATTATTATTAGTGATTGGAGTAAATTTACTTGTGAAGACACCCCAATACATATGCTCTACTAAAGCATCTAAATGTCATAGAGGAGAGTCCACTACCCAGGACCCCCATTTATTAGCCAAAAAGAAGAGAGAATATAAAGATATTACCCATTGCTTGTAACTATTTGACATGCAGAAACAGAATATCCTAATTTCTAATTTTTTTTTTTACAGCAGTGGAAGTACTTGCACTACTATTTTTTCTCTATTTTTACCCAATGGAAACATGCATACCGTACTTTATTCTATATACTCGTAAATTTACCAATGTTACATCATTATTAAAACTGGGTGACTTTCCCTTGAAAACAAATATTTACAGTCAGAGTTAGCTTACCCCCAGGAGATGTCCCAGAGTCACAGAAAGCCCAATGGACAGAGATGGTGACCCTACATTGTCATTTCGTCTGCTGTCTGTGGATGCGAAGATACAGAGGACCAGCTGGAATGTCAGTACCATCTCCACAACCATTGCCAAACCTGAGGATTCGATAGATACCTGCAAGGGGGAAAAGGTTAGCATGTATCTCGCAGGCTTGATTAATCCTGGCACAGTCCCATACTGCTTTTAGAAGAATAAACTATAAACTATAATTATAATTAATTGACTCTTCATATAATGCATTGCAATTATCTTTCAGGGAATCATCTAGATAACTCTAATTAGACATTTCCCCTCATGCACAAATATTAATCAGTGAGTAACACAAATGCTGTAAAACGCTCAGATTCTCCATCGATATCCTCTGACACAGACCATCCATTTTATGTGAAGAACGTAACATGTGCCGGGTCCACTACTTCTACACCACGTCCTCTTCAGGACAAGTATGGAGCATATGGGAACGAGGAAAACAAGATTCTCTCTGTGGTTCCCAAGATCTGCTCTCTATACACACGAGTGGCGGAGGTACAGATATGTACACGTATATTATACACGTCAAGGGGGAAAGGTATTTTGAGAGGATTCTTTAAAGTCACTTTGATTCGTGGCCAGATCGCCATAAATTGTACCAGACTTATCAGAGTGTTGCACAATGTGGGATACATTTGGCACATTTTAAGATATTACACTTCTGTCGATAAATATTTTCTTCACTTCTTACACTATTCCCCTACCGGAGAGAAATTTAGATTTTTGTGTAACATATTCTTTTTAAAAAGCAACTATTCATAAATCTGCCGAAAATATCATCTACATAGATGACCATGTCTCCTGTGTAAAGAGGCAAGAGCATGGGGAAATTGGCAAAATGTATAAATCTTTCCACAAAAACTATATGTACTAAATATTTGTTATCTATCTATCTATCTATCTATCTATCTATCTATCTATCTATCTATCTATCTATCTATAGACAGACAGACAGACAGACTCTCTTTTAGAGTGCAAACTCTCTAAAAAACTAGATACCACTAGTCCAAATAATGTACAGTAGTTACCAAAAAATGGAGGCAGCACTCCAAGAATGTAAAAGTATAAAGAGGACTTTATTTAGTCCATATGGAGGGGCTATGATTCGGTGGAAACTCACCAGGCTTGATGAAGGTGAGTTTCCAATGAAATGTCGCCCCTCCATATGGACTAAATAAAGTCCTCTTTATACTTTTGCATTGTTGGAGTGGTGCCTCTATTTTTTGGTAAATATATACTGATCTATCTATCAATATCTTTCTATGGCGGCCGTTACATGCTACGATATATTAAACAATGTCGGCTGGAAAGTCATGTGATCGAGATCGCTACAGCAATTTATTGATATCGCTTGTGCGGTGTCAGAAGCATAGATCTCGTTAACAACTTTTCAATTGGCAGCGCACCAGCGATCCAGCGCACAACCCAGCGATCGAGGCCAGCCAGTGTCAGGAACAGGCGAAATCGATAAGGAGATTGTTATCACGGTGTCACACTGAACGATGCAAGCAGATTGCATGACCAACATCGTCTGATTTGGGGTCGGGGTCTCATATCTGTGATTAACGATCAGACAACTTATCGCTAGTCAGATCGACCTGTCACATGCAACGACATCATTAACACGTTGTTGGAGCGACTGAAAATCAGTGACGTTTCAGTGATATATTTACAGATATCGTGTAGTGTAACGGCCCCCTATCTCTCATCTATCTCTCGATCTGTCTATCTATGTAATATCATTCTATTTATCTATCTATCTATCTATCTATCTATCTTTCTATCTATCTATCTATCTATCCATCCATCTATCTATCCTTGGAATTATTTATTTCCTCCACAACATCATTAGAGCCACTTCCAATCAACATAAGTACCTTCTCCTCCAATTGATATGAGTCTTTGACAAATAACACACTATTTCTACTTCTATGTTAGAAATCCATATATTAGCATCCTATGTGGGAATCCTTAGAAATCACTATTTTAAAAAAATGTAATTACAAAAGAAAAATTAAAAAACTGGGATTTTATGTACTTACATAAATACCCTGCTACAGTGGAAATAGAAAAAGATACAATCATGGAGGAAAAATCCTTTCGTGTTCTTGCCATATGGAAACACTCATGGTGACCACTGTTTACACACTGACACGAGCGATGCTAATGGATAGATTGGGTTGCTTTGTTTACATTCATAAGGAGGCATTCATACAAAACCACAAATATTCAGTTAATACATACCTGATTGATGGCCAGGTTTCCACGGATGTTTTTTGGAGCCACTCCATATAGGATACCAGCTCCTGCAATTGCTCCAACAAGCTGGGCAACTATATAGAATACAGCACGCAGAATCGAGATGTGAGACCCCAACAGGAACGCTATCGTGACAGCTGGATTTATATGGGCCCCGCTGACATGTCCAAATGTTTGTACCAAGGTGCCAATAGCAAGACCAAAAGCTATGGAAATTTGTAGTACACCGGGGAGAGCCGATGGCCAATTTAGGGCAGACCCCAATCCCAAAAATACAAATATTAAAGTAGCTACAAATTCTGAAAATACTGCCCGGACAAAAGCTAAGGAGCAAATTTCATTCCTCATTGTGTTCTAAGTAGAAATCGGAGCAGGATAAGGATGTTTGTTCTGTGCCTGGGTCTCCCTGCTATTTACTCAGGAGGCATTTCAGTGGCATATATATATCAAGAGGAAGAGCAGGGAACCAGTCCAGAAAGGGCAGGATCCGAGATTCAAGACGGACCATCCCTGATGGTAAAATAGAAAGATCTAATTTTCACAACTGTACTGCAAACTGGCTACACCCCATGTGGAAAACTTTAAGTGACATTCACATAACTTCATCTGTTGCCAAGTTCTCCTAAGGAATACAATTATTAATAGTACTTGCTTAAGACAACAATGTGCAATTAACTAGCATAGAAAATATTCTTTACTATTGCTTAGAAAATGGAGGAAGCTCTTTTTTCTTTTTACTTCACCTTACGTACATGATCTGTATTTGCCGCATGCACTACTAGAGTGAGGCATTGCAGAGCCCATTACTGACCACCTATTGTATTCAAAAGTAACTTCATTAGCTCAATAGACACTACTGGAAAAGTATGCTGATGGTCGGTTTTCAGAGGGGGATGGGCAGAAATTAAAATTTTACTTTAATGCCACTGTCACTTCTATGGTGTCAGATAGATCCATTACTCAAAAAAATAGAAAACCCTCCATTGTCCCAGAATACACAATGACTATGCATCCTAGATCACAACACTGTAACCGGGAAGATCCATCCAACAACAGATACGTTGGCAAGCTGTTATTGACAGGGATGATACAATTCTGTGCAGCACGCTTGTGAACCTGATGAAGGGTGGGACAAAGTCGCAGACTGGAACATCACACATCCTACCCATGTCAAGGATAGTGGACCCAACTTCTATCAGGGTTTCTGCCTCCTCCTATGCCATGTCCAGTCTCCACTCCTTCTTCTGCTCCTCATCCTCTGCTGAATTATCCTCCCCGTCACTCCCAAGCTGGGAGCTGTGCATCAGTGCATCGGCAAAGCGATAACACACTCTGCTGAAGCTCATCTGTTTAGGTCATAAACCAGACACTGCAGCAGAGCTGTGGCAAGGGATAAAAGAACAGACCAATCAGTGGCTCTCCCCGCTGCACCTGCAACCCGATCTGGTCGTGTGCAATAATAGACGTAACCTTGTGGTCGCTTTAAAGCTGGGCAAGCTGGTACATATTCCATGCATGGCTCACGTGCTGAACATAGTTGCCCAGAAATTTCTAAAAACATACCTGGAGTTGCCGTACCTACTTGAGAAGTATGCCATGTTAGCACCCACTTCTGACTTCCCTCTACCACTTTCCCAGTCTTGCAGATTGCAGAGCTGCAAAAGCGCTTGAATTGCCAAGCCACTGACCCATCTGTTACCTGATCACACGGTGGAACTCCACATACCATATATTGGCGAGGATTATTGAGTATCAGAGTGCAGTAGCTGAATGCCAGCTTCAATATGCCAGTCGGACTGACACTCAGCCATCACACATAACAACTGTCGAGTGGGTGTGGATCGCTGACATCTATGAGGTTTTGGAAAACTTTGAGTACTGCACCAAGATCGTGAGTGGTGACGAGGCTATTATGAGCGTAACCATCCTGCTGCTCTGTCTGTTGAAATGTTCGCTGCATAATCTGAAAGAGGAAGCTTTGGCTATGGAGACAGTTTCTCAATGGGTGATACTACCCAGCACAGTGAATAATCTCAGGCAATATTGGGTGATGATAAGGAAGATGAGGATGAGGAAGGAGAGGACTTATTTTTCTGTTTTATGGAAGGGACTCCCAACCCTAGCTTCATGTGTGTCCAACATGGATGGGCTGGAGAGGGGGAGGTGGAGGAGGAGGTGAGTCAGTGTGAGGAGAAGATGGGTATTGTCCCTCCTGATTTGGGACACAGAACCTTTGCCTGTTTGCAGCTTGACCCACATATTATATTTGTCATTGGAGGCCCTTGTCATGGTGTCTCCCTGTGTCAACTTGAAACCATCCCTTAGGCTAATTTTTTGAAAGACAATGCACATTGTGCACTGGTCCAACCATGACAATAGTCCTACCTAAATAATATTTGTCATTGGAGGCCCTGGTCACGGGTTGTCCCACATTGAGACTGATATAGAGGATACACATTTGATATCAATTTACAGTCAGTCACCATTGTTGGCAGAAAAACATCACAGGGTTGTCTCACATTGAGATTGATATAAGGGATACTTATTTGATAGCAATTTACAGTCAGTCACCATTGCTGGCAGAAAAATACCCCTGTGCTGGCCCTCATTGTGACTGATATAGGGGATACATATTCGATAGAACTCTCTCGTCAGTCACTATTGTTGGCAGAAGAACATCTCTGGGTTGTCCCACATTGTGACTGACATAAGGGATACATATTCAATAGCAAATTACACTGACCGTTGATGACCAACTGATGGCCCTCTGAAAACTTGAATTGAGGGCCACAACTACTAGATTAGTCCTACACAGATAATGTTTTTCATGGGAGGCCCTTGTCATGGTCTCTTCTTGTGTCTATGACCCCAGGGTAAATTTTTGGAAGTCAGATGCACATTCTGCAATGGAGCAAGCAGTGGAGTATCAAGTTTTCTCTTCCTATATAATCTGGAGAATATTGCCAATGAAAATTTCAGAGCCATATGGAGGAGCTTTTCCAACCCATCTTGAAGGGGGGGCACCATATGTCGTTTGTCCATTCACTTGCACAAGTGATGTATTTGAGATCGTCATCCAGTTGAGTAGAGTTCACAGACATAAGCCAAAGCTGAGACTCATAGGCCACAGTCACTGCTCCCGTCTTGTATTCCTTGTTGCTTACCCTTATTCTCTGTAGTCTCTGCTCTTAAATGAGTTAAATGAGCAAGTGAGGGCCCTACAATATGAATAAGAGAGTGCACTCTCAGATGTAAAGAAGAGGGCCCTCCCAAATGTGTAGTAGAGGGCCCTTCCAAGCATATATTATAGGGCCACCTGAGGCCCCTCACACAAATCAGGTTTCCTTACGCCTGCTATCCCTCTGAAAACTTGAATTGAGGACCACAAAATGACATAAAGGTAGTGTTACAGAAGGAGGAGGAGGGTAAAGCCCAACACTAATGGGCACATTGTAGCTTGCGTTTTAAACTGCTATGGAATATGTATTCCACTATCTGAGTCACAATGAGGAAGGGACTGCCCAAATGTATAAGTACGAGCAATTCCTCCCAAACGTATGTTACAGGGTCACTTCAGGGCCCTCACCAAACTCAGGTTTCCTGACACCTGCAGTCCCTCTGAAAAATTGAAATGAGGGCCGCACAATGACATGGAGGTGGTGTGGAAGGAGGAGGAGGGTGAAGCTCAACACCAATGGAGACGCTGGAACTAGCATTGTAAACTGCTATGGAATATGTATTCCACTATCTGAATCACAATGAGGGAGGGGCCACCCAACTGTATAAGTAACACCAGTCCCTCCCTAACATGTTACAGGGCCACCGCCCCTCAGGGCAAAGATCAAAGTACCAACAGGCACGTTGTGGCTGGGCTTGTAAAGTGCTGGGTAATATTTAACTAAAAATTATGTTTGACGGATGGACCTATAAAATGTACAAGTCAGAGACCTCCCAATTGTAAAAGGAAAAAAAAAAGCCAAAACACTACATGTGAACAAACGCTAAAGGGGATATTTTTATTCTCTTGTTTATTTAGCCTTATATTCAAGTGATTTTGCAAGAAAAACTGTTTCGTTACTATTTTGCCTGTAAAATGCAATTTAGGTTAGGTTTGGTAGTTGTTTTTGTATATCTGTAACAGTGGAGGAATACTGTGACAGCCATATTTCCAGAAACCATATGTGAGTCAGAAATGCCAACAGCCATATTCTCCAGGCTGTTCCCATTCTGTTTAATCACTTTCCCATGCATTACAGCCTTTTGTTCAGGCCTCCAGTATCCTTTGTTGGGTCAAGCAGAAAATGACTTGCGTTTCCCATTGACTTGCACTAGACTCGCTATTCTGAACGAATGCACAATTATTACAAAGTACTCGTTACTATTATAGCGATTCCGAATATTTCACTACTCACTTATCCCTAACTGTAACCATAAATCATGTAACACTTAAAGTCATAGTCTCAAGTTGTCTCTTGAGCAGCTCAGATCTATGCAGACTTCTTAGTTTTGTTAATTTTTTGTTTCCTGCAAAGCCAGGCCCTACTCCTTAAAGGGCTGTCTGGTCACTCTGTGTCCCTGCAGACTTGTTAATCCTCAAAGCACAAGCACTGTGCAGTGTGAGGATTTGTCAGTGTCTGGGGTGGTTGTGACGTATTCGATATGCATACTTCTTGCCAGAACCTGAATAGTGGGAGTGACCTAGCTTAATACAACTGTATTGAGTGAGGCTACACCCACTAGTCGTGTTTTGCCGACAAGTATGGAGAATGACTGCAGACTTTATTCTAGACCGGGCATCCCCTTTAAGTGACAGCTCTGTTGAATAGTAGAACTGCAGCATTAATAGAACTATAAAGCTCAGCAGAAGTTCTGCTGTAACACATGAAGCTATCAGTGGTTTGTTCTTGAGTGTGTGATTTGTTATATTTTTTATTTACACATAGATATAATAGTGCATTTGAATAAGCACACCGCTCCAGACAGAGAAAAGAGAATTGTGATTAGCAGATGTGCTGTGAAAACTGCTTGGCTGTTGATTTATAACAGCATCCTCATGACAAGTTGAGAAGGAGAGGAGGGAGGGAAAGGAAGGTGAGCGGCTAAATACTTTACAGAGATCAAAGGGATGTTAACTAATGTGCACTCTTGGCCAGTGTCTGGAGGCCAAGCTCCAGGGAAACAAGCTGCACACTAAAAAAAGATAAAAGCTGTAATTAAAGGTAAAGGACAGCATATAAAAAAGCAAGTCAATTGCAAACTTGCTTATTTTCAACTTGTCTATGGCTAGGGTCACACATGCCAATCAGTTTTTTTCATGGATCCAATAACAAATCTGCTTTTTCTTTAGGGTGTTTTTTGAGCCTCCTGTGCAGATATGCATTTTTTGGACTTTGCCATTTTCTGCCAAAAAATGCTAGCAAAAAACGGATCCATTAACAGTTGGATCCTTTTTTTAACGGATCCATTTCCCATATGGCCTCATGTTAAAAAAACTGATCTGTTTTTTTACTGCACCCAAAAAACACTGCTTGCAGCATTTTTTGGGTCCTGTTAAAAAATGCATAGCAGAGCAGTCACACTTGAGTCCAGCATCCATTAACAGCATCAGTTTTTTGACTTATGGCCGCTTTACACGTCCCAACATCATTTCGATATTGGATACAACGGCACGGGAGCGCGCACTTTTTGGGTAGAAATCCAAGATCGCATAGGAGCTGTCACACAGGGAGATATCGGCAGGCAACACAACTGCGATGTATACGCCCCATTGTACGCGCGAACCAGGGAACGACCATTTAACATGGGAGTGAATAGGGGAAGTTGCTCTTCAAGTCGGTGTTGGGCTGTCACACAGCACGATCCTGACAGATCGTCCATCCAATATCGGGCAGTTGGAGAGCCTGCACAATTCTTCCCCGATATCGTTTTGGCATTGTTCTTGCATCGAATTGGTCATTTACACCATACAAAGCACAAACGATATCGGGGCCAACACACGAACCTTTTTATCGAAGTTGGACAACGATATCGGGACGTGTAAAGTGGCCATTAGAATTCTAAAGTTGAAAAACTGATGCAAATAACAGATACAGGGCTTATGTGTGACTCCAGGCTATTTTATAGCAATTTAAGAAATTTGGAAAACCCCATTAAACCCAACATTAGGTGCCTATGCCTAGGGTCACGCATAAGCCCTGGATCCGTTTTTCAGCTTTAGAATTCTAAGTCCAAAAACTGTTGCTGTTAACGGATGGTGTGATTGTTCTGCTGTGCGTTTTTTAACAGGACCCAAAAAATGCTGCAAGCAGCATTTTTTTGGGTGCAGTAGAATAAGGATCAGTTTTTTGGGTGCAGTAATAAAACGGATCTGTTTTTTTAACATGGGGCCCTATGGGATACGGATCCGTTAAAAAAAGGCACCAACCGTTAACGGATCTGTTTTTGCTAGCATTTTTTGGCAAAAAACATCAAAGTCCAAAACATGCATAAGTGCACAGGAGGCTCAAAAAAGAGCCAAAAAAACACGGATTTGTTATTGGATCCATGAAAAAAACTGATTGGCATGTGTCACCCTAGCCTATGAGTGAGAAAATAAACATTTATTTGGTTTGAACCCTTGTTTGCTATGATACACACACCCTTAGGAAAAAAGATGTATATACACGCAAATAATATATTTGCGATGAGCTGCAATAACAAACACAGTCCACAGATTTCTTTATTTCACAAAAATTAAGAAACTTCTTGAAAGGCAGTAAGAGTTAAGTATTGCAATAGCCAAAACGTACTAAAAGAGTGAGACATTTGTTTCTTGTCATAGCCCTACCTAGGGTTTTGTGGCAGAATCATGGAAATATAATACAACTTTAAGGTAAAGGAGCATTTAAAATAATGAGTGTGAAAATTCACCACTGTATTTCCCCATATGTCAAGGAGGCGATTTGGATATCAGTACCAGCTTA
Source organism: Allobates femoralis (assembly GCA_033576535.1). NCBI lineage: Eukaryota > Metazoa > Chordata > Amphibia > Anura > Aromobatidae > Allobates > Allobates femoralis. The sequence continues at coordinate 654,936,898 of JARQOC010000002.1, read as the reverse complement.
TTAATTGTTGTGTGCAATAGCATGGAGGTGGCAACAAGCCTACTAAAACAAATAGGATCTGTACTGCTGCCAGTAGCAGAACAGATATGTCCATTGTTAGTTTTCATGAGGTTACCTATCTTCTATGTCCACTTTTCTTTTATATTTTTGTGAGAATCACAAACTAAATTCTGATGCGTTTTATAGCTTACTATGGCCGGCTTCACACCACGGCACTATCAGGTCCAGGGCTGTCCGGGGTGAACCTGACAGCCCCGGACCCATTTTGGCACAATGCAGCCCTATGGGGCAGGATAGAGTCAGATGGCAGCTATCTGCCATCCGGTTTCCATTTGTCCAGGAGGATCCAGGTGTATTTGGATTTTTCTCCCAGACACAAAAATGCTGCTTGCAGCATTTTTGTGTCTGGGGCAAAAAATCTGCTCCATAACAGAGCAGTCTATGGCACCGGCTTGCCCCAATCCAGGAGGATCCGGGAACCGGACGCCAGCTGCTCAGGTTCAGCTTGAGCTATGCTGAACTTCAGCACCAGGGAGCTGTCCCCTGTGACGTGGTTCAGCACCATTTGGCAGGGGACAGCTGCGCTCAGCTGAAACCGGCTACAAACAGGACTGTTCTGTTTACAAATCAGGTCTGGGGCTGTCAGGTTCACCCCTGACAGCCCTCGACCTGATTGTGTCGTGGTGTGAAGCCAGCCTAAGAGCTGTGGTAGGTGCCTCCCCATGTGAATTGAGCAGGAATGAGCATCCACTCCTCAGCTTCATTGTTTCTCTTTGGAGCTGGAGGTTCTTTTCTGATTATTGCTTATGTAAACTTTCATAATAATCACATGACTATTCAAGGGAACCTGTCAACTAATTTATGCCTCCAAACCTATCACTACCTGTCCCTGCAGCTTTCTAGTATATCCCTAATCATCCCCGTCTGAGTTAAAAGTGCAGTTTTACAGTGGCATATTTCCGGTCCTGTGCAATGTGGGTGAGTAATTAGGTGTACTTGTCCAGCTTCAGAGTGTGCACTGCGCATGCTCTGGAGTCACAAAGTACACCCAATACTCACCCACAATGCACAGGACTGGAAATCACCCGACCATCGTGTCATACAAGGGAGCAGCCCATAGATTTCTGTATTTACAAAGAAGAAAACAGTGCTGATACATTAGGTTATCATGGCGAACATGGAACCTGAGAGGATGCCCCATCCGACTAAACAAAGCCTAATTATGGCTAGGGTCACACTTGCAGATTTTTCATGCTTTTTTGGAGACCTGCGTTTTTAAAAACGCATGTAAAAACGCACTTATAGGCCCCCATGCCAAAAACGCATGCCCTAATAGCAAAAACGCATGCCCCAATAACAAAAACGCATGCCTAAAGTGCCATTTGTTTTTGGCATGCGTTTTTGCATTTATGTGAGGAGCTGCCATCAAAAACGCATGCAAAAACACATGGTACATTAGTACCATTTAGTACCAACCAAAAACGCATGCGTTTCCCATAGGGGCCCATGTTAAAAAACGCATGCATCTCCCATAGGGGCCCATGTTAAAAAACGCATGCGTTTTTAAAACAGCACCAAAAAATGGTTCATGGACTTTTTTTTGCTGCTGATTCAAAAACGCATGGAAAAACGCATGGGTGCCACCTAAAAATCGCATGCAGAAATGAAAAAAGCATGCAGAAACGCATGCTTATTTTTAAGGCACTTAAAAAACCCATGCCAAGTGTGACCCTAGTCTATCAGGGGAAAATGTTCAGTTGGGAAAAAAATGTTTAGTCAGCCACCAATTGTGCAAGTTCTCCCACTTATAAAGATGAGGTCAGTCTGTAATTGACATGATAGGTGACCTCAACTATGAGAGACAAAATGAGAAAACAAATCCTGAAAATCACATTGTCTGATTTGGAAATGAATTGTTTTCAAATTTTGGTGGAAAATAAGTATTTGATCACTGTAAAAAAAAGCAAGATTTCTGTCTCTAACAGACCTGTATCTTCATTAAGTGGCTCCTCTGTCCCCCACTCATTACCTGTAGTACTGGAACCTGTTATCAGTATAAAGGACACGTGTCCACAACCTCAAAGGGTACAGACACACTGACATGAAAGTCGAAAGACTGCAATGCGTGATTTAGTCGCATTGCAGTCGGACCAATGTTATTCAATGTCTGAGAAAAAAAATCGCAACATGCTGCGACATTATGCGATTCGCCCATGTGTCTCACCAATGCAAGTCTATGGGTCCGACAAAATCACGGACCGCTTTCGGATAGCACAGGGACAGCGAAGGGATAGCGATTTTGACATGGTGTTTCTCGCTGGAAAAAGAATAGACAGGATAGGTATGATAGAATAGGTAGATCGGGTTCACCTGTCTCCCACTGCTACTTCCGGGGCCTATTATGTTAATTACATATTCACTGCACTGTCAGACAAACAGCGAATCAGAGAAGCTCACATTGTTTGGGAGCTTCTGTAATTGGCTGTGGTGAGATCACAGCAGATCCTGAATGAGCTGTGCAGAGGAGCAACGGTGACAGCAGAGTTAACTCCTTGATTGCCGGCGCTGCTGTTATTGGTAAGCAGCGCTGGTAAGCAGGGCCTTTATTCCTGCAGCTCCTGTATGAGCCACTCATTCAGGAGCTGCTGTGATCTCGCCGCGGGTATCATTGCTACAGGAGCCGTTTATTTGGTTACTATGTCAACGGTGTCAGCGATGATGTCATCGCTTACCCACCAATACCTCTGCTTATTCAGTCATCGCAGAGCAGGGGGTGGAAGCGTTCTTCCTCATCCTGCTTTGTGATGAAGCAGAGATGAACATTTGTAGAAGGAAGAAGACATAAGAAAGAAGAGAGAAGAAAGAAGACCAGGATCCTGGAGGGCTGTAAAGGGGAGTAATAAAGATGGAGTCCTTAAGGGTGTCTGTGTCTTTATTTCTAATAAATAATTTTTTCTTTGTGTGGTGTCTTTTTTTAACCCTTTATTATAGATTCTTAATGGCTGGGTCTAACTTGGCCTGACATTAAGAATCTCGGGCTTAATACCAGCTTGTATCACAAAGCTAGTATTAACCCCTTTATTACCCAGTTTACCACCGCCACCAGGGCAGCTGGAAGAGCCTGCTAAGGTGCCTGGAAATGGTGCCATTTTCAGGGGCAGCTGTGGGCTGTTGTTCTTTAGCGTGGGTGGGCCCTATAACAATGGCCCCTCACCCAACTGGGAATACCAGCCCTCAGTGGCCTAGTTTTATCTTGGCTGGCAATGAAAAATAGGGCGAAGCCAACACATTTTTTTTTGACAGCCAAGAGAAAATTAGGCAGCTGAGGGTGGCAGCTCATAGCTGTCTGCTTTCATTGGGCTAGCTGCGAAGCCCAATGCATTTTTTTTTTTTATATTCATTAATTTCACACCCTAAAATACCAAGTTGGTTGCCCTACACTAATGTGTACGGCAACAAAGCAGAATCACTATCCAGATTGAGGAAATCCAGTCTGACTATAACAGCCAATCACAGAAGCTCACAAACAGTGTGAGCTTCTGTGATTGGCTGTTTGTCTGACAGGGCAGTGAATATGTAATTAGCTTAATAGGCGGCCACAGAAAAAGCAGCGGGAGACAGGTGAATCTAACTATTCTATTCTATCTATCCTGTCTGTTTTATTCAATCACTTTGTTCTGTAAACTCTTTTCTCACGTTATACAGCATGAGAAATGCCATGTTAAAATCGCATTATACACAGACAACACGCAGACAGCACTCGGATGTGATCCAAGAAAATGTCGGACACTGGCATAGCAGTTGGATGCAAAATGGAGCAAAAATCGGATGCTTGGTGTGAAGAAATAAGCTGTGGAAGCAATAATTAGAAAATATTAGACATACAAGACCACTGATAATCTCCCGCGATCTGGGGCTCCACACAAGATCTTACCCCATGGGGTCAAAATGATCTCAAGAACGGTGAGCAGAAATCCAAGAACAACATGGGGGGACCTAGTGAATGACCTGCAGAGAGCTGGGATCAATGTAACACAGGCTAACATCAGTAACTGCAGTAGGGACTCAGATCCTGCAGTGCCAGATGTGCCCCTCTGCTTAAGCCATTACATGTCCGGGCCCGTCTGAAGTTTGCTAGAGAGCATTTGGATGATCCAGAAGAGTATTGGGAGAATGTCATATGGTCAGATGAAACCAAAGTAGAACTGTTTGGTAGAAATACAATTCCTCATGTTTGGAGGAGAAAGAATGCTGAGTTCGCATCTACCAAAAATAGTTTAATAGTTTTTAAGGTTGAAGGTAGACTTTAAGTCATCTTGTTCAACCCATGGCCTAACATGTGAATCCAAAGGAAGGCAGAAAAAAGCTATGTGACAAATAGTAAAGGAACTCTGTCAGGTCATTTTTCAGTATGATACTAGTACTACCCTTGAATAGGGCCTGGACAGACCTTTTAAAAACATGTAAAATCATTCATCATTATTGTACACTTTCTAGTTTCCATACTATAAGCATTTTCACACCCTGCAGGCGGCTCCTGCATTTGTCCTCTCCATTATAGTCACAGCCGAATAGTCTGGCTGTATAAATGTTAAATATCCACACATATTTAAGCTGGTGTTCTATCCCTCCCCTCTGTGCTGGGAGGGGAGGTGTTTTGTGCTGCACTGTCCTATCTGTAATATTTCTATTATATGAACATTGGTTTTCCTACAGACATGTAATGTGTGTATCTGTTGAGCAAATGTTCTTATAATCACATAGAAATGTAGAAAGGAATTAGAAAATAATAGCAGTTACATAGATTTTTAACCTGACAGTTTCCCTTAAGCTCCACACTGGTGAAAGAAATTCCTTTCTGACTCCACATATGGCAATCAGACTAGTTCCCTGGATCAACACTCTATCATAGAATGTAGCATACGTTACCGGTAATATTATATTTTTTTAAGAAAGGCTTCTGTCGTGGTCGGCGTGCTGGGGTACTTGACCATGCATACAGTTCAAGGGAAGTCATGGTGGTAGTGCTGGAGGTCATAGCCTATACTGGACACGTTAAAGGGGGATTTAAAGGGGAAATGTATGTTGTGATGGCATCTGAGGTTTATGGTAAGGGATGACCAGCGCTGCATATGTTAGCTCCAAGGAGATATGTGGTCAAGCAACTAGATAGAGCACTCCCCTGAGATAGAGCAGGTCCCTGGGGTGTAGTGCTTGTGAATTGATGATAGTTGTAGTAGCTGAATGTGCAGAGAGGCGCAGGAAAGACCAAACAACACACAGTTTTATTGCAATTCTTACCCTTTTACTTGGTTCTGATGCAGACACAACCCAGCCAGGGTACTGTATTCACCAGGTTTGCAGACTGGCCAGCTCAAAGGTAATCAGAGTCCACTTTGTTGTGACACAGGGAATATCTTCCTTGCTGCCCCTTTTCTCTTGACACTGTCCTTGTCCTCCTAGTGTCCTATGGTTGCCAATCCTAGTAGGCAGGTCCTCTGAGCGACTGCCTTGCAAGTCCTCTTGACCCAATATAGTTCCTTAGCCTTGGGAGAGTCCACTATGGTAGTCACTGTACATGCAGCCCAGTGATCTCCAGTTTCTTGGCTGGTCCTGAAGATATCCCGACCAAGTTGGGGCTGGTACCCCTGCTGCTGCTAGTTCCTCTGCTCAATGTGGATGCAGATTTGGGTCCTCAGGCCTGGGATTCACAGATGACCCACGTGTGTTCTGCTCTTTCCCCAGCTCCTGACTTCTCTAGAACTCTCCTTTCTTGCTTCCCACCCCTAACTCCTCCCTCCATCCAGGAGATGGGGACTGCTCTGAATATGAGTTTCTTCCACCTAGCATCTTCCTGGCCTGGAGTTTGGACTGTGTTGGGTGTGTTGGAGGTCTCCTCAAAGTTTTCCCTTCTTACCTATGAGCATGATACCACACCTATAAATAGGTGCAGTACCATAATGGCGACCGAACCGCAGGGGTGCCACGCTTCCAGGACTCTCAATTTTAGTAGTGAATCACTTATTACAAAATCATAGGGCAGAGAGTCTCATAGTCTCACTGCTCGTATAATAAATAATCTGCATCTGTGATTATGATTAAACCTTCTTTCCTCCAGACGTAGAGGATGCCTTTCTTGTCCCCGTATCAGGCCTAAGTGTAAACAGATCATTAGAAAGTTCTCTGTACTGTCCCCTCATATATTTGTACATTGTAATAAGATCGCCCCTAAGCCTTTATTTTTCCAAAGTGAATAATAACCAAGTTTAATAATCTGTCTTGGTATTGCAGACCCCTTAGTCCTCTAATAACCTTGGTCGCTCTTCTCTGGACCTGCTGTAGTTCAGCTATGTCTTTTTTATAAATCAGTGACCAGAATTGTACACAGTATTCCCCTGTGGTACCCCACTGTTAACTCTGACCCAGTCCGTGTGTAAATGGTATAATTCAAAATATAAGTTCATGACATAAAAAATAAACCATCACACAGCCACAGATCCCAAAAAAGGTCTTGGAAAATGGCTACAAATGTGCAATTCATTTTTTTTTTCTTTACAAATGTCTGAATTTTTTTTTCACCATTTAGATAAATGTAAAAGTATCAATGTTTGGTATAACAAACTCGTGCTGACCTGAGACATCATACTAACAGGTGAGTTTTATCGTATATTAAACATGGTAAATTAAAGAAAAAATTGTGAAATTGAACTTTTTTTTGCAATTTCACCGCACTTTGAATTTTTTTTATCGTTTTCCAGTACATTAAATCAGAGGTCCCCAAATCCAGGCCTCAAGGGCTGCCAACAGTGCAGGTTTTCAGGATTTCCTTAGCATTGCACAGGGTTTGGAATCATTATGTGTGCAGATGATCACATTAGCACCTGTGCAATGCTAAGGAAATCCTGAAAACCTACACTGTTGGCGGCCCTTGAGGCCTGGATTTGGGGACCTCTGCATTAAATGGTAACAATGAATGATGTTGGTCAAAAAAAGAACTCGTCCCGCAAAAAGCAAGCCCTCATATGACCATATTTATGGAAAAATAAAAAGATTATGGCTCTTTGAATAAGGGAAGGAAAAAATAAAAACAAAAAATAGACGGGTGGTGAAGGAGTAATGTCCAAGTAGACAAGTGCAAAGCGCCCATTGACTTTCTACATCGTTCATAATTGCTTGATGCGAGAAAGTTTCAGATCCATATGAAGACCCTGAGGATCAGTACAGAATATATAATACAAAATATTTACACATTATTACCACCTTTTATGCATTTATTATTTATGGTTTTGATCTTTGCTTTCGGGACACCATAGTATTTTGGCTCCTTCAAACATTGGTGCAATTGGAACTGCTATCTCTTCATTCTGTATAGATATAAGTAGGGTCAGTCAGTGCAGTAAAGAAGAACTGGGAATATCCCAGGGCATTAGGGGTGGGTTTCTTTTTCTATAGTTGACCAACTAGTGTTTTTTTAAACAATCCATTAAAATGAATAATTATTTAACTATAAGGCTCATGTAGGCTATGAGTCTGACTGAGAGAACCACTACATTCTACCCAACGTGTCCTCAGACAATCCGTTTGCCAGGCAACATTGACAAACTCTCAAAATCTAGGAGTGAATCATACGTTTTATTATTCTGTAAATCCTTTTAATGTTCACCCCTGTACTCATCATTTATATACCACACATAAAAATAAAAGATTAAATGCTCTTTAGCTTGGAAATGTAAAGTCTTGTGGTGAAACATGTGTTTGTTCTGGCCATACATTAAGCCATTTATTTAATAACTCCCAGGTTATTGCTATGCGAAGTATGTTAATTCTTATAAATAACTTACTATAATAATGAATTATGCAAAGTGGAAACTATTGCTTCCACCAAATTTATAAATTCATTTAAGCTCAGCTCTTATGTGAATTGATGGGTAAAAAATGTACCATTTTAGGGGTATTTCAAGATGTTTACTTTAATTTCGACTAGTTGAACTACAGTGAAATATTAACTATATGCAGAATAGTTTATATATATATATATATATATACTATTAAATATGCTATTATATATATTAATATAAAATAAATTATAATGTTAATATACAATTTAAAGGCAATATATATGATATATTTTATATATACATATACACAGTTGTGGCCAAAAGTATTGACACCCCTGCAATTCTGCCAGATAATACTCAGTTTCTTCTTGAAAATTATTGAAATCACAAATTCTTTGGTATTATTATCTTCATTTAATTTGTCTTCAATGAAAAACACATAAAGAATTGTCCTAAAGCCAAATTGGATCTAATTCCACACCAAACATAAAAATGGGGGTGGACAAAAGTATTGCCACTGTTAGAAAAATCATGTGATGCTTCTCTAATTTGTGTAATTAATAGCACCTGTAACTTACCTGTGGCACCTAACAGGTGTTGGCAATAACTAAATCACACTTGCAGCCAGTTGACATGGATTAAAATTGACTCAACCTCTGTCCTGTGTCCTTGTGTGTACCACATTGAGCATGGAGAAAAGAAAGAAGACCAAAGAACTGTCTGAGGACTGGAGAAACCAAGTTGGGAGGAAACATGAGCAATCTCAAGGCTACAAGTCCATCTCCAAAGACCTGAATGTTCCTGAATGGCTACAACTGTATATATATATATATATATATATATATATATATACACAGTATATATATATACAGTATGTGTGTGTTATATACAGCTCCTGAAAACATTAATTGACCACTGCAAAATTTTCAGTTTCTTTGATTTTTCTCTTTATGGGTCTATAATAACGCAAGGAAATCAAGTTCTTATTCATTTAGAAACAACAATACTCATGTGCTAACTCAGGAAGAGTTCAGAAATCAAAATTTGGTAGAATGGCCATGATTTTTAATCACAGCTTTCATGCGCCTTGACATGCTTTCCACCAGTCTTTCACACTGCTTTTGGGTGCCCTTATGCCACTCCAGGCACACAAATTTAAGCAGTTCTTCATTGTTTGATGGCTTTTGGCTATCCATCTTCCTCTTGATTACATTCCAGAGGTTTTCAATGGGGTTCAGGTGTGGAGATTGGGCTGTCCATGACAGGGTCATGATGTATTGCTCCTTCATCCACACATTAATTGACATAGCTGTGTGGCATGGCGCATTGTCCTGCTGGAAAAAACAGTCCTGAGAGTTGGGGAACACCGCCTGAGCAGAAGTAAGCAAGTCCTCCCCCCGTCCTCCCCCCCGCCACTCCTTCATCCTCCCCACCACTCCATCCTCCCCCCACTCCGTCTTCCCCCTTTCTCGCTCCGTCCTCCCCCCTCCTCACCGCTTTCTTCTCACCCGCACCCGTTGGTCCCATTGCCGGTGAATAGCTGCAGGAAGACAATCAGCGGGTCATGTGACAGGCTCTGTGTGACGTCACATCAGCCTGCCCTGTCATATGAACCCATGATTCTCTTCCTCCAGCTATTCACCGGCAATGGCACCACCGGGAGTAGGTGAAAACAGAGCGGCAAGGAGGGGGGATGGACATGTATGTGTGTATATGTTTGTGTGTGTATATGTATGAGTGTATACATGTGTGTGGCTGTATACATGTGTGTGTATACATATGTGTCTCTGTGTGTATATATGTGTGTGTATACATGTGTGTCTGTGTGTGTATATATTTGTGTGTGTTTGTATTCATATGTGTGTCTACATGTGTCTTTATACATGTGTGTACATGTGTGTCTGTCTAATGTGTGAGTACATGTGTGTCTGAAAACATGTGTATGTGTGTTTACATGTGTATATCTGCGTCTGTGTGTACATATGTGTGTCTGTATACATGTGTGTGTATACCTATGTGTACATATCTGTATACATGTGTGTGTATATCTGTGTGTGTACATGTATGTGTCTGTGTACATATGTGTATACCTGTGTGTATCTGTATACATGTGTGTGTACATGTGTGTCTGTATACATGTGTGACTGCATACATGTGTGTGTCTGTATACATGTCTGTGTGTATGTGTGTGTTTGTATACTTGTGTGTGTTTGTTTGTCATGTGTGTGTCTGTATACATGTGTGTCCGTACATGCCTGTGTCTATATACATGTGTTTATACATGTGTGTATACCTGTGTGTATGTGTTTAAAAAAAGGGTTGATTTCCGGACTCACTTTTAACGTTTGATGGATGGATTTTAAAGAATTTTGAATAAAGGCTTTTTTTTAAACTTAAAACATTGTGAAGCCGGAAACCACTTTTCTCCTGTGTGTACGTGTGTGTATACATGTATGTCTATTACGTGATCTGCAATGTCACGTCATACACATATACACACATGTACATCCACAAACAAATACATATATACACACACGTGGCGAGTCACGTTATACACATATACATAGACATGCGGGGGCTCATGTCATCTACTCAATAATCTTCTAATTCTAATTCATCACCCGGCTGCTCACAGCGGAAGTACCCCGACCGGCACTAGCAATCTCGATCAGTGTGACACGCAGCATCGACCAGGCCCCCGCTGTGAGATCAATACTATGCCCTAGAGTGACAGGGTCCCAATGACCGCCATACCGTTGCTGCATCGCTGGTGAGATCTGACTGTTTGACATCTCACCCGTGACCACAAAGTGACCCTCCAGCGATCCCTACTAGGTCATATCGTTTGTCTGGATTGCTGGAAGCGTTGCCAAGTGTGACGGTACCTTACTGATCGCTGGTGAGGTGTCACACGTGCAGATATATTTATATTGAACGAAGCTGCGTCGCTGATTGGTAAAATCCTGTGTATTCATTGCATTATTTTTAAATCTTCATAAATAAACTACATACATATTCTAGAATACCCGATGCATTAGAATTGGGCCACCATCTAGTATATATAAATATATTGCCTTTAAATAGTAAATATTATAAAAATATAAAGCTGTGGCATATATTTGTATACAGCCTCCTGAATACATGATATTACCCCAAATAGTATCTTGAGTGACCAATCACCCCCAGATGTCCCTCAATTAGTTAATTGTATCTACCTGCGTGTAATTTATTCTCAGTATAACTACTGCTTTGTGAAGGAAGGTTTGTTTGAGAACATTAGGATCAAGCAGCATTGCAAAAACCAATGAACACACCATACATGTCAAGGTTAAAGTTGAGGAGAAGAGAAAAACAGGGTTGAATTATGAAAAAACAGCCAAAGTACTAAACATCTCACGCAGCACTCTTCAATCCATTATCAAAAGATGGAAGGAGTATGGTACAACTGTAAACCTACCAAAACATGGCTGTCCACCTGCAGTGACATCCCAAGCAAGGAGAGCACTAAGTAGAGAAGCAGGGAAGAGACCCATGGCCACTTGGGAGCAGTTGCAAAGATCCACCTCTCAGGTGGGAAAATCTGACCAGAGGACAACTAATAGTCATATACTCCACAAAACTGTCCTTTATGGAAAAGTGGCAAGAACAAAGCTATTTTGAAGATAAGCCATAAGAAGTCCCATTTGCAGTTTGCAAAAAGCCACTTAGGGGACTCAGCTGGTATGTTAAAGAAGGTGCTCTGGTTAGATAAAAACCATTGTAGAACTTCTTGGGCTAAATGCAAAAGGCTATGTGTGGCGGGAAACTAACACTCCACATCACCCTGATAACACCTTCCCTGCCATCAAAGATGGTGGTGGCACAAGCAATATGCTTTGGGTTGCTTTTCTTCAGCAGGGAGAGGGAAGCTAGTCATAGTTGATGGGAATATGGATGGAGTTAAATGCAGGGCATTCCTAGAGGTAACCTGTCAGAAGATCACAAAGACTTGATTGAGTCTGTGGCATATGTTCACCTTCCACCAGGATAGCAACCCTAAACATACTGCCAGAATCAAATAATGTAATACTAAGCATATTCATGTATTTGAATGGTCCAATCAAAGTCCAAACCTAAATTCAATTAAGAATATGTGGCAAGTCTTGAAAATTGCTGTTCAAAAATGCTCTGCATCCAATCTAACTGAGCTAGAGCTATATTTCAGAGAAGAAATACAATGCTGATACAGACATACTCCCAAAGACTTTCCTTAACCCCTTCCAGACCCTTGGCCCACCCCCTGGGCCATGGAATGATCGGGCTCCTGCAGGTCGAGTGAGGGTGTCACTGACCTGTCACTCGGCCTACAGGTACATGGGGAGTTGTACAACACCCCAGGGGGGGAAGTGAAAATCACCGCGCCTGTAATGCTTCCCTGTCTGCCCCTGCTATCCCTACCCTCCAATCTTCTCCCCTGTCATCCTCTAACTGTCCCCCTGCCCCCCACCTCTCTTTCCTGCCCCCTCTTCATCTTTCTTACCCCCCCGCTTCCTTTTCCTGCCGCCTGCTTCCTGTCCCTGCCGCCCGCTTCCTCTTCCTGCCGCCCGCCTCCTCCTGCCTGCCCTCGCTTCCTCCTGCCTGCCCCCGCTTCCTCCTAAGTGCCCCCCTACTTCTCCTGTCGCCCCCCCTCTTCCCCCTTCCTGCCCCCCCGATCACCGGAGCGGCGATCGCCTCTCCCACTCACACCTCCGGCGGCCGCTCTGTCTCCACTGCGTCCCGCTCCTCCTCCTCCTCTTCACCGCCCCGGATCTGACAGCTCTGTGCTGGAGCTGCCAGATCACTTTCTACAGCTAGATCATGAGGATCTAGCTGCAGGAAGTGATCTGACAGCTCCAGCACAGTGATCCACAGTGACCATTATGTGATCACTGTGGATCACTGTGCTGGATCTGTCAGATCACTTTCTACAGCTGGATCCTGAGGATCTAGCTGCAGGAAGTGATCTGACAGCTCCAGCACAGTGATCCACAGTGACCATTATGTGATCACTGTGGATCACTGTGCTGGATCTGTCAGATCACTTTCTACAGCTGGATCCTGAGGATCTAGCTGCAGGAAATGATCTGACAGCTCCAGCACAGTGATCCACAGTGACCATTATGTGATCACTGTGCTGGAGCTGTCAGATCACTTTCTGCAGCTGGATCCTGGGGATCGAGCTGCAGAAAGCAATCTGACAGCCCGGGCGCACTGATGCACATAGTGGGTCTCTGCGCCCGGGCTCTTTGATCGCTGCTCTACAGCCCGATCTCGCTGCATGGGCATCGAGATGCAGAAAGTGATCTGACACCCCCGGGCGCAGTGACCCACTATGTGCATCACATGCGCCGGGGCTGCCAGATCGCTTTGCGCAACTCGATCCCCATGCAGGGGGATCGAGCTGCAGAAAGCAATCTGACAGCCTGGGCGCAGTGATGCACATAGTGGGTCACTGTGCCCAGGCTCTTAGATCGCTGCTCTGCAGCCCGATCTCCCTGCATGGGCATCGAGCTGCAGAAAGCGATCTGACAGCCCGGACGCAGTGATGCACATAGTGGGTCAATGCGCCTGTGCTGCCAGATCGCTTTCCGCAGCTCGATCCCCATGCATGGGGATCGAGCTGCGGAAAGCGATCTGGCAGCCCAGGTGCAGTGATGCACATAGTGGGTCACTGCGCCCGGGGTGTCAGATCACTTTCTGTAGCTCGATCACCATGCTGGCGGATTGGGCTCCAGAGTAGCGATCTGAAAGCAAAGGCGATCGAGCGGCGTGGGAACTTCGTTGTGGACTACGTCGGAGACAATCGAACGTCGTGGGACCTTCATTATGGACTAAGTCGGAGCGATCGGGCTTCGTGGGACCTTCGTTGTGGACTATGTCGGATCTTTTTATAATAAAGATGGAGTCCGAATTGTGTCTGTTTTTTTTTCAAATAAAAAGATTTTTCTCTGTGTGTATTTATTGACTATTTACCGTACTAGATATTCCTAATGGCGGGTCTAACATTGGCCCTATATTATGAATCTCGGGCTTAGTGCCAGCTGCCAATAAAAAGCTGGCATTAACCCCTTTATTACCCAGTTAGCCACTGGCACCAGGGCAACTGGAAGAGCGTGGGTACAGCGCCAGAAAATGGTGCTTCAATGAATGCGCCATTTTCTGCGGTGGCTGCGGGCTGCAATTCGCACCAGGGGGGCCCAGAACGCTTGGGCCTCTCTATGCTGAGGATTCCATCCCCCAGCTGCCTAGTTGTACCTGGCTGGACCAAAAATATGGCGGAGCCCCACGTAATTTTTTTTCTAGAATTAGTTCTAGAAATTAAAAAATAAAAAAGGGCTTCGCTGTATTTTTGGTTCCAGCCAGGTATGACGAGGCAGCTGGGGGCTGGTGGCAGTCCGTAGCTGCCAAGTTGTACCTGGCTGGACCAAAAATATGGCAGAGCCCTATGTCATTTTTTTTCTAGAAATAATTCTAGAAATAAAAAAAAAATAGGCTTCGCTGTATTTTTGGTTCCAGCCAGGTACAATGAGGCAGCTGGGGGCTGGTGGCAGTCCGTAGCTGCCAAGTTGTACCTGACTGGACCAAAAATATGGCAGAGCCCCATGTCATTTTTTTTTTTTAAATTCTACAAATAAAATGACATGGAGCTTTGCCGTATTTTTGGTTGCCAGCCAGGTACAACTTGGCAGCTAGGGGGCTGGAATCCTCAGCATGGAGAGACCCAAATGTATTGGGTCCCCTATGCTGCGAATTTTGACTACTAGACTAGTATGTTTTTTCACAAAAAGTTTCTTTATTCATTTATACGTCTCAATTTATGAAGCACATGGGGGTTCAAAGTGCTCACTGTGCATCTAGATATGTTCCCTGGGGGGTCTAGTTTCCAAAATGGGGTCACTTGTGGGGGATCTCAAATGTTTAGGCACACAGGGGCTCTCCATACGCGACCTGGTGTCCGCTAACAATTCCAATTGTTGGCAAACACCAGGTTGCGTATGGAGAGCCCCTGTGTGCCTAAACATTGTAGCTCCCCCACAAGTGACCCCATTTTGGAAACTAGACCCCCCAAGGAACCTATCTAAATGCATAGTGAGCACATTGAATCCCCAGGTGCTTCACAAACTGAGCCATAATAAGGTAAAAATACTTTTTTTTTCACACAAATTTTCTTTTTTAATTTGTACGGATCAATTTGTGAAGCACCTGGAGGTTCAAAGTGCTAACTATGCATCTAGATATGTTCCCTGGGGTGTCTAGTTTCCAAAATGGGGTCACTTGTGGGGGAGCTCAAATGTTTAGGCACACAGGGGCTCTCCATACGCGACCTGGTGTCCGCTAACAATTCCAATTGTTGGCAAACACCAGGTTGTGTATGGAGAGCCCCTGTGTGCCTAAATATTGGAGCTTCCCCACAAGTGACCCCATTTTGGAAACTAGACCCCCCAAGGAACCTATCTAGATGCATAGTGAGCACTTTGAATCCCCAGGTGCTTCACAAACTGATCCGTAATAAGGTAAAAATACTTTTTTTTCACACATTTTCTTTTTTAATTTGTACGGATCAATTTGTGAAGCACTTGCGGGTTCAAAGTGCTCACAATGCATCTAGATATGTTCCCTGGGGGTCTAGTTTCCAAAATGGGGTCACTTGTGGTGGAGCCCCAATGTTTAGGCACACAGGGCCTCTCCAAATGCAATATGGTGTCCGCTAACAATTTGAGGTGATTTTCCATTCAAATTGTTAGCGGACACCATGTCGCGTTTGGAGAGCCCCTGTGTGCCTAAACTTTGGAGCTCCCCCACAAGTGACCCCATTTTGGAAACTAGACCCCCCAGGGAAATTATCTAGATGGGTGGTGAGCATATTGAACCCCCACATGCTTTACAAATTGATCTGTGAATATGGAAAAAGTACTTTTTTTTTCACAAAAATGTTCTTTTAGCCTCAATTCTTTCATTTTCACATGGGTAACAGGATAAAATTCATCCTAAAATTTGTTGGGCAATTTCTCCTGAGTACACCGATACCTCATATGTGGTCTTAAACCACTGCTTTGACGCGCGGCAGGGCTCAGAAGTGAAGGAGTTCCATTTCACTTTTTGAATGGAAAATTAGCTCCAAAAGTCAAATTGCTCTCTTTCCCTTCAGAGCCCTGCCGTGCGCCCAAACAGTGGTTTATGATCACATATGTGGTATCGATATACTCAGGAGAAATTGCCTAACAAATTTTAGGATCCATTTTATCTTGTTGCCCATGTGAAAATGAAAAAATTGAGGATACAAGAACATTTTTGTTAGAAAAATTAAAATATCCATTTTTTTGTTTCCAATTTGCTTAGTTCCTGTGAAGCCACCTGAAGGGTTAATAATCTTCTTGAATGTAGTTTTGAGTAGCTTGAGGGGTGCAGTTTTTGGAATGGTGTCACTTTTGGGTGTTTTCTGTCATGTAAACCCCTCAAAGGGACTTCAAATGGGATGTGGTCACTAAAAAAAATGGTTTTGTAAATTTTGGTGGAAAAATGAAAAATTGCTCATGAACTTTGAACCCTTATAACTTCCTAACAAAATTTTTTTTTTTTTCCAAAATTGTGCTGATGTAAAGTAGACATGTGGGAAATATTATTTCATAACTATTTTGTGTCACATAACTCTCTGGTTTACCAGAAGAAAAATTAAAAATTTGAAAATTGCAATATTTTCAAAATTTTTGCCATATTTTTGATTTTTTCACAAATAAACGCAAAAATTATCGACCTAAATTTAATACTAACATGAAGCCCAATATGTCACGAAAAAACAATCTCAGAATCACTAGGATCCGTTGAAGCGTTCCCGAGTTATAACCTCATAAAGGGACACTGGTCAGAATTGCAAAAAATGGCAAGGTCATGAAGGGGTTAATACATAAAGTTGAGTAATACATGAAAAATGGTACACAATAATGTGTGCATACTTAAAACAGGGGGCTCTACGAGTGGGAGAGTTTATACCCATAATAATAGAATGCAAACAGATATGCCAAATAAAGTGCAAGGTTTTTTTATTTAGAAAAAACACCATATGTATACGGCAAACTGATTTTTGCATACAAATATTAGTTAAAAAAAGACTGCAGTGAAAGGCGTTCCTATAAAATATTCAATCTAGGGGGCTGAAAACAAATGTACATTACAATTTTAAGATTTATATTTTTAAAATATTTAGGAAGCCATGTATCATTTATTTTATACTTTGAAAAAACTGTACAATCAATGTTGGTATGTCACATAGATAGACCATTATTTTTAATATTTAAAGATTCCATAATAACAGGGTCTGTACCACAGGACTGGCGTATAGCAAATGTGGTGCCAATATTCAAAAAGGGGACAAAAACTGAACTTGGAAATTATAGGCCAGTAAGCTTAACCTCTACTGTGGGTAAAATCCTAGAGGGTTTTCTAAGAGATGCTATACTGGAGTATCTGAAGAAAAATAACCTCATGACCCATTATCAACATGGTTTTACGAGGGACCGTTCCTGTCAAACTAATCTGATAAGCTTCTATGAAGAAGTAAGTTCTGGACTGGACCAAAGAAATGCAGTGGATGTGGTGTATATGGACTTTTCAAAAGCATTTGATACGGTGCTCATGAGGAGAACATAATTTTACCTCTATACAAGTCACTAGTGCGACCACACTTAGAATACTGTGTACAATTCTGGTCTCCGGTGTATAAGAAAGACATAGCTGAACTAGAGCGGGTCCAGAGAAGAGCGACAAAAGTCATTAGAGGACTAAGGGGTCTGCAATACCAAGACAGGTTATTAAACTTGGGGTTATTTAGCTTGGAAAAATGAAGGCTTAGGGGTGATCTTATAATAATGTATAAATATATGAGGGGACAGTACAGAGAC
The DNA here is from genome assembly GCA_033576535.1 of Allobates femoralis. Taxonomy (NCBI): domain Eukaryota; kingdom Metazoa; phylum Chordata; class Amphibia; order Anura; family Aromobatidae; genus Allobates; species Allobates femoralis. The sequence goes on along the minus strand of JARQOC010000002.1, from coordinate 654,919,143 downwards.
CTTTCTAATGATCTCTTTACTCTTAGGCCTGAGACTGGGACAAGGGGGCATCCTCTACGTCTGGAGCAAAGAAGGTTTAATCATAATCACAGACTCGGATTCTTTACTGTAAGAGCAGTGAGACTATGGAACTCTCTGCCACATGCTGTTGTAATGAGTGACTCACTGCTAACATTTAAGAGGGGCCTGGATGCCTTTCTTGAAAACTATAATATTACCAGTTATACATACTAGATTCTTTGATAGGACGTTGATCCAGGGAATTAGTCTGGAGTCAGGAAGGAATTTTTTCCCCCAATGTGGAGCTTAGTGTTGTTGTTTATATGCCCAAGGATAATTGGAAATGATGAATAGGTGTGTGCAGGGCCTTCACAATGGTGTCCAAGTGTGGATACCAAATTAAGGAATGTTGAAAGGGGAATAATTACAGTGGGAGCTCAGTCACAAATAAGCAATATATATATCAGATTAAGACGGCTTCACCACAAATGTAGGTGCAGGCAGAAAATAATAATAAACTTACAGTTAGTCATCTGCCGCGACACTACTTTTTCAGGATTAATGATCCTGAAAAAAAAATATTTGTGACTGAGCTCCCACTGTAATTATTCCCCTTTCACCATTCCTTAGCTTGGTATCCACACTTGGACACCATTGTGAAGGCCCTGCACACACCTATTCATCATTTCCAATTATCCTTGGGCATATAAACCCATTCACAATTCACAATTTCATCAGGTTTTAGTGATAGGACTTGGCAGTGGAGGCTCCTTGTAAGTGGGTGCCAAGCTTACTCTCTAGTGATCACTATTGAAAACCAAGATCTCCGTTTTTATTGTATTTAGCATAAGGCAGTTTCTGCAATTCACCTTACATTATATCCATTGGATCCTCTTGTTTCTAGTGACACTCATTGATTCACATGATCATTAATCCTGAAAAGTAGTGTCGCGGCAGATGACTAACTGTAAGTTTATTATTATTTTCTGCCTGCACCTACATTTGTGGTGAAGCCGTCTTAACGAGCCAGTAATGTGACTGAAAATGACACAGGACGCCGGCACATGCGCAGAAGAGACTAATGCAATGACGTCACTGGGCTTCCGGGTGGCACATCTGGGAAGCTTTTCCTGTTGCCATGGCAGGACAGGGTGATATCCTATGCTCCTTCGGGCATGTGCACTTATGTTTTTCACTATTTGGGTGCTGCACATCAATGGTTGCAATGAATTGTATGATGTATATGTGCAGATGTTCCAGATTTAAAGTGTGAAATCTGAAAGCTAACTTGACAGACATGTGTAGATTACAATATACTATATGATCATAAGCGTACTATACCTTTGGTATGTGTAATCTGGTCTTGTCATATGTATATATGTGAGTCACAGTAAGTAATAAACAATACATAGATCAACACAACATAAACAAGTAGGAGTCCAAACCAAAATAAAGGAAAGCAAAAGAAAGGAAACTTATGGTATTGATCTTTTGGCCCGTAGTTGTACCGTTACTATGTCTATTATCTTACCATATCGTTTGAGGGACATGTCCTGACCACATATGTGAACATATATATCAATGAATCTAGGGAAAATATATTGCATTACGTTAGCCAATCAATCTCTCAATTTAAATCCTAAGGGCTAAGTGTATCCAGAGTATATATCCAAAATGTTTGACCTTGTTTTAACAGTTTTATATGATTACCCCCTCTCCTGGGTCTGGGGATTTTTCTGTGACCTGAAACCTAAGTTGAGCCACGTTATGTTTTGCCTCCTTGAAATGCAAGGGAGGGTAGCCATGTCGTTGCACACCTTATAGTAGACTTGTGGCTTGCAATTCTGGCCCTCACTGGGTTTCACCCACATATAATAGTGCACAAGGGCATTTGATGACATAGATTATGTGGTTAAATTCACAAGTATAGAAGTCCCTGATTGGGTACGATTTGTCAGTGTGTGGGTGTATAACCACATTGCCCTGGATCACGTTTAAGCAGCTCATGCAGCTCAAGCATGGGAATGTCCCTGTCCTTTGATTGCTGGTCAGTATCCGAGTAAACATATGTTTTTGGGATCCCAGGTCAGCCCTAACCAGTTAGTCTCTAATGTTTTGTGGTTGCTTAGTAGACACGATTGGCTGATTTCTGAATGTTTCATTATTCAATAGGTTTTAGAGAGAAGGGCCCAATGTTTGCGGATTATGTTGAGGATTATTGGCTTTGTGGGATGGTAGCTAGCTAAATAGATAACTCTGTCTCCAGTAATTTTTCTTGGTAGTTTCTTACTCAGAATTTATTGGACATTCCCTTCAGTCTGGTATCCTTAACTGTAAGGTTGGATACGATGCGTGTGACCTTCTTAAACTGTGAATGTTGGAGGTTGTTTCTGGTTGCCTTTGGGTGGCAGCTGTAATATAGGAGTAGGCCATTGTAGTCAGTGGGTTTGGTGTAAATGCCCATTGTTATCAGTCCCCGTTTGTCTTTATGTACCTTGGTGTCATTATGAAGATGACTTAGTGTGAATTTGAGCTCTGCTCTGTGTTGATGATATCGAAAAATTCTAACAGACTACTCTCAGTTCTTTGCCACATGCAGAATATATCATCAATGTAATGATACCATGATATTGCATATTCTTGAAATAAGGGATTGGAGTATATATAATCCCTTTCAAGGCGGTCCATGTAAACATTCGCATATGCTGGCGCTACATTAGAGCCCATTGCGGTGCCACAAACCTGCCCAAAAAACTCGTCCTCAAAGAGAAAGAAATTCTCCCTGAGCACCAAGTTTAAGAGATCTAGAGTTCCTGGGTGTGGCTCTCTAGATTTGCCTCACTGAGAGTGTGTGAAACTGCTTCTGTGCTTTTTTCCATGTGTGATTGATGTGTACAGGCTATTAACTTCCAAAGTGCACAGTATGCAGTCTGATGGAATTGTGTCAGTTTCTTTTAGCTTTTTTAGAAATTCACCTGTATCTAGGATAATTGATCATGCAGTATGAGTATATGGTGTTAGCAGTTCTCCAAGAAAATTGATAGTGGATTTAAAACAGAATCTGTGGACTCCACTATGGGGCAACCAGGTGGATTGTGTAGGTTCTTGTGGACTTTAGTTAGGATGTATAGGACCGGAGTATCTGGATGTTGATTAATCAAAAACGTTTTAGTTTTGCTGTCTATCATTTCCTTGTGTAGATGTTTTTCTACTATGATGTCAATTTTCCTTCATATGCTGCTAGTGGGGTTAGTGTGAATTTTCCTGTACATTTTGTCATCAGAAAGTTGTCTCCTGATGTCGTTCCTATATTGACTCCTATTCATGACTACGATGGCCCTTCCCTTGTTTGCTGGCTTGTTTATTATATTTTTATTTTCCTTAGTTGAAGATAGTGCTTGTTTCTCTAATGCTGATGTATTGTTGTGGACAGGGAGAAGGCCATGGCGTTGCTCATGAACGGTTCGTTTAATGCCTCAGTCCAATAGGTAAATAAAGGTTTTCACTGCATGGTTGGTTCTAGGGGGCATGAAATTGCTTGGATTTCTCAAACCCAGTGATTCAAGAGTGATTTTAGGTTCTGGGTTTTGGTTGGGTACTGTACCCAGTGTGATACCCATTAAGCTACCTTTACACGTCGGCACTGTGCCTAGCAACAGCTATCCACCGCACGTGCACGTTTTTAATGGTGGATACCGATCGCCGATGCCGCATATACACGCCGCCATTGCGTTGTCAACTGAAGGTATCTTTGTTCCCTGGAGGTTTCGACAGATTCTGCGGCTTACTTCCTGTTGAATACCTTCCCCGCTTTACACGCCGCTACCACAAAGGAATGTGGGCGAACATCTTTCGCGCCACAAGTACATAGGCGTGACAGAGTTGTGTATTCCGTGACGCAAAAACGTTGATTGGAGAATGCAATAGCATCATGATTGGCCAGCCTGCGCAGGAAGGCTGGCTAATACATGACAACATTGCAATTGTGTAGTGTGAATGGTCAGCTCTTTAAATATGGCGCCCTGTGAAGGGACAGCCAATGGTTACACATTAGCCCCCATAGCGTGGTATCCATGACGCTGTGGCACGCCCTTGGGAGTTCACTAGGCGACGCAACATCCATGCCTGTGCCCCGTTTAGACGCCACTACCATGGCAATTGTGCCTTTGTGTTGCCTTCGGTTTTTGAGCATGGCTCAGCAACAGGTATCTGAGTCAACTGCAGGACACCGGGAGGAATTTCCCTATTTACATGCCACCATTTCGTAGCAATTTCATGGCAACAGGCACAAATATCCCCAATGCCAGGCAGTTGCTACCTTGCAGTGGTGGCGTGTAAAGGGGCCCTTAAGGATGTTCTGTGTTCAAAGTGTGCTTTAATGTTGTAAATCTTTTTCTAATTGAAAGGAATCCCATCTGAGTGTGGGACAGAATGACAAGCCATTATTGAGTACCTTTAATTCTAGAGGAGAGAGAGTAGTCAGAAATATTGATTACTAAGTTTGGACTCCTACCTGTGATGGAGCACCATCTGTCGGTCCGGCTCTCTTCCTCCTTGACTTCCTGGTCGGCATGTGCCTTGGCCTAAAAAATGGGTCTCTAATTTGGTTGAAAAAAGCAAAATTCTAATAATTTTGATGATATCTGGATATGTAAGACAAGTAGGTAATATCTGGATATGTAAGACAAAATAGGTAATGAAGAAGGGATGAATCTCATAAGCATTTTATAGCGATAAAAGCTAAAGTATAAAAGGGGGGTATTGTTTGGGTATCACCAGAGCGTGATCACCAGTCACACGTATAGATACCAAGTATAAGCAGAGACAAGTAATGTGTATAATGACTCGGATCCAGTGCACGAGTCAATTGAAGGTACAAATTGACAAAATTTATTCAAAAAGCCATAATGTCATTATACATGTTAGTTGATCACTTATGGGTGCACCACCGTTATGCGATATTAGGATAAATAAAAGGATGGGGTGCTGCTTGTCAATAAAACATATATAAAGTGACAAATTGTACAAAGATCAAATAGTGCACAGAAATGATGACAAACAGAACCTAATATTTGGTGAAACTAAAATGACAAACTGACATTCAGTCTTTTGCAGCTCCTCTCAGCTGTGCTGCCTGTCAGCTAAAGAGTCAAAGCTGGAGATTTCTCCCCTCGCCTGTCCATAGACAGCATGGAGCTTGCAGCACAGCAAAGGAGATCCCTATATCCCTCAGTGATCCCAGGGAATAGGAATAGGTATTTGCTAGTAAGAAGCACGGTGTGTCCAGGCATGAGCAGTGGGGGCCCCTGGATCCAGGGATATAGGGATCTCCTTTGCTGTGCTGCAAGCTCCATGCTGTCTATGGACAGGTGAGGGGAGAAATCTCCAGCTTTGACTCTTTAGCTGACAGGCAGCACAGCTCAGAGGAGCTGCAAAAACTCAATGTCAACTTGTCATTTTAGTTTCACCAAATACTAGGTTCTGTTGGTCATTTCTGTGCACTATTTGATCTTTGTACAATTTGTCATTTTACATAGCTCACTGGTTCCAGGGGCAAAGTGCAATAAGATTAACTATTTGGTGTAGACTTGTATTGTTTGACTTTAGTGTATGATTATTGTTGTACCATTGGTGTTAATGAATCAGGCATGAATACAGGGTTTGAAGGGGCCCTCTTTCCCCTATGTGGTATTATACCCATTATTGTTGTGGCTTTTTGTAATGTTTGTTATTGATTTTAAATGGTTTTAATCTGTGTGTCATTTTGCCTCAAATAAAGATATATTTTCATCTTGCATTATTCGGATGTGGAGTGCAGGTTTTCTGTCAAATCTTTTTCTTCCAATGACAATTATACACGTTACTTGTCTCTGCTCATGAAAGCTAAAATATACAATCATACCTGTTAGTGCACCTGTTTTGTGATGGTTACATATTTGTATAGTACCCTTGACGTGGGCATTATGTCAGGTAGATCATAGCCTTAGTCTCAAATCTTTTGCAGCCTCTAACAGATTTTTCTATAGAGATGCCCTGTATTTAGCTCCATCAATCTTCCCATCAACTCTGTCCAGCTTTCCTGCCCCTTCTGAAGAAAAGCATCACTACAGCATGATCCTGCCACTACCATGTTTGACAGTGGAAATGTTTTTTTCAGGGTGATATGTAGTGTAATTTTTCCACTATACATAGCATTTTGCATTTAGCACAAAATGTTCTACTTTGACCTCATCTGACTAGAGCAGGTTCTTCCACATGCTAGCTCTGTCCCTGTATGGAGATGGACATATTGCCATTTATGAATTGTAAGATGTATTTTTAGTGATACACTGTGCTGTGCCAGACAATAGGGCAGGACAGAGTTAATGTTTTGGGCACTGGTCCAGAGGTGCAGGACTTTCTTAAGCTTTAGGAAGCTAGAAGCTAAGTTCAGCCACATTAGCAAATCAATCCTCTAGGAGACAGATAGATGAGAAACCACAGGTTGAAAAAATGACTTTCACAGACTGTACTGCTGTAATAAGTTGGATGGTGGTGACACAAGTGAAGTTATTGAAGGTAGGAACAAATGAGGTTAAAGATGGAAAGAGAGTATGTGTGGAGATACTCCATGTTAATGAAGAAAGAGCTATGAGAAGTTGTGTACCCACTATATGCTGTATATAGTTGCCATCAAGTGGTTGTGCGATAAAAATGATTTGAAAAAACTGGTGTTCTCCCTCCATGACTTGATAAACAAGTGGTCCTGGCCACCCAAAGTCATCAGCATCGTGAGGCCTGCAAAGGTGCATCACCTCAATAGCAGAAGTCTACAAACCCAACCAGGACCACCTTTTTTATGTAGCATGCTAGAAATGTAGACCTTGTCCATGACTACCACACCGCACCATGTTACATCTTATGGCTTGTTTTTAAAAATTGCTTTCTTTTTACCTTTCTTTCATAAAGGCCAGATTTGGGGAGTAAATGACCAATAGTTGTCATGTGGGCAGAGTCTCCCACCTGAGTTTTGTATCTCTGCAGCTCTTTCAGAGTGGATGTCCATGTCTTGGTAGATTTCAAGTTGTGCCATACACTTTTCATTTTTGCATAATAGATGGATCTGACCTTGGGATATTTTTTTTTGTAACCTAACCCTGCTTTTCTATTCTCTTCAACTTTATCCCTGACCTGTCTGGTGTGTTCCTTGATTTCCCCCTGATGCTGTTTGATCCCTATTTTTCTCAAACCTCTGAGGCCTTCACAAAACAGCTGTAGTTATACTAAGAATAAATTGCACATAGGTGGACTCAATTTACTAAGTATGTGACTTCTGGAGGCACTTGGTAACTTGGTAGGATTTTATTTAGGGGTATCAGACTACAGGGGGCTGACTACAAATGCATGTCCCAATTTTTATAAATTGAAATTGTTTTTTAAATATTTAGAAAACCAGGTATCATTTCCTTACACTTCACAAATACTTTATACTTTTCGTTGGTGTATCACATAAAATCCGAATAAAATACTTTTAAACTTGAGGGTGTAATGTGAAAAAAAATTTGGAAAAGTTCACGGCGTATGAATAATTTCCAAGGCACTGTAATGACTAAATATCATTTAAAATGTTTACTTAGTGTCATTACTATGTCTAACTTTCAATCTAGGGTTTACCATTTTGATTTCCAATAGTTTTTATATATGCAATGGGATTAACAGATTTATAATGCCATCTCAAAACTATCTCCAAGTCACAAAGGTGGCATTGTGTATACCTTGTTAGGTAACCTCGAGTGGTTACCATGTTGTCCCAGATATGTTCCAAAAGATCTGTACATTCTTCAGGTATGTTTGTGTTACTTTCAATGCTTGAATGGTCGCTTGTCACTATTCAAACTAATTTGATTTTAACGTGCCAACCTATTAAGAGTAAAGTGATTGCAGCACAGTTTTAGGAGGCCTTGTTGATGTTTTGGACAGTGAAACTGCCAACTCTGCTGACTGTTTGCGGATTGAATAACTTATTCCTTCGTTGTGACATTGCAAAACAGCTATGGAAGGTTCTGCTGACCGAAAAAATATGTTTTTATTTCAGAGATAGCATTCTCTTTCATCAGGGATGTCATCTTTACTCAATGTTCTGATATGCAGAGATCCAGAGTGAATAATAGTCCAAGCATTAAAAATACCGCAGGGCTCTTACCTAGAAGTCAGTAAAATCATGACTTGTCACACTGCTGGGAGCCATGCAGTGCCTGCTCTCCCAGCAAATGTGGGATGCAGTCACTGATCGTGACCCCCCCCATTTGCTGAGACTACATCAGGATTTTGGGGGGAGAATGTTGTTTTTTTTACATACTTTATTTTTGGTTGGGTGGAGTGCTAGACTTTCAAAAAATGAATATAATTTATTGAAATGGACAAAAATGTTTTGGGGAGTTTATTTCTAAAGAAATAGTTATTAGTTGGTTATTTACGTTCTTGCTGACAAATATAATAGCAAAAATTGAACAATATTTCATATAAGAATAAAAGTTGAAACACTTAACTTTATAAATATGGCCATATCGATATACCGCCCACTAGCCACATCGAGGTGTGTCTCTTATACTCGCTTCCTACACTCACTCTCTGCCACTATCGGGATTAAAAACCTTCTATATTTTGGGCAAGTAGAAAGCTGCTACCAGAGAACAATAGCATCGCGGGCCAATATGGGCAGGGAAAGGTGCATCGTTGCTATTGAAGCAGGTTTCTATTCTCCCATAAAGTTGGATGTTTATAATCCAGATAGTGGTTGAGACTGAGTGTAGGAACTCAATATTAAGACACGCCTCGATGTGGCGACTGGACGGTTTATCGATATGGCCATACTTATAAAACTAAGTGTCTCAATTTTTCTCCTTTTTTCATAGCTGAAATATTGCTCTATTTTTCTATTATATGTCTTAGCAGAGTGCTGCTGTTTTATCTATTATAATGTATCATGCTTGGTGTTGTACCTGTGCACCCTGATAGGATTGAGTGCTGCACATTATATCAAATTTGTGTCCTTACTGACTTGGTTAGTAATGTCGGGTATCTGAATGATGCCTTGACACTAATCTCTTGGCTATCTAAATACCATAACCATCTTTTCCAAAATACCAGGGAGAGCAAGGACGAAGTACCAGGAGTGTCGCATCTAATGTCTTTTTTTTGCCTGGAACTTTCACTTACTTGCACTTTTAACTGTATTGCATTTTATACCTTCGTCTTGTACTCTGAATTTAGAGTTTTTTGTATGCAAATCTTTACTTTACCTTCTATCCAAAGTAAGGCTGGCTTCACACTACATTTTTTACCATCCTGCTCTGTTCGTTTTTGAAACAAACAGAACAGGATCGTTTTTGCCCCTATACATCCCTATGGTGCCGATTGGCCCTATTTGGCTATCCCGTTTTATGTATCTGGTACAGGATTCGTTTCGATCCTATTTTTCACCCGTCCCAAAAACAATGCCTGCATCATTTTTGGGCTTCGGTGACAAAACAGGACACAAACCAATCCTGTCTGGTTCGGCACACACAACATGAGGGCCTATGGAGCCGGATTCGGGAAACAGAATTGTTTCCCAGATCCGGTTCCAGGGCACAGAGCATGCTCAGAACAAGAGCACTGCTCTCTACCCATAGTAAATCTGTGTAATATCACTTTAGCAGTGTATCTACATACACTGCTAAAGTGATATTAAATAAAGGGATGGTTAAAAATAAAATAATAATAAATTCTTCTGACGACTTCCGAGTGTCCCACACTGAATTCATCTCTTGGTAGCTATAGGACCTTGCATGAGGTCACCGGAAGGGGCGGAGCAACCAGCGCGATTTAAACTCCGCGCACTGATGCGGTCATGTGACCCATCAGCTGATCGGGTTGCCCCACCCCTCCTGGTGACCTCATGCAAGGTCCTTTAGCTACCAAGAGATAAATTCCGCGTGGGACACTCTGAATTCGTCATAAGGTGAGAATTTATTATTTTTTAATTTTTAACCATCCCTTTATTTATTATCACTTTAGAAGTGTATGTAGATACACTGCTAAAGTCATATTACACAGCGCTGACAGCACTTGTCACACAACGCCGACAGCACTTGTCACAGGCTCGGCTCCCTGCCGCTCTTTCAGTGTCCGGATACCGGACTGGACACAGAAATGGCATCTGGAGTTGCCAATCCGGTGCTGTCCATTCCTGTTCATTGGCTCCTGCAAAAAACAGGATCCAACAAACAGGAACAAAAACGTAGTGTGAAGCCAGCCTAACACGAGTTTCTACTTAGAGCCTGCCAAGTTGCAAGAAAAGATCTATGCCGGTCTATGGTGTTCAGAAGTCTTGGTTTTAGAGATAGTAATTAACATTTTGATTTCCCTTTTGTTGTTTACTGATGATGATATATCCTACAGTGCGATTATGATAAAACAAGACAATCCATTAGAAGCGCAGTATTTATAACAACTAATAACCATGGCGGTATGTGATGTTTTCTAAGGGATTGGCATTTATCTTAATTTGAGCTCTTAAGAAAACATATCCCAGTTTACAGCAATTAAAGATCTAAAGCTTTTTAAACATGATAAAGATCTTGATACACTACCAGGAATGAAACGTGGAGGATGTGTAGGGTGAGTAATACGATTATTCTCTAAGAAGTTGAAGCATGCAGAATGGAGATATTTTACAGTACCTGGAGAATCTACAAAGCCATTCAATGTTTATTATGACTTCATAAAAAAGGGCTAATGTGGAAATGATATTATCCTAAAAGCCAGTCTTTAAAATTTCATCAAGAGCTTATCATTTCATGGTAATTAGACGCTCAGATAACATCTGAAAAACATTCTAGCAATACATTTATGAATATACAGTTACAAGATATGAGTAAACCCTGTGGAATTACCTATACAGTCATTTTCGAAAAAAGTTGACACTTTTGAAATTGTTCCATAAAATGTAGTATTTCTCCCAAAAATGTATTGCAATTATACATGTTTTGTTATATGCATGTTTATTTCTAGTGATGAGCGAATAGTGAAACACTCAGATTCAGAAGATTCATAACAAATACTTTGTAATACTCATATAGTCGTACCGAATAGCGGGTCCAATACAAGTCATTGGGAAACGCGAGTAATTTTCTGCTGGACCCAACAAAGAGGTCTGGGGTAGGGATGAGTGAGTACTAGTGGTGAGCGAGTGTGTTCATCACTATTCGCTATTGCAGTACTATTAATAGTACAGTATTTGCATTACTCGTTATTCTGCGAGTTTTGTGCACTCGCCTTGTTATATTCGGATGTCCTGCCCTGTCGTTTTGGCACCTCCTCTGCAGCCACTAAACATGCTAGGCTTCTTAAAGGGAACCAACCATCCCCAATGACCCCCCCAGGCTATGAATATGCTTCCATACACCCAGCACATACATGTGCTGGAAGGTTTTTAGCTAAAAAAACGGGTTTTTATAAGTAAAGATAATGCTATATAAACTTTATACTGTAAAGACGGTTGGGCGTTACCTAGCTGCAGTAGAAGCCGAGATTGAGCTGTCAGTCTTGTTCCTGTGCACGTAGCTGCAGTAAAGCACAGCCCTTTGTTCCTCCTCCAAGGCTGGTGCACGGGCTCTCATGCCCGTGCACACGTCAGCAGCTGGAGGCGGGTCCCGAGCGCGCGCTCTCTCACTTCCTGGAATCAGCTGTTCATTCCACCGGGCTGAAGCTATAGGACAGTATGTTTGTTTTCACTGCAGGCGGCCATTGTTGTTATGTGGCAGGGGGGACATGCAGGCCATAGTAGCGGTCCAAGGGAGATGTGTAATGGCTATCAGTGTCACGCTGGGAGTGGGGAAGACACCCAGCGTAGGATAACGACGGGGGGGGGGGATCAGGAGTCCCTAATGCTAAGGGCACAAGAAGGAGACGGTGACCCCTAGACTTCCTAGAGCTGACCCTGTCTGCCCTAACGTCCCTATACAGTCTCCTCAACTGTCGCCGACCACGAACCTCGTCCCTCTCTGATCCTAGATCTATCTTATCTAAGGATCAGATGGAGAGGTTCACTAGACCCCTCCACTATCAACTAAAGACAAACACCAGGGAAGACAGACATTTGGGAAAAGGAAACACTTATCTGACAGCAGAACACAGCAACCTCCACAATCTCAGCTTCTGCTGGAGCAAGGATAAAGTGTGCACAAGGAACTATCACCTGCACCCAGGAAGGGTAATGAACCTCCTTATAAAGGTGGAAGGAGTCTGCTGGGTCCTAGTGACCTACAACATTGGTGGATAAAACCAGACCGAGCGCAAGACCTCCACAGCCGTCTCCCCATAATAGAGAGATCTCATCACACCTTCTTTCCATCAACACAGAAGGTAAATGCTCCTGAAAGAGACGGACCATCCTCCACCATTATGGCTGGTGGGCCAAACGCTGGGATCGTCTGCGCGTGGCCTCCACCCTGTCATCCGTGCCACCCGTGACAGTACCCCCCCTCCTACGAGTGGCCCCCGGACACTCAGGACCAGGCTTATCCGGATGGGAACGGTGAAAAGCGCGGACCAGCCTTGCGGCGGACACCTCCGACGCCGGCACCCACATCCGCTCCTCAGGACCGTACCCCCTCCAGTGCACCAAATACTGAAGAGAACGGCGCAACATGCGAGAATCAACCATCCTCGAGATCTCGAATTCCAGATTCCTCGCCACACAGATGGGCTCAGGAGGCAAAGGAGATGGGTTAGACGACGGCACATACGGCTTGAGGAGCGACCTGTGAAACACATCGTGAATCTTAAGAGCAGGAGGCAACGCAAGACGAAACGCCACGGGATTGATAACGGCGGTTATCCTATAGGGGCCAATAAACCTGGGCCCCAACTTCCAAGAGGGCACCTTCAACTTCACATTCTTGGTAGACAACCACACGTAGTCATTCACACATAGGTCCGGACCTGGCGCACGCTTCCTGTCAGCCATACGTTTGTACCTGTCACCTAAGAGCTTCAAGCTACGCTGTACACCCCGCCAAACCGAGGAGAGGGACGAGGTAAAACGGTCCTCCTCCGGAACTCCGGAAGGACTCGTACCGCTAAAAGTACCAAACTGAGGATGAAACCCATATGCACCGAAGAACGGTGACTTGCCAGTGGACTCCTGAAGACGATTATTAAGGGCGAATTCGGCCAAGGGCAAATAATTTGCCCAAGTCTCCTGATGGTCAGAGACAAAACACTTCAGGTAAGTCTCCAAATTCTGATTCACACGTTCGGTTTGACCATTAGACTGAGGATGAAAAGCAGAAGAAAAGGACAACGTTATCCCCAAACGTGTACAAAAAGCCTTCCAAAATTTGGAGACGAACTGAGTACCGCGATCAGAAACCACATCGGAGGGAACCCCATGAAGCTTCACAATCTCACTTACGAACACCTGTGCCAGAGTCCGAGCATTAGGAAGTGCGGGCAGTGCCACAAAACGAACCATCTTACTGAATCTATCTACTACTACCAGTACCACCGTCTTGCCCGCAGACGCCGGAAGATCGGTGATAAAATCCATTGACAAATGTGTCCATGGCCTCTCAGGAATAGACAATGGCACGAGAGACCCAGACGGACGGGTATGCGGAACCTTAGCACGTGCACACACACCACAGGCGGATACGAATTCCGCTACGTCCTTCCTCAACCCCGGCCACCAAAAGCGACGAGACAAGAGATCAAAAGTGGCCCTACCGCCCGGATGCCCCGCCAGTACAGAGTCGTGATGCTCTGACAGCACCCTGAGGCGCAAAGAGAACGGCACAAAAAGCCTCCCAGAAGGGCAGGAGGCAGGGGCGCCCCCCTGAACCTTCAACACCTCCCCCTCTAGATCAGGGCAAAGAGCAGAAACAACCACCCCCTCCTGCAAGATGGGGACGGGACTCTCATGAGTACTACCACCCGGAAAACTACGCGATAATGCATCCGCCTTCACATTCTGAACCCCCGGACGGTAGGTGACGGTAAAATTAAATCTCGTGAAAAACAAAGACCACCTGGCCTGCCGGGGATTGAGACGCCTGGCGGACTCAAGGTAAGACAGGTTCTTATGGTCGGTAATAACCGTGACGGGATGGACAGCCCCCTCCAGCCAGTGCCGCCATTCCTCAAAAGCCAACTTAATAGCCAACAGCTCCCTATTACCCACATCATAATTCCTCTCGGCCGAAGACAACTTCTTGGAGAAGAACGCACAGGGCACCCATCTCCCAGGCGAAGGGCCCTGCGACAACACAGCCCCCACCCCCACCTCAGACGCATCCACTTCCACAATGAAGGGCTGAGAAAGATCGGGCTGACAAAGAACAGGCGCGGAAGCAAAACAACGCTTCAGGGAGGAAAAAGCCTGGCGAGCAGAATCAGACCACTCAGAAAAATCCGTCCCCTTCCTAGTCATGTCCGTAAGAGGCGTCACCAGTACCGAATAGTTCTTAATAAATTTACGGTAAAAATTGGTAAACCCCAAAAAACGTTGCAATGCCCGTAGATTGTCCGGCTGTTCCCAATCTAGCACCGCCCGGACCTTTTCCGGATCCATCCGGAAACCCAACGGCGACAAGAGGTACCCCAAAAAACGAACCTCCTGAACGGCGAAAACACATTTCTCGAGTTTAGCATACAGTTTGTTGTCCCGTAAGACCTGCAACACCTGTTTGACATGGGACTGATGCGTCTCCATATCGGGAGAATAGATCAAGATATCGTCCAAGTAAACAACTACAAATCTACCCACCAAATGATGGAAAATATCATTGACAAAATGTTGGAAAACCGCCGGGGCGTTAGTGAGCCCGAACGGCATTACGAGACTTTCAAAATGGCCGTCCGGGGTATTAAACGCAGTTTTCCATTCATCCCCCTCTCTGACCCTAATCAGGTTGTAGGCCCCCCTCAAATCCAACTTGGAGAACCATTTGGCACCCACAACCTGACTAAATAAATCAGGGATCAGAGGGAGGGGGTATGGATCACGGACCGTAATCCGATTCAATTCCCGAAAATCCAAACAAGGACGGAGGCCCCCATCTTTTTTTTTCACAAAAAAGAAACCAGCCGCAACCGGCGACGTGGAGGGCCTAATGTGTCCCGTCTCCAGACTTTCAGAAATGAAATCCTTCATTGCTTGTCTTTCGGGACCAGATATAGTAAACATCCTAGCCTTGGGCAGTTTAGCTCCGGGAACGAGGTTGATAGGGCAATCATATGCCCGATGAGGGGGCAAGTCTCGGCACCCCTTCTCTGAGAACACATCCTCATACTCCGATAGGAATGGGGGCAGAGATTCAGCAGATACCACCGAAAGGGATGTAGCCAAACAATTCTCCGAACAAAAATCACTCCATTCCACAATGTCCCTGGACTGCCAATCCACTACGGGATTATGTTTAATCAACCATGGCAAGCCCAGGACAATGGGAGCGGGGAGACCGTCTAAGACATAGCAAGATAACGTCTCCTGATGTTGGGATCCAACCGTTAACTTAATGTTATGTACGATATGTGTGAGACTACCCTGAGCAAGAGGGGCTGAGTCGATGGCATAGATACGGATGGGGCGAGACAATAAACAGCGGTTAAGCCCATGAGCGTGTACAAAACGAGCATCCACCATGCAGATCCCCGCACCACTATCCACAAACACAGAAATGCCTTCCGTTTTGCTCTCTAGCGCCACCTCTGCACTCAGGAGAAAATGGGAAGTACAAACGGAGGATACACACACCTCCCGCTCGACCACCTCCACACCCCCCATAGTCACATGAGGTCCCGGCACCCTAGTCCGTTTAGGAGCGTAGGGACAGGCCCCGATAAAATGGTCTCCTTTCCCACAGAAAAAACAGACCCCCTTCCCCCTGCCCCGGGAGGCACCGGAGGAGAGCCTCGAGGCCGCCGCTCCTCCAAGCTGCATAGGTTCCTCCCCCCTCGGGAGAAATGACTCGCCCTCCGAGTGACCACCCGGCAACAAGGAACCACCATGAGAAGGGCTCCCAGTTGCAGGAGGTCTGCCCCTCCGCTCCTGGAGGCGTCTATCCATGCGAATAGCCAACGACATAGCTGCCTCCAGGGACGGGGGGGTCTCATACACTGCCAGGGCATCCTTCAGTCTTTCTGAAAGACCCTGGCAAAAATGACTCCTGAGAGCCGGATCGTTCCACTTTGTGTCCATAGCCCACCTGCGGAACTCAGAACAATATGATTCCGCCGACCGAGTCCCCTGGTGGAGATGGCGCAATTTGGATTCAGCCAAAGAGACACGGTCAGGGTCATCATATATGAGGCCTAAGGCGTCAAAAAATCCATCCACAGACTGGAGACAAGTAGAGTCCTGTGGCAGAGAGAAAGCCCAGGATTGGGGATCCCCCTGCAGCAATGATATAATAATTCCTACCCGCTGCTGCTCATCACCAGTGGAATACGGCTTAAGCCTAAAGTATAATTTACAGGCCTCTTTGAACACAGTAAATTTGTCTCTGCCTCCTGAAAACCTGTCAGGGAGGGCAACCTTAGGTTCCGGTCTGGCCGGACCCACTGCTTGATTCCCCAAGACACCATTTTGCGGTTGTGGTCCCTGCAGAGCCGACCGAAGGTCCGCAACCTCCAAAGACAAGGTCTGCAGCTGCTGGGCCAAAGCAGACACAGGATCCATAAGGAAAGGAAGGAAAATCAAATCCTCCCCTTCCTTCACTTACAGTTATGGCAGGTGATAATGTCACGCTGGGAGTGGGGAAGACACCCAGCGTAGGATAACGACGGGGGGGATCAGGAGTCCCTAATGCTAAGGGCACAAGAAGGAGACGGTGACCCCTAGACTTCCTAGAGCTGACCCTGTCTGCCCTAACGTCCCTATACAGTCTCCTCAACTGTCGCCGACCACGAACCTCGTCCCTCTCTGATCCTAGATCTATCTTATCTAAGGATCAGATGGAGAGGTTCACTAGACCCCTCCACTATCAACTAAAGACAAACACCAGGGAAGACAGACATTTGGGAAAAGGAAACACTTATCTGACAGCAGAACACAGCAACCTCCACAATCTCAGCTTCTGCTGGAGCAAGGATAAAGTGTGCACAAGGAACTATCACCTGCACCCAGGAAGGGTAATGAACCTCCTTATAAAGGTGGAAGGAGTCTGCTGGGTCCTAGTGACCTACAACATTGGTGGATAAAACCAGACCGAGCGCAAGACCTCCACAGCCGTCTCCCCATAATAGAGAGATCTCATCACACCTTCTTTCCATCAACACAGAAGGTAAATGCTCCTGAAAGAGACGGACCATCCTCCACCATTATGGCTGGTGGGCCAAACGCTGGGATCGTCTGCGCGTGGCCTCCACCCTGTCATCCGTGCCACCCGTGACAATCAGTGTTTACTGCTGGGCATTTTAGGACATCTATATTGCAGTGTCTGGGCTGACATTTTTTGCATTGTATTGCATGTGTTGTGCAGTGCCTTGGCGGACATGCTGTGCATAATAGTACATGTATTGTGCTGTGGCAGGGCGGACATGCTGTGCATAATAGTACATGTATTGTGCTGTGGCAGGGCGGACATGCTGGGCATAGTAGTACATGTATTGTGCTGTGGCAGGGTGGCCATGCTGGGCATAGTAGTACATGTATTGTGGAGTGGCAGGGCGGACATGCTGTGCGTAGTAGTACATGTATTGTGCTGTGGCAGGGTGGACATGCTGGGCATAGTAGTACATGTATTGTGCTGTGGCAGGGTGGACATGCTGGGCATAGTAGTACATGTATTGTGGAGTGGCAGGGCGGACATGCTGTGCATAGTAGTACATGTATTGTGCTGTGGCAGGGTGGACATGCTGGGCATAGTAGTACATGTATTGTGGAGTGGCAGGGCGGACATGCTGTGCATAGTAGTACATGTATTGTGCTGTGGCAGGGTGGACATGCTGGGCATAGTAGTACATGTATTGTGGAGTGGCAGGGCGGACATGCTGTGCATAGTAGTACATGTATTGTGGAGTGGCAGGGCGGACATGCTGTGCGTAGTAGTACATGTATTGTGCTGTGGCAGGGTGGACATGCTGGGCATAGTAGTACATGTATTGTGGAGTGGCAGGGCGGACATGCTGTGCGTAGTAGTACATGTATTGTGCTGTGGCAGGGTGGACATGCTGGGCATAGTAGTACATGTATTGTGCTGTGGCAGGGTGGCCATGCTGGGCATAGTAGTACATGTATTGTGGAGTGGCAGGGCGGACATGCTGTGCGTAGTAGTACATGTATTGTGCTGTGGCAGGGTGGACATGCTGGGCATAGTAGTACATGTATTGTGCTGTGGCAGGGTGGACATGCTGTGCATTGTATTGCATGTGTTGTGCAGTGCCTTGGCGGACATGCTGTGCGTAGTAGTACATGTATTGTGCTGTGGCAGGGTGGACATGCTGGGCATAGTAGTACATGTATTGTGCTGTGGCAGGGTGGCCATGCTGGGCATAGTAGTACATGTATTGTGGAGTGGCAGGCGGACATGCTGTGCGTAGTAGTACATGTATTGTGCTGTGGCAGGGTGGACATGCTGTGCATTGTATTGCATGTATTGTGCAGTGGCAGGGCGGACATGCTGTGCATAGTAGTACATGTATTGTGCTGTGCAGGTGGACATGCTGGCATAGTAGTACATGTATTGTGCTGTGGCAGGGTGGACATGCTGGGCATAGTAGTACATGTATTGTGCTGTGGCAGGGTGACATGCTGGGCATAGTAGTACATGTATTGTGGTGTGGCAGGGTGGACATGCTGGCATAGTAGTACATGTATTGTGTGTGGCAGGGTGGACATGCTGGCATATAGTACATGTATGTGCTGTGGCAGGGTGGACATGCTGGGCATAGTAGTACATGTATTGTGCTGTGGCAGGGCGGACATGCTGGCATAGTAGTACATGTATTGTGCTGTGGCAGGGGGACATGCTGGGCATAGTAGTACATGTATTGTGGAGTGGCAGGGCGGACATGCTGTGCGTAGTAGTACATGTATTGTGCTGTGGCAGGGTGGACATGCTGGGCATAGTAGTACATGTATTGTGCTGTGGCAGGGTGGACATGCTGGCATAGTAGTACATGTATTGTGGAGTGGCAGGGCGGACATGCTGTGCTAGTAGTACATGTAATGTGCTGATGCAGGGTGGACATGCTGGCATAGTAGTACATGTATTGTGCTAGTGGCAGGGTGGACATGCTGTGCAGTATTAGTACATGTATTGTGCTGTGGCAGGTGGACATGCTGGCATAGTAGTACATGTATTGTGCTGTGGCAGGGTGACATGCTGTGCTGATAGTACATGTATTGTGCTGTGGCAGGGTGGACATGCTGTGCATGTAGTACATGTATTGTGCTGTGGCAGGGTGGACATGCTGTGGCATGATTGCATGTATTGTGGATGCCTGCAGGGGGACAGCTGTCATAGTATACTATGTGCTGTGGCAGTGACAGCCAATACATGTACTACATGCCAGCAGTCGCATCTGCCACTCCACAATACATGTACTACTATGCCCAGCATGTTCCACCCTGCCACAGCATAATACATGTATATCAGACACGCACAGCATGTCCAGCCCTGCCACTCCACAATACCATGTACACTATGTCCCAGCATGTCCACCCTGCCACTAGCCACAATACATGTACTAGCTAGTGCACTCAGCAGTGTGCCGACACGCATGCCACTCCACAATACATGTACTACTATGCCCAGCATGTCCATTGCCACTCCACAATACATGTACTACTATGCCCAGCATGTCCACCCTGCCACAGCACAATACATGTACTACTACGCACAGCATGTCCGCCCTGCCACTCCACAATACATGTACTACTATGCCACATGTCCACCGCCACTCCACATCATGTACTACAGCCCAGCATGTCCACCCTGCCACAGCACAATACATGTACTACTACGCACAGCATGTCCGCCTGCACTCCACAATACATGATACAATGCACAATGTCCGCCCTGCCACAGCACAATACATGTACTACATGCACAGCATGTCCGCCCTGCCACAGCACAATACATGTACTACTACGCACAGCATGTCCGCCCTGCCACTCACAATACATGTACTACTATGCCCAGCATGTCCACCTGCCACACACAATACATTACTACTACCACAGTCCCTACTCACAAACATGTCTACTATGCCCAGCATGTCCACCCTGCCACAGCACAATACATGTACTACTATGCACAGCATGTCCGCCCTGCCACTCCACAATACATGTACTACTATGCCCAGCATGTCCACCCTGCCACAGCACAATACATGTACTACTATGCCCAGCATGTCCGCCCTGCCACAGCACAATACATGTACTACTATGCCCAGCATGGCCACCCTGCCACAGCACAATACATGTACTACTATGCCCAGCATGTCCGCCCTGCCACAGCACAATACATGTACTATTATGCACAGCATGTCCGCCCTGCCACTCCACAATACATGTACTACTATGCCCAGCATGTCCACCCTGCCACAGCACAATACATGTACTACTATGCACAGCATGTCCGCCCTGCCACTTCACAATACATGTACTACTATACCCAGCATGTCCACCCTGCCACTCCACAATACATGTACTACTATGCCCAGCATGTCCACCCTGCCGCAGCACAATACATGTACTACTACGCACAGCATGTCCGCCAAGGCACTGCACAACACATGCAATACAATGCACAGCATGTCCGCCCTGCCACAGCACAATACATGTACTACTATGCACAGCATGTCCGCCCTGCCACTCCACAATACATGTACTACTATGCCCAGCATGTCCACCCTGCCACAGCACAATACATGTACTACTATGCACAGCATGTCCGCCCTGCCACTCCACAATACATGTACTACTATGCCCAGCATGTCCACCCTGCCACAGCACAATACATGTACTACTACGCCCAGCATGTCCACCCTGCCACAGCACAATACATGTACTACTACGCACAGCATGTCCGCCCTGCCACTCCACAATACATGTACTACTATGCACAGCATGTCCGCCCTGCCACTCCACAATACATGTACTACTATGGCCAGCATGTCCACCCTGCCACAGCACAATACATGTACTACTATGCACAGCATGTCCGCCCTGCCACTCCACAATACATGTACTACTATGCCAGCATGTCCACCCTGCCACAGCACAATACATGTACTACTACGCACAGCATGTCCGCCCTGCCACTCCACAATACATGTACTACTATGCACAGCATGTCCGCCCTGCCACTCACAATACATGTACTACTACCCACATGTCCCCTGCCACGCATGCCAGCATGTCCCCCTGCCACAGCACAATACATGTATACTATGCCAGCATGTCCGCCCTGCCACTCCATAATACATGTACTACTATGCCCAGCATGTCCACCTGCCACAGCACAATACATGTACTACTACGCACAGCATGTCCGCCGCACTCCACAATACATGTATACTATGCACAGCATGTCCGCCCTGCCACAGCACAATACATGTACTACTATGCCAGCATGTCCACCTGCCACAGCACAATACATGTACTACTAGCACAGCATGTCCGCCCTGCCACTCCACAATACATGTACTACTATGCCAGCATGTCCACCCTGCCACAGCACAATACATGTACTACTACGCACAGCATGTCGCCCTGCCACTCCACAATACATGTACTACTATGCCAGCATGTCCACCCTGCCACACACAATACATGTACTACTATGCCAGCATGTCCACCCTGCCACAGCACAATACATGTACTACTATGCACAGCATGTCCGCCCTGCCACTCCACAATACATGTACTACTATGCCCAGCATGTCCCCTGCCACAGCACAATACATGTACTACTAGCCAGCATGTCGCCCTGCCACTCCACAATACATGTACTACTATGCCCAGCATGTCCACCCTGCCACAGCACAATACATGTACTACTATGCACAGCATGTCCCCCTGCCACTCACAATACATGTACTACTATGCCAGCATGTCCCCCTGCCACAGCACAATACATGTACTACTATGCCCAGCATGTCCACCCTGCCACAGCACAATACATGTACTACTATGCACAGCATGTCCGCCCTGCCACTCACAATACATGTACTACTATGCCAGCATGCCACCCTGCCACAGCACAATACATGTACTACTATGCACAGCATGTCCGCCCTGCCACTCCACAATACATGTACTACTATGCCAGCATGTCCACCTGCCACAGCACAATACATGTACTAGCCGAGTCCACTGCACGCACAATACATGTATATACGCACAGCATGTCCGCCCTGCCACTCCACAATACATGTACTACTATGCCAGCATGCCAGCCCTGCCACAGCACAATACATGTACTACTATGCCCAGCATGTCCACCCTGCCACAGCACAATACATGTACTACTATGCACAGCATGTCCGCCCTGCCACTCCACAATACATGTACTACTATGCCCAGCATGTCCACCCTGCCACAGCACAATACATGTACTACTATGCACAGCATGTCCCCCGCACTCCCGCTTGCCACTCTCCACAATACATGTACTACTATGCCGCATGTCCACTGCACGCACATACATGTCACTAGCAGCATGTCCGCCTGCCACTCCACAATACATGCTACCCAGCACGCACAATACATGTACTACTATGCACAGCATGTCGCCTGACCAATACATGCCTAGCCCTGTCCACCTGCCACCGCACAGCACAATACATGTATACTACGCCAGCATGTCGCCTGCATCCACATACATGTACTATATGCCAGCATGCCACCTGCCACAGACAATACATGTATACTATGCCAGCATGTCCCTGCCACAGCACATACATGTCTATTATGCACAGCATGTCCGCCAAGGCACTGCACAACACATGCAATACAATGCAAAAAATGTCAGCCCAGACACTGCAATATAGATGTCCTAAAATGCCCAGCAGTAAACACTGATAGCCATTACACATCTCCCTTGGACCGCTACTATGGCCTGTATGTGCCCCCTGCCACATAACAACAATGGCCGCCTGCAGTGAAAACAAACATACTGTCCTATAGCTTCAGCCCGGTGGAATGAACAGCTGATTCCAGGAAGTGAGAGAGCGCGCGCTCGGGACCCGCCTCCAGCTGCTGACGTGTGCACGGGCATGAGAGCCCGTGCACCAGCCTTGGAGGAGGAACAAAGGGCTGTGCTTTACTGCAGCTACGTGCACAGGAACAAGACTGACAGCTCAATCTCGGCTTCTACTGCAGCTAGGTAACGCCCAACCGTCTTTACAGTATAAAGTTTATATAGCATTATCTTTACTTATAAAAACCCGTTTTTTTAGCTAAAAACCTTCCAGCACATGTATGTGCTGGGTGTATGGAAGCATATTCATAGCCTAGGGGGGTCATTGGGGGTGGTTGGTTCCCTTTAATCAATTACAGTAATGTCGCAGACATCTTGGTTGTAGCATTGCTGTGGTTGGCTAGCCGCCCAGCCTCATAGGGTGCCACTGCCACTGCCATTTTGCCCGCATTACATCCGGAGCAAGTGTTGGAGAAGCATAGGGACAAATCGATGAGCTGCAAGGGAGAGTGTTAGGCCTCTTCATAACAAAAGCCTTTTCAGGGCTACCTCTAGTGTATACTACCTCAGTGTAGATTAGCAAGGGACAGATATTGGAACAGGAACAGTTGAAATGGTCTGTTCAGCAGCTGCATAATACCACCAAAACAACAGTTTTTTGAGAGCTAAAGAGACACAGTACAGAGTTAGACTACAGGAAGGGCAAGTGACTCCATCAGGATCAGTGACCCGCAGTGTCAGTGTCCAGCTGGGTCAGTGTAAAGCATCAGTATTGAAAAATCTCCTACTTCCATGCTACAAACCTTGCACAAAGCCATTTAACCCGCTTGTGCTTGTGTCCACATTGCAAAAAGGCAGTTTTCCCAATGAAAAGCAGCAGTACTCCAAGATTTCCTACTGCTTGCGACAAACCTTGCACTAGGCCAATTTAACCACTGGTGTTTATGTCCACATTACAAAAAGTTGGTCTTCCCAATTCAAAGTAGCAGTACTCCAAAATTTCCTACTACAGTATTCGCATTACTCGTTATTCTGCGAGTTTTTGTGCACTTGCCTCGCTATATTCGGATGTCCCACCCTGTAGTTGTGGCGCCTCCTCTGCAGCCACTAAACATGCTGGGCTTCTTAACCAATTACAGTAATGCTGCAGATGTAGCACCCCATTAGTCAGTGCGCAACAGAGGGGTACTGCACCCAAGGCAGAGAGTGCAGTATTCCTGTTATAGGGGGAGGTAATGTAGGTCTGAGGCTCTCAATCTGCATTCACACACTTAGAGCAGGAGACTATAGGGTTATATCCTTTGATGAGAGACCAAGTCTCTTTGGAAGTACACTGAGCTGTAGGCTGATTTTCTGCTGAGGGAAAAAAAATAAAAAATTTAAATCTTAGTTCTTAGCGAGTGTGACCGCGAGCTTAGTGTGACCGGGAGCGTAAGTGCGGACGGAAGTAAATGTGTGACTTGTGATTCAGTGACTTTGGATTCAGGGAGTTTGGAAGGGAGGACTTACTGAATTGCTGGTTGTATTTTATTAATACTTTGCATTTCTTTTTACTTATCATTTCTGTTTGGTGCAATCCCAATTAGGAAATGAGCTCCATGATTGGCAATGCCATCCAGTGTACATCTTGCCACATGTATGCATTCCTTGAACAGCCGGTCGAGGGTGCATACTGCTGTGTGAGATGTGAGTATGTTGTGCATTTGGAAGCCCAGATACTGGATCTAAATGAACAACTGACAACGCTGAGATCCATAGACAATATGCAAAGTAGTCTGCTGCTCACTAAACAGCTGCTCAATGGGATAGATGTGGGGGAGGATGGTAGCATGGAACTGCAGGACAGTGAGGTAGCCAGCTGGGTGACAGAAGGCGGGGTAGAGGGAAGAGTGCCAGGGAGGCTAGCCCTGATCTGACACACCCCAATAAATTTGCTAAGTTGGCAGATGAGGGGGGTGCGAGTTCAGGGATAGCACTGCTGCAGCAGGGCATGACCTCTGAAAGCCAGAGGAGTGTCTGCTCCAGTAAGGGGGAAAACAGGAGAATAGGGCAGGACAGACAGGTGCTGGTAGTGGGGGACTCAATTATTAGGGGAACAGATAGGGCAATCTGTCACAAAGACAGGGATCATCGAACAGTGTGCTGCCTACCTGGCGCTCAAGTCCGGCACATCGCTGATTGGGTTGACAGATTACTGGGAGGGGCTGGTGAGGACGCAGCGGTCATGGTGCACATTGGCACAAATGACAAAGTTAGAGGTAAGTGGAAGGTCCTTAAAGATGATTTCAGGGAATTAGGCTGCAAGCTTAAGGCAAGGACTTCCAAGGTAGTATTCTCTAAAATACTGCCTGTACCACGCGCCACACCAGAGAGGCAACGGGAGATTAGGAAGATAAATAAGTGGCTCAGGAATTGGTGTAGGAAGGAGGGGTTTGGGTTCCTGGAGAACTGGGCCGACTTCTCTCTTGGCTACAGGTTCTATGCTAGGGGCGGGCTGCACCTCAATGGGGAGGGTGCAGCTGTGCTGGGGGAGAAAATGGCTAGAAGGTTGGAGGAGTGTTTAAACTAGGGATTGGGGGGGAGGGTATTCATTGTACAGGAGAGGATGATAGTGTAAATAGTAACCTGAGAACAAGTAATAAAATTGGGGGTGGCATGGGGGGTGGGGTTAGAACAGTCTAGTAGGAAGGAATAGAGGTAAAGAGAGATGCATAAAGTGCATGTACACTAATGCCAGAAGCCTCAGCAACAAAATGGAGGAATTAGAATTGATTTTGTTGGAAAATAATTATGACATGGTGGGGATATCGGAGACATGGCTGGATGAGAGCCATGACTGGGCTGTTAATTTACAGGGCTATAGTCTGTTCAGAAATGACCGTACAAATAAGCGAGGGGGAGGTGTATGTTTATATGTAAAATCATCCTTAAAACCCATCCTGCGTGATAATATAGGTAAATCTAATGTAAATGTAGAGTCTCTGTGGGTGGAGATAAGGGGAGGGGGAAAAATAATAAATTACTGATAGGGTTTGTTATAAGTCCCCAACAATAATGGAAGTGGAGGAGAAAATTCTCATAAAGCAAATAGATGAAGCAGCGACTCAGGGAGAAGTCATTATTATGAGGGACTTCAACTACCCTGAAATACATTGGGGAACAGAAACCTGCAGTTCTAGCAAAGGTAATAGGTTTTTGACAACTATGAGAGACAATTACCTTTCACAACTGGTTCAGGACCCAAGAAGAAGGGGGGCACTGCTGGACCTAATATTAAGCAACAGGCCAGACCGCATATCAAATATACAGGTTGGAGATCACTTGGGTAATAGTGATCATAAAATAAAAAGTTTTCAAGTATCCTTTAATAAGATGTGTAGTTGAGGGGCTACAAGAACACTAAACTTCAGGAAGGCAAATTTCCAACGGTTGAGAGATGATCTTAGTGCAGTAAACTGGGACGATATCCTGAGACATAAAAGTACACAAAGCAAGTGGGAGACGTTTATTAGCATCCTGAATAGGGCCTGTGCACAATATATACCCTATGGGAATAAGCATGCTAGAAATAGGAGGAAACCACTATGGCTAAATAAGGCTGTAAGGGGTGCAATAAATGACAAAAAGAAAGCATTTAGGGAATTAAAGCAAGTAGGTAGTGATGAGGCATTAAATAAATACAGAAAATTAAATAACATTTGTAAAAAGCAAATCAAGGCAGCAAAGATTGAGACAGAGAGACTCATTGCCAGAGAAAGTAAAAATAATCCCAAAAATATTTTTTAACTACATAAATAGTAAGAAGCTAAAAAATGATTGTGTTGGCCCCTTTAAAAATAATCTGGGTAAAATGGTGGATGAGGATGAGGAAAAAGCCAATATGCTAAATGACTTTTTTTCAGCAGTATTTACACAAGAAAATCCCATGACAGACAATATGATCAGTGATAACAAAAACTGTCAATTAAATGTCACCTGCTTAACCCAGCTGGAAGTACGGCATCATCTAAAAATCACTAAAATTAACAAATCCCCGGGCCCGGATGGGATACACCCCAGAGTGCTGCAGGAATTAAGTACTGTTATAGATAGACCATTATTTTTAATCTTTAAAGATTCCATAATAACAGGGTCTGTACCACAGGACTGGCGTATAGCAAATGTGGTGCCTATATTCAAAAAGGGAACAAAAACTGAACTTGGAAATTATAGGCCAGTAAGCTTAACCTCTACTGTGGGTAAAATCCTACAGGGTTTTCTAAGAGATGCTATACTGGAGTATCTGAAGAAAAATAACCTCATGACCCATTATCAACATGGTTTTACGAGGGACCGTTCCTGTCAAACTAATCTAATAAGCTTCTATGAAGAAGTAAGTTCTGGACTGGACCAAGGAAATGCAGTGGATGTGGTGTATATGGACTTTTCAAAAGCTTTTGATACGGTGCCACACAAAAGGTTGATACATCAAATAAGAGCAATGGGGATAAGGGAAAATATGTGTAAGTGGGTTAAAAACTGTCTTAGCGATAGGAAACAAAGGGTGGTCATTAATGGAACACACTCAGAATGGGTCACAGTTAACAGTGGGGTGCCACAGGGGTCAGTGTTGGGCCTGCTTCTTTTTAATATATTTATTAATGACCTTGTAGGGGACATACAGAGTAGAATCTCAATATTTGCAGATGACACTAAACTCTGCAGGGTAATCAATACAGAGGAGGACAATTTTATATTACAGGAGGATTTATGTAAACTAGAAACTTGGGCTGATAAATGGCAAATGAGCTTTAATGGGGATAAATGTAAGGTCATGCACTTGGGCAGAGGAAACAAAAGGTATAATTATGTGCTTAATTGTAAAACGCTGGGCAAAACTGTCACTGAAAAGGACCTGGGTGTATGGGTAGATGACAAACTCACATTTAGTGGCCAGTGTCAGGCAGCTGCTGCAAAGGCAAATAAAATAATGGGATGCATTAAAAGAGTCATAGATGCTCATGAGGAGAACATAATTTTACCTCTATACAAGTCACTAGTGCGACCACACTTAGAATACTGTGTACAATTCTAGTCTCCGGTGTATAGGAAAGACATAGCTGAACTAAAGCGGGTCCAGAGAAGAGCGACCAAGTTTATTAGAGGACTGAGGGGTCTGCAATACCAAGACAGGTTATTAAACTTGAGGTTATTTAGTTTGGAAAAACAAAGGCTTAGGGGTGATCTTATAATAATGTATAAATATATGAGGGGACAGTACAGAGAAATTTCTAATGATCTCTTTACTCTTAGGCCTGAGACTGGGACAAGGGGGCATCCTCTACGTCTGGAGGAAAAAAGGTTTAATCAGAATCACAGACGTGGATTCTTTACTATAAGAGCAGTGAAACTATGGAACTCTCTGCCACATGATGTTGTAATGAGTGAGTCACTACTAACATTTAAGAAGGGCCTGGATGCCTTTCTTGAAAACTATAATATTACCAGTTATATATACTAGATTCTTTGATAGGGCGTTGATCCAGGGAATTAGTCTGATTGCCATATCTGGAGTCAGGAAGGAATTTTTTCCCCCAATGTGGAGCTAGTGTTGCCACATGGTTTTTTTTTGCCTTCCTCTGGATCAACATGTTAGACTATGGGTTGAACTAGATGGACTTAAAGGCTTCCTTCAACCTTAAAAACTATGTTACTATGTTACTATGTAAGTCCCGGTGGGAGGAGTTTCAGGCTAGAGCAGTGTGAGCGCGTGAAGCAGACAAGCAGAAAGTCTGTGGAGAGAGACAGAGAAGGACCCTTCAGGAACACCACAAGGAGGGTGCCCAGAAGGAGCGGTGAACCAGACAGAGAGGGGCAAAGAAGAGGGTGACCAAACGCTCTGGCCCAGTCCAAAGTGGGGTACCGGCTCCGACGTGGATCAGAGGTCCATCCCTGAACTGCAAATTACCGGCGTGGTCGATGTCTTCATAGGTGCACATTCCAACCGCCCAAATCAAGCACGGTCTCCACCAGAAGTGCTAGACTGGGTTGAGTTCCCTTTGGAGAAAATGAGAGTTCCCATATCACCCGATGGGCCTGGTTCAACAAGCGGGATTCGTGCAGGGCAGCGCAAGGAAGATGGAGAGCGCAGAGGCAGGACAGAGCAAGTATACAGAAGGAACATCACGGAGCTTCAGAGAGACATTGCTTCCTCCTGTGACACCTGATTCACTACCCGAGCTGTAACACCTGTGAACTGTGTACAAGCTGAAGGTAACTGGAGTAAAGATCCGTGCAAAGCAAGCGTTTGTGTATATTCATGGTTAACTGTGAAATTCCAGTCTCACAGCAGAGACTGCGCTGCTCTATTTCACCATTGTTACCCTACACTGCCCCAGGGGACCATGCTCTTACCTGTAGGGAGCTACAACATCTTGCTGCCATCCATCCCTCCCGGAGGTCTGCAGCAGCGCTGGGGCCATCACCGGATCTACAGGTGGCGTCACGACTTCTATAAACTTTTATTCCTATAAATTACCCTTTTTATTGTCACCGCAAGGGCACAGGCTCGGGCACCGACCATCCATGACATCCCTGAACCCGACCGCCCAAGGCCTGAGTACCTAGACTCTTGTAGGCCCAACACAGACATCTTGTTTGTAGTATTACTGTGATTGGCTGGCCGCCCAGCCTCATAGGATATATTTAAGCTCTGCCACCGCCATTTTGCCCGCAATGGATAAGGAGCAAGCGTTGGAGAAGCATAGGGACATATCACTGAGCTGCAAGGGAGAGTATTAGGCCTCTTCATAACAAAAGCCTTTTCAGGGCTACCTCTAGTGTATACTACCTCAATATAGATTAGCAAGGGAGATATTGGAGCAGGAACAGTTGAATGCATCCATTCAGCAGCTGCATAATACCACCAAAACAATAGCTCTTTTGAGAGCTGAAGAGACACAGTACAGCGTTAGACTACAGGGAGGGCAAGTGACTCTATTAGGATCAGTGACCCGCAGTGTCAGTGTCCAGCTGTAAAGCATCAGTACTGAAAAATTTCCTACTGCCTGCTACAAACCTCGCACAAGTCCACTTAACCCGCTTGTGCTTGTGTTCACATTGCAAAAAGGTGGTTTTCTCAATGAAAAGCAGCAGTACTCCAAAATTGCCTACTGCCTGCTACCAAGCACACACCAGGCCATGTTACCCGCTGTTTTGGGGGTGACAGGCTGGACTTTTCGGTCCCTAATACTCCTTTTAAAAAGGTTGTTATTGCCCTCCACAAAGTAGTATTCCGAACATTTGCTACTGTCTGTTACCAAGCACACATCAGGCCATGTCACCCTTCTGCTATCTATAATACTCCTCTTAAAAAGGTGGTTTTTGCCCTCCACAAAGCAGTATAGTCCAAACATTTGCTACTGCCTGTTACCAAGCACACACCACCAGGCCATTTTACCCGCTGTTTTGGGGGTGACAGGTAGTGTTGAGTCACCACCCTAGTGTTCTAGTTCGATACAATTCGTCGAATGGGAGGGGTGTTCGTCAAATGTTCGTCGAACATCCTCGAACACACTAAAAGACTAGTGTGGTGGTCAATTTCAGTTCTGCAATGTATATACATACATTGCGGAACTGAAATTAAGTAAAATCAAGGGTTGGAAAAAAAAAAAAGGATACTCACCTCACTCATCCATCCAGCGACGCTTCCAGCACTGTCTATGTGTCGGAGATGTGATCCCAGCAGCGTTTCACGATATAATGACGAGTTCTCGAGATAACTCGTCATGTGACCGGAAACCGCTGACGAGATTATGACGTTACCGCAGGTCCTACAGGTCCTCACTAGTAGTGAATAGTAGTGAGGACCTGCGGTCACATGACGAGTTATCGCGATAACTCGTCATGTGACCGGAAACCACTGCCGAGATTATGACATCACCTCAGGTACTACAGATCCTCACTACTATTCACTACTAGTGAGGGCCTGTAGGACCTGCGGTGACGTCATAATCTTGGCAGCGGTTTCCGGTCACATGACAAGTTATTGTGAGAACTCGTCAGTTCACCGGGAAACGCTGCTGGGATCACATCTCCGACAGGTAGACAGTGC
This sequence comes from Allobates femoralis, assembly GCA_033576535.1. NCBI lineage: Eukaryota > Metazoa > Chordata > Amphibia > Anura > Aromobatidae > Allobates > Allobates femoralis. The sequence goes on along the minus strand of JARQOC010000002.1, from coordinate 654,887,880 downwards.
TGGAAGCGTCGCTGGATGGATTAGAGAGGTGAGTATCGATTTTTTTAATTTTTAACCCTTGATTTTACTTCATTTCAGTTCCGCAATGTATGTATATACATTGCGGAAATGAAATCGAACTGAAATCGAACATGACCTCGAACTGCCGAATTTTAAGCCAATTGTTCTAATTCGATGAACGACTCGAACATCGCCAAAAACAGCTTGGATTTGAGATTGGTGAACAATTCGATTCGAACATTGCTCATCTCTAGTGACAGGCAGGCTTCTGCTATCCACAATACTTCTCTTAAAAATGGAGGTTATTGCCCTGCACAAAGCAGTATAGTCCATAAATTGGCTACTGCCTGTTACCAAGCACACATCAGGCCATGTTTCCTTTCTGCTATCCACAATATTCCTGTTAAAAATGGAGGTTATTGCCCTCCACAAAGCAGTATAGTCCGAACATTTGCTACTGTCTGCTACCAAGCACACACCACGCCATGCAACCCACTGTTTTTGGGGTGACATTTACATAGGATTGTGCCACCAAAAGTTCACAAATCAATACAGTGCTATAGTGCTTGTAAAATCCTAAACAGTACTACTACCATGTAATGCTGTTTGGCAGAAACCATGCACTATTTGATAATCCCCTTGTCAGTTTTGGGGTTACATTTTGCTTGACACTACAAGTATATATGATATATGTCCACTGTACAATGCCAAATGTTTGTTGTGTATGTGCAACTGCAGATTGTGTGCAGGTGGCATCAGGGCCTGCTTCCTGGACAACATATTGGGAAGCATTACACGGGGAAAGTGCCAGTGGTTTTGCAGTCATACACAGTTTTGCTTGTACGCGTTCCAACAACTGAGTGGGGTGCTGCATATGTCAGCAGTATTTTCAGAATGCTAACAGAGATATTTTGTTGAATAACACATTTAATAGTGGGTGAATTGATGCCACTTTGGTGCAATGTGGGCATTGTTTTTTCAAATGGGGAGACATTTGTTGTGGTGTGTGTTGTGTGTTTGTGATTTTAGCTAAGCTCTCTGAGTACCTTGCTTACACCTGTTACTCATATCCGTATTCCTGATTCACGTTGAAGCTCTCGTTGGGCAATGCAGCATCGTGACAACACTGATTTGAATGAGGTTGAGTATTTCATTGACCTTTTTGCCGATATAGTGGGTGAACATATGCCCATTCAGCAAAGCAAACACAAACTTTTCAGGTTTGGTCAGCTGTACTTCACATCATTTTTAAAAGTTAACTGTTTTGGGAAATTTAAGTTGTGTTGCTCTCTTTTGGAGGAATTCAATTACAAACTAGGGATAGATCTAGTCCCTTTGAATTTAATGAGAGTCAGTCTGCCTGAATTTTCTGTGGTAAGTCATGTGCACCTATCAGTGACGATTGATTGCCCCACCGTAACAGAAAACATGCTCTGCTACGACACTAGCAGCAGGGCAGGCGAGCACCTCCAAGGCGTATAAGCATAGATCAGGCCAAGTGTTCAGCTTGGACATACAATAATTAAAGGGAAGTGCAATCATCATGAATGACACAGGTATGGTCAGTTAAATATCCCTTTAGCATCTTGTTCAACTTCAATCTTCTTGGCATTGTTATAGGCACAGATAGCCGTTGCTGATATGCTGATTTATTGAATATGGCCCACTTTGTGCACATTTCCCCCCCTACCCAACATCTATTGTAGCTGGTGTGCGTGTCTCTCCCCATTAATCCATGCTGTTGAAAATATCTGGTCACCTCCGCCGCCATGTTGTCAGAAGGTGATGTTTTCAGCAAGTGATGTACAATGCCACGGCTAACCAATATAGATTGTTAGCAAAAATGTGTATCACACGGGGGTCTTAACACAGACACACATGAACTGTGCCATATCTGTCAACCTTCAAACAGGCAAAGGTTTTGTGTCACTAACACAAGGAACAATACCCATCTCCTCATGCTGCTTCGCCTCCACCTCCTCCTCTCCAGCCCATTCAAGCTGGGGTTGGGAGTCCACTCTGCAGCAATGGGAGTCCACTTGATGAGGGCTCCTCCCTAATGTATAGAGGACCCTCCCAAATGAATAGAGGAGGGCCCTTCCCAAAGTATAGCAGGGAGCCCTCTTTAATGTATAAAGGAGGGTCCTCCCTAATATATAGAGGGCCCTCCCAAATGAATAGAGGAGGGCCCTTCCCAAAGTATAGAGGAGGGCCCTCCCGAATGTGCAGATGTGATGACTTTCAGTCCAGCAATCATGCTTGTGATTATGCTGTGCTACTCTTAACGCAGTGGATTCAGCACTAAATGTATAGATGAGGGCCCTCCAAACGTATAGAGGAGGAACCACCAAAATGTCTAAGTAAGAGCAGTCCCTCCAAAACGTACATTAGAGGGCCATCTCTGGGCTCTTAGCAATCTCAGGTTTTCTGCCTACTGCAGGCCCTCTGAACATTGAATTTAGTGCTGCAAATGTCATGGAGGTCGAGGAGAAGGAGGAGAAGGGTGAAGCCCAATGCTAAAATGGGCATATTGTAAACTGCTATGGAATATATATTCCACTATCTGAGTCTCAATGTGGGAGGGACTGCCCAAAGTCTAAGTAAGAGCTGTCCCTCCAAAACGCATGTTACAGGTCATCTCTGGGCCTTCAGGAATCTCAGGTTTCCTGCCTACTGCAGGCCCTCTGAACATTTGAATTTAGGGCCGAAAATTTCATAGATGTGGAGGAGAAGGAGGAGGGTGAAGCCTAATGCTAAAATGGGCACATTGTAAACTGCTATGGAATATGTATTCCACTATCACAGTGTCAAGCGATGAGAACCACCCAAATGTCTAAGTAAGAGCAGTTCCTCCAAAACGTATGTTACAGGGCTCCCTCTGGGCCCTCAGCAAACTCAGGTTTCCTGCCTACTGTAGGTCCTCTGTACATTTGAATGTAGGGCCGCAAAATATCATAGACGTGGAGAAGGAGGAGGAGGAGAAGGAGGGTGAACCCCAACACTACAATTGGCGGCACATTGTAATCTGCAATAGAATATGTATTCCACCATCACAGTGTCAATGGGGGAGGGACCACCCAAATGTCTAAGTAAGAGAGGTCCCTCCAAAACATGTGTTAAAGGGCCCTCTCTGGGTCCTCAGCAAACTCAGGTTTCCTGCCTATTGCAGGGCCTCTGAACATTTGAATTTAGGGCCGCAAAATGTTTTGGATGTGGAGGAGGAGGATGGTGAAGCCCAACGCTTCAATGACCACATTGTAGGGCCACAAAATATCATAGACATGGAGGAGGAGGGGGAGGAGGAGAAGGAGGGTGAACCCCAACACTACAATGGGCGGCACATTGTAAATTGCTATGGAATTTCCACTATCACAGTGTCAAAGGGGAGGGACCGCTAAAATGTCTAAATAAGAGCAGTTCCTCCAAAATGTATGTTACAGGGCCCCCTCTGGGCCCTCAGCAAACTCAGGTTTCCTGCCTACTGCAGGCCTTCTGAACATTTGAATTTAGGGCCGCAAAATGTTTTGTACGTGGAGGAGGAGGATGGTGAAGCCCAACGCTTCAATGACCACATTGTAATCTGCTATGGAATATGTATTCCACTATCTGATTCTCAATGATGGAGGGATCGCCCAAATGTTGAAGTAATAGGGGTCCCTCCAAAACGTATGTTACAGTTACAGGACCACCCTGAGGGCTCTGAGGTCAAAGATCAACATACCTACTGGTACATTGTTGCTGCCCTTGTAAAGTGCTGGGGAATAGCTAAAAAAAATGATGTGTTATAGAGGGACCTACAAAATGTATTAGGTCCCTCCCAATTGTAAAAGGAGAAGAAAAGCTACAACAATATGTGTGAACAAACACTTAAAGCGATATTTTTTTTGTTTCTGATTTATTTAGCCTTGTATACAAGGGATTATGCATGAAAAACTGTTTCTGAACTTTTTTGTCCTGTTAAATGTGATTTAGGTTAGGTTTGGTAGTTGTTTTTGTGTATCTGTTATGGTACCTTTACACGCCGCTACAGGATGGTGGAAACAACCGGGTGCTTCACATGCACGAGCACGCACAAACGGTTGAAAACGGTACCCGCACCACCTTTACACGCCGCAACAAGGTGCGCTACAGTAGGTTACATCTATCTCTGGATACACAGCCGGGTGCCACAAGTTACCTTCTGCAGAGCACCTTACCCCATTTACACGCCACTACAACAAGGTAATATGGGCGGACCTGGTGCAGCAGGGACAACACATAGGCGTGCCAGAATTGGGGATTACGAGACGCTAGTACGGTGATAGGACAAAGCAATAGCATCATGATTGGCCAGCCAGCGCAGGAGGCTGACTAATACATGACGCTCGAGCAATTGTGTCGTGTGACTGGTCAGCTCCTTAAATATGCCGCCCTGTGCAGCGACTACCAATCGCAATGCAGGAGCTGCCTCCAATGATCGCTGAAGGGGGCGGTTTCCCGGAGCCTGTGTCACGCCCCAGGTAGATAGCAAGGTGTCGAAACAACCCGCTTGTTCCTTATTTACAAACCGTTACAGACCGCTACCATCACCTTGAAATCAACCTGTTTTAGAGCACTGCTCTGAAACAGGTGCCGCAAGTGACAGGTGGAAACAACCGTCTTTACACGCCGCTACCTCGGGTTGATTTGGCGGTGCAAGATACATTTGTCTCATCTACAGGGTTGTTTCCACCATCCTGTAGCGGCGTGTAAAGGTACCATTAGGGTGCATGCACACGGTCCGGAGGAACTGGGTGTTGGAAGCAGCTCCTCCGGACCCGAGGGAAGCCGCTGGTGGCCGCAGGAAGACCGCAGCCGCCCTGTACTCACCGTGTGCGGTTCGGTGAAGGGCGGCTTCTCCCTGCTGTCACCCAATGGGAGCCGCTTCCGACTCCGCAGCATGAAATGAACATGCGGAGGAGGAGCGGACTCCCCGCAATCCCATCCACTATGCTAGTCTGTACTACGCAGCGTTTTGGATGCAGCTCAAAGACGCTGCGTCCAAAACGCTGCGCATCCTGATCGTGAGGATGCACCCCTACAGCGACATAATCCTGCAACAAAGCTATTCCCACAAACCATATGGGAGTAAGAAATGCATGCAGGCATATTCTCCAGGCTCTTACCATTTTGTTTCATCACTTTCCCACCTATTTCAGCCTTTTCCTCAGGCCCCCAGACCCCTTTGTAGGGTCCAGCAGAAAATTAATTGCATTTCCTATTTGTGACGACCACCCGCTATGAGGCCAAGCTGTTGGCAAGGCAGCACCCCGAGAAGCCCTGAGACCCTTTACCCCTATACAGGGATCTGGACTTACAGCGGAGCCCAGGAGGTAGCTGCCTATGATGAGCAGCGGATCAGAGCAGGAAGGTCCCCAAGAAGGGAATAAAAACCAGGATCTGAAAATGTAGTCCGGAGTCCGAGTCAAACTGGGAGGGCAGCTAAGGCCCCATTCACACACTGCTTTTTTTGCTACATATTTTTACGCACAAGGTCATCACAAACCAGGAGTGGGTGAATAAACATATAAGTGGAGCACTTGTTTCTATTAGGCGGCCGTCACACGCTACGATATCTTGAAAGATATCGCTTGAACGCGCCAGATGAAACATCGCTTGAACGATGTCTCTGCGTGTGACGGCAAGATACGACGAGCGAGAACTGTTCAAATCACAAAATCGAGATCTGAGCTCCGGACCTCAGATCTTGCGATTAGCGATTTCACGATATGCCTCATCGTGGTGTATAACACCACGATGAGCGATCTCCCAGCGGCAGAGTCTATGCTGGGAGATGGTAACTATGGTACATGTCGGGTTACTAAGCGATGCGCGGCGCCTAGTAACCCGATGTGTACCATAGTAACCAGCGATCTCGCTGGCCCACATCGCTGGTGAGTCTGTCTGTGTGACATCTCACCAGCGATGTGAGCGATATTGTAAGCGATCGCGCGTGCACGTGATCACTTACAATATCGCTAGCGATATCGTAGCGTGTGACGGCCGCCTTAGACCTTTCCTCTGAGTGTGCCACTCCCGGTTTGGATTGTTCCACTCCTGGCTTATTTTGAGCTTATGCGTAAAACTACGCAGCAAAAAAAGCAGTGTGTGAATGGGGCCTAAGTGTGGTATGGTGGCCACCTATGGTCTGCATGGATGGTATACACCACATAGGCAGAAGGCTGCTGGACTGTTTTTATGAATGTCTTGCCAGTACCTGGAAGCCAAAATCTGCTTAACAGCATAGCAAGAGTTAAGCTTGCAACTTGCTGGAGATGTGGGTGTGTCTCAGGATGTTGGAATGGAGTCTGTCTTTAACATGTGAGAGACTGAGAGACACTGAGGCATGGAGATCTCAGGTCCTGGAGGCCGGTGTGGACTGACTACAGGCTGTGTGTGAGGTAACAGACTGTTTGCTTTTGGATAGCCGAAGAAAGGCTCATGTTTAATTTGCACTGTGTGGTTTATGCTGTCCTGAATAAACCAGCTGGACCTATTTCATAGAAGATTTATGATTTTGTGCTGCTAAGCGAGTGTACCCCGGCCAGCTCTGTGATCGCCTCATCACATGTGGGGGAGAATGCGGGCATTGTAGCAGCCTTATTGCTGGAGGCAACACACGAGGCCTACAAGTTGTGGATTATGGTAACGGTGCAGTTGCACTTATATGGACATTGGTTGCTACGGGCAACTGCACAACGTACCCAAGCGCATTTTCCGGTGACTCGGTGGGGTCACAAAGACGTCACATCCAAGGGTCGGGCTGTGGCTTGGAGGGGCCAAGAAGGTGGACAACGCTCTCAACCCAGCTGTACGGGGGAGGAGTCAAGTGTCTGGTCTCTGCTTGGTGAACAGTAACACACCACAGGCTGGAGATCCTGGTTGTATGGGCGGTACAACCAGGAAAGGCTAGTGCAACTCTACCCCCCCTTTTTCCCTAGAACATCAGGTATTACCCATTGGAGCGCCCCTCCTATTTTTTTCTCATTGCATCAAGAGAGCACCTGGCAGCGTGGAAGAACTGCTGAAACCCCTGCTGCAGAGCTAGCAGCAGCAGCGCCCACAATGTGTTGTGGGGGTCACCAGAAAGTATCCCCTATAGACTGAGTTGCCCAAAAGGGGGTGGAGTCCCAAAAGGGGGAGGTGTCCTTAAAGGGGATAATAGCCCAAAAGGAGGTGGAGTCCCAAAAGGGGGAGGTGTCCCTAAAGGGGGTAATAGCCCAAAAGGGGGCGGATTCCATGAAGGGGATAATGGCCCAAAAGTGTATGAAGTCCCAAAAATCGGTAGTTGTGCAAAAAGGGGCGGGACATCCCAAAGTCCAAGGGGTGGCGCAGACGGATTGTTGCCAGGGACAAATGTACTGTGTGTGTCCTGTCTGCAAGATAGACTACTCACCTGGAGAGGTTCCACGTGTTTGTTCCGTGGGAGTCAAAGCAGAACCTGTGACTGGACTTGTAGATTCTGGGAGCCTGGTGACCCTAGTGAGGGCTACGCCTGATGTCTACCTGATGCCCGGAAGGAAGATTAAAGTTACCTGCATTCATGGAGACACTAAAGACTATCCAGTGTCCAGAGTGGTCATTGAAACATCCAGGGACATTGGGAGTCATGATGTGGGTGTAGTCCCAGACTTAGAGTGTCCAGTCATAATAAGCCGGGACTAAATTGTTTTTGGACTTATGGGAGGAAGGGCTTGTGTTTGGCTGCTCTGGTAAGAGTCAGAACAGTACTACAGAAACACAAATTCAGCGGGAGGCTCAAGGGATTGCCTGTGATATACTAATGCCTAAAAGCTAGTTGATATCTCATAAGTGTGACAGTCCAGAGTTAGGAGTGACTAAAGAGAATGGTGGTTCTCCCCAATCTAAAAACCTGATGGTTAAAGTGAAAACTGACAACATGACTGTTGCTTACAGGGTAGCTCCAAAACAAGGGGTTGATGTGAAAGTGGGAGGTGACTTGTTGTTCCACAACCAGAAGGGGAGTGACACAGACTCCAGAACTGACCAAACACTACCAAAGTACAAAGGGATTACAGTAAGGAAGGGCCCGGCAAGGATGTCAAATCCTCCCGTCGCAAAAGGAACAAGCACCACAAAGAAGCGGCCGACGTGAACCATTGGTATGTTGTGCTTTGCCCTCCTCCTCCTCCATCACCACCTCCATGTTTTTGTAGCATTGGCCATTCCAAGCTGAGCAGAGGCAGGACCACTGCCAAACTGTGCACTACCAGCATGATCAAGCACATGGCACCCCAGTTGGAATTCTTGGGTACAAAACCTGTGTCTGCGGGTGAAGCCACTGCAACTTCCCCTGTGCTACAGCCTTCCCAATCTGCTATCTTGGAAGCAAGTGCTGATGCAACCACCAACCACATCCACTTTGCTGTCCCAGTACAGTGTTCAGTTGTCTCTTTCCCAGATGTTGGAATGGAAGCAGAAATATTCAACCACCCAACCATAGGCCCAAACACTAACAAACACATTTCCATACTGCTAGCCCGGGAAATGATGTTTCCACTTGTCGACACAGTCTTTCTGCAACCTCTTTGCGTGGACCACTTCTGGTACTAAGTGCCCAGACACCACCATTTTTCCAAGTGTGCCAGTCCCACATTGTAGAAGACGTTTCCCACAATATCACCCCTGCTATGATGAACGCAGTAACAAGGAGGTTTACCTAACCACAGACACATAGACAAGTTCTAGTGGATGGGGGTGATACATTTTTCTGACAGCACACTGGGTGAACTTGGTGGAGGCTGGGACAGAGTCCAAGCCTGGGATATCACACATCCTATCCACTTCAAGAATAACAGGCCCAACTCCACCAGTGTTTCCCTCTCCTCATATGCCAGTTCCTGTCTCCCCTCCTCCTGCTCCTCATCCTTTGGTGAATTACTCTCCCTATCACTCCGTACTGGAGCTCTGCAGCATTGCCTCTGCAAAGCAGCACACACTCTGCTGTAGCTCATTTGTTTAGGTCATGGTAAACTACACAAAGCAGAAGAGCTGTTGAAAAGGATAGAAGCAATGACCGATCAGTGGCTCTCCCAGATCAACCTCCAACCAGGTTGGGTCATGTGGGATATTGGGCATAACCAGCTTTAAAGCTTGGCAAGCTGTTACATATTACATGCATAGTCTATGTGCTGAACTTAGTTGTACAGCAGTTTCTAAAAACATACCCTGACTTGCTACTTTCCAAGGGACGCCAGGCTGGCAGTGCTGCAGCAGTGGGTTAATTTGCCTCATCACTGACTGATTTGGGACCTGCCCACACACTGGAACTCAATGTTACATATGTTGCCAAGGTTTAATGAGATGCAGATGGCAGTAGATGAAATACAGCTTCAACATGCCCGTTGCCCTCTCAGCCTCAACAAATTTACAACTCCCAAATGGGTGTGAATCGCTGACATTTGTGATGTTCTGGAAAACTTTGATTATTGCACCAAGATCATAAGCATTGATTTTTTTTATTTATTATTGTAGAGCCATTTATTCCATGGCACTTTATAGGTGAAAAAGGAGCAAGCATACATAAATTAGTACAATATTTATGAACAATACAAGGCAGAGCTATACTATTATCAGCTGGTCTGTCTATTGAAATGCTCACTGCACTATCTGCAAGAGGAAGCTTTGAATTACCAGCAGGTGGCAATGCGGGCAAGATTTTACAACAGGTTATACTATCCAGTCCCAGCCTCAGCCAATATTCTCAGCCCATATTGGGTGATGAGGAGGAACAGGAATTTTTTGTCTCAGCTACAAAGGGAACTCGCAGCCCCAGCTTTGTGTCTGTCCAGCATGTGTGAGCCGCAAGAGGAGGAGGATGAGGAGGTGAGGTGGCGATGAGGAGGAGAGAATGGTTGCTACTTACCTTCATTCTGGTGGGGACACTGACACCTTTGCCTCTTTGTAGTCCGCCACACATGATACAGTTCATGTCTAACTGCCTTTCCAAAACCCTTACGCATGATATACATTTTGACCAGCAACCAATTCTGGTGTGCACTTTTCTCGACCTATGAAACAAGAAGAAATTTATTTCTCTCATTTTGGAGTCAGAAAGGGGTTGTACAATGGAAGCATTCAAGAAGGCCAAAGTTGAGCATTTGCTGAAAAGATTACCCTCTGACAAGGCTGGCGGTAGAGGTACAGAGGAGGGACACACACACCAGGTGCAATAGAGGTGGGAGTAAAATGTGCAAAAACTGGGCCAGTTTCAATAAACCATCCCAGCAGCAATGTGGCTATCTATAAGTTCTAGTATGATAAGAAGGGAGAAGTGACAAATTAACAAAATGTAAGACTATTATTACTTACTTATTAGAAGAGCCGGGCACCGCCATGATCCTCGTCCCGTTATTTGCTTCGGGGACTGCGTAGCTTCATAGCTACAGGGAGATGCTGTGGCAGACTCCAGATACCGTCCGTCGGTTCCCAACGCCGACTTCCTCTGGGACTCTATGTTTCACCTAAGGTCACGAGGTTCCAATCGTCATGGTAACAAGAAGATGTGGCAGCACTCACCGTTCAACGGGGAATATCTTTATTCCACAGCAAAATCTTCACATGGCAGTTTACACAGGTTACACAGCTGGGGTCGGGGGGAGGATGGGGGGTCTTTAAACAACGGACCGTTTTGCGCCTTCTGACGGCGCTTCAACAGGTTACAGCACCTGTAACTTGTTGAAGCGCTGTGAGAAGGCACAAACAGTCCGTTGTTTTAGGACCTCCCCCACACTTCCACCACACACCACACGGTGTAATCTGTGTAAACCGCCATGTAAAGATTTCTATGAATAAAGATTTCCCCATGGACCGATGAGTGCTGCCTTCTTGTTACTATTAAGACTATTATTACCCTCCTAGAAATTATCAGCCAACAAGATCACTCCAAGAGCAATTAGTACATATAGTCTGTGAGATCACAAAGGAACTCAAGGTAACATGTAAGTGACTCACCGTGGGCCGGTTCTCAGGTCTCAGGTGCTGGTTGAGGTCACGGTTCTGTGCCTGAGGCTGTGGAGGCCCAGTGATCAGTAAAGAGTTAAAGTAAGAAATACAATTATTGATTTGTGACGCCACCTGTAGGGGTCTGGTGATGGCACCGGCGCTGCTTGGACCTCCGGGGGATGGGCGGAAGCAGGATGGATCCGCTCCCTACAGGATGAGCCGGAGTCCCTGGGGTCAGGAGCTGCAGTTGAGGAATATGGCAGCTCGGTTAGTTCTGTAGATAAAGTGATTAATAACAGTCCTGAAATAATGCTCGGACACGTAGCTCCTCTGAACGGGTCTTTACTCAGTTCTTTCACAGTAAACAGGTGTAACGGTTTCCACTCCTAAGTAACGGACCGGGCGGTCCCTGTGATGCATAGTGTCCCTCCAAGGCCTGTCTTTCTCTATACTGTCTGTCCCTCTCTCGTCGCTGCTTCTCGTATACCAGGTCAGGATACAGAGGATCTCCTGTTGGGACCCGAGCCGTTGGCCTTCGACTCCCGATATATATCCCTTAACCTCAATGATGGCTACCCCCCTGGTACAGCTGCGGTGGTGGTAAATTGTGTTTTGCGCTCCTTTTGAAGCTCTCAATCACTCCGGGTTCTGTGGTGCAGCGGTAAAGCGTCTGTACCACCTCGGAGCCGGTACTTCGGGTTTGGACTGGGCTCGGGTTGTCTGATTCCCGTTTCTGCTTCTCTTGGCCCCTTTCAATTCTGGGTCACCACTGCTCGGTGCCCTCCCTGTTAGCTGTTCTGTCACGACTTGGGTTCTTGTTCCTGTCTCTCCAACTTTCTAACTCCGTCCTTCACTTCCCCACTGCTATACATCTCTCCTCCCACCAGGACCGGTTGCCCAGGAAATGGGTATCTAATTGGTCCTCTGTCTCTAGATGTTGCATGTGGTACATGGAGCCTTGGGATTAACCTGTTCACCACTGAGACGGAGAATACTGCACCTTCAGTCAGGGGTGCAGTACCCTCCTGTGACGCACTCGTTGCGGGGCGCCACATAAGCAACTAAAGGCCTCTCTGATGGAAGGATATGAAGTGAACCCACTAGCAGAACAGAAGCTGTTTTCTAGGGAAGAATGGGGTAAAATTTCACCAAGTCAATGTGCAGGACAATTACCCAATTATCTAGATGCAGTTATTGCTGCACAAGAGGGTCACACCAGATACTGAAAGCAAAGGTTCACCATGCTATTGTCACATACAGAAAAGTGATATTGCATAATTGTTCTCAAGAAATATGTTATTTCTTATCTTCTTTTAAGACTTGTGTTGAAAAAACAGAAGCTGTGTTAGGACAAAAATAAGCAGAAAGTTTCACAAACATTAAAGCTTAAACAAAGTACTATGCAGATGTTTTAGGCATATGTGGAAAATAAACTGCAAAGTAAGAATACTTTCAATAATTTAGGTGTATGTTTTTTTTTATCAATTAATACATTGCAAAGTGATTGAACAAAAGAGAAATCTAAATCAAATCTATATTAGATGTGATCACGTTTTACCTTCAAAATAATATTAAATATATCAACCTATAAGTATCTGGATAATTGCAAACCTTAACATTCATATTCATTGCTACCTGTATTTGTACTTCGTCATAGTTGACTAGCTGGGTTGCACCTTTATGTGCTGTCAGTTAATTATGTGCTACAAAAAGTAAGCTGGTGATTTCGCGCCACATATTGTGCAAGTTGTGCCATGCACTGCATCAGTTTTGCAATCCATCACAAATTTCTTGTAAGTCATAACGTTCAATTTAACGTGCCAAATTTCAAGACATAATGTGTCTACTGTAATACAAGTAAAAATAACTCAGATTTTACATCACCCAATTAATGACGTCAAAACATCATGCACACGTTGAGATGTGTCAAAATGGGTCAATGTGTATGGATGTTGAAATCTGTAACCTCCGATTGTTACACCTGGACTTAGAACTCATCGTTTAAATGTTTGCCTCTTCTATTTAGAGTGTAGGGGGCACAAACTTTTTTTAGTTTGATGGCCACATTTCTTATTTTACTACTTTGAGAGGCCTCTGTGATGCTGGTCACAAGTAATAACTAGTCTAAGGCCATCAGCATTTTTTTCAAATCGCGGCAGATGCGGTGAAAAAACCACATCTGCCGCGATTACCGCATACCGGCTGCACTTGCGGCACGGTTGCGGCAAGCCCCATACAATGTATAGGCGGGCTTGCGGCAAGTGCGGTTTTGGCAATTGCGGCAGGTGTGGCCTCGAAAAAAACGCGGCTGACCACGTTTTTCGCGGCCGCACCTGCCGCAAGTGCCAAAACCGCATTTGCCGCACCTGCCGCAAGCCCGCCTATACATTGTATGGGGCTTGCCGCAATCGTGCCGCAACTGTGCTGCAAGTGCAGCCGGTATGCGGTAATCGCGGCAGATGCGGTTTTTTCACTGCATCTGCCGCGATTTGAAAAAAACGCTGATGTGAAATGGGCCTTAAAGGAGCAGAAAACTAACTGAAATAAATAGAAAGTTAATTTAATAATTATACTACTTATTGGTAGTAAAGAGAGGTCAAAGCAATTGACACGCCTGCCAGGGCCGTAGGGTACTTGAACCCGGGCTGGACAGTTCTTTGGGGAAGTTACAGGGCTGTGATCCGACTCCGTGGCCCTGGCCATGTCATAAAATGGGGGATAATTTATCTGGGATTGAGTTGTGATGCCACCCATGGTATTCGGCAAGAGATGGCCGACGCTGCGGTTCAGGACCACTGGGACAGTTGGTGACACAGCAAAGATGATTTAGCTCCCCACGGGTGGAGCGGGGCCACAGGACAGATGTAGTAACTTTTTGGATGGTGGTTATGGTGACTGTGTAGGCCTGAGGGTGCGGGAAGTAATCCGAGGACACAGAAGGGTGCAGTTTCCACACTTTACTCACAGTTCTCCAGGTTACAACGGGCAGCCAGGTGCTGTGCCATCTGGGTCGGTGATCCAGCCTACTCCTGGGTAGATTGGGTGCACTTTACCGGGACCCCTTCTCATGTACCTCTCCGGGTCGTCTCACTGCGCTGGCTCTTGCCCTCCTGCCATGCGCCTCACACACAGTGTCCCAAGCCTTCGGCCTCGGGCCCTGTTGGGCTATGTCCTCTCTTTCCTTTGACTATATGCGGCCGCCTTTTCAGCGAATGTGTATGGTTGTGACTACTGCACATGAAGATACAGCAGTCTCTGGGTTTCTAGATGAGGCCTGAAGTCCCTCTCCTAGTTCAGGGCCAGTCCCCTCTGTGACCTGGTCCCTCCACCCGGCACTGGGTGGCATGGATTCGGGGTGCTAATGGTGGTTTCCTCCACTACCTCCCTCAGACCCTACTTCCTCCTGTCTCTCTACCACTGTCACTCTCCCACTGTCTCTGATCTACTTCCACCCACCCCCTCTCCCTACTCCCTCCTCCAGTCTGAGATGGGTCCTCCCTCAATATGGTCTGCCCAGATCCCCTGGCTTGGAGTGAGGTGGTGTTTTGGATGCGAATTTGTGGGTACCATGTAGTGCCCCTTCTTTACCCGGGAGTGAGGTACCACACCTCTGATTTAGATACAGTACCTCTGTGGCGACTGGCCCCTCAGGGCGCCACATAATTCATGGTCAGGTTCAGGAAATGGCGCAGTACTGCAAAAGGCTAATAGAAGCAAAATCCAATTTAAGACAATGTCAGGAAACCAGAGAGACAGAAACAGAGTACATAGGTACAAAACAGAAAGAGAAGTTAGGTTACTAGCAGAGAGTCAAGTCCAGGTAAGAAACAGTCAGGCAGAGTCTGGTTAAGAAAACAAAGAAAACAAAGTTTAATATAGATATTAGCACTTGGGACTTTAAAATAAATTTGCTCCGAAGATCCAGAGCAGCACAGCGCTCATCTTGTGGCTGGCTGGTTGGCAGACACAGACATAGGCTTCTGCACAGGTCGGCAGTCACCAAAATGGCATTGTGACCATGCCCCCAGTCCGCCACAGCAACGGTACACAGCTCTGAGCTCACGCAAGCGCAGTGGAACTTCCGCAACACTGACACTTACACAGCGCACAAGGCGGTAGCAAGGTATGGGCATATGAAATGTTTTTTAAAGTTACAATACCAGCGGATATGACCAATAGGTGTGCCAGAGGTACCCCAATTAAGCAGAAAGTGAAATATGAAAGTCTGAATAATCACTTATATAAGACTATGGATTAAATCATGCACCATTATAATGGGCTCTAATGGTAATGAGGTTTTGATGTAAAAACACAATGCCTTGTAATGTTTTTTGTAAAAATTGAATAATGGATGTTTAAATTATCGTAATGAGAAGACATGCATATATACTTCAGTTTGCCAGCTAGTGGTTGCTGGACAAAGGGCGTGTGTGCTCGAAACATAGCCTGACACTGCACCCAAGGCCAGAATAAAGGTGTAAGATCACATCCGAACTTGGAGTGCTGCAACTGCTTTATTTGCATGCATATGTAAAAAAAATATATGTATATCTAATATATAAAGCTGAATGTGTGTATGTCCGGGATTGGCATCTACATCGTCGCAACTACAGCCACTAAATTTTGCACAGTCACACGTCTGGACCCCGAGAGCGTCATAGGCTATGTTGTGAGGCGAAATTTTAACCCTGAGCGTTCCAATTCACCAAACAATTTTGCCCCTATCTACATAATGCGGAAAAAGTAAAAGGAAAAGTGTTGGAGACACATTGACAGCTGCCAGATGTGAACAAGGGGGACTTAAAGAATGAGAGCGATGGCGCCAAAGAGTATATACGGTACAGTTGCTAAGGTGGGGCCCAGACATAAGGTACTCACCACACACGGGGATATGAACACACACACAAAATGCGCCACACACTACCATGTGCTTGAACAAATATACCACCCTCAGCACACATTTCACCACACATACACTAACTGACTCACCGTGGCCGGGACTCCGGGTTAGACAGGCGATGCTTCCTTCCTCCTTGTCACGGGTAGACCGCGCCTGCCGGTAGTGGGGCCCGGTGTAGTGCAGATCAAAAGTTGAAGACGTCTTGGTGGAACAGATTAAAGGGGTTTTTAATTTATTCGTGACGCCACCTATGAGTAGTTCGGTAAGGGCTACCGACGCTGCGGAACCTCCGGGGGATGGATAGCAGCAAGATGGAACGCTCCCCACAGGCTGAGCGGTGATCCCCGGAGGCTGGAGCTGCTTAAGATGTTGTGCGGCAGCTGCGGTTACCTTGTAGTGTGGACGGACAGTTCATAAGGAAGCACGGACACAGAAAGTCTCTGCAACGGGTCTTTACTGTAACCAGCAGGCAGTACATGGTATACAGATTACAGGTAGTGGACCGGGTGGACTCAGCAGTGATGGTGTCCCTTAGAAATCCGCAGTGTTCCTCCATTCTAACTAATTGGTTGCCAGTGTCGCCCAGGAATACCAGGTCGGGTACGGGGAGGCTGCTTCAATGCCCTATCCATGATGTACGTTCTGGATGTTTTGGGGAGCCTTGGATCCCTCAGTGGGTACACCGCTGGTTAGACGACTGGAAGTTGGCTGGTGGAGGGGTGCTCCTGTGAAGCTGCTCCTCCACGCCTCTGGTTCGCGTAGCAGAGGTGAACTGCTGCCAGCTTCGGTACCAGTGAACCGGCTGTGAGTTGTGGGCACGGGAGTCTTTTGGGAACCCGTGTGAATGATGCCCATTCCCGGTTGGTAAGGCCTCAGGTGCTGACACCCGTCCGGTGACGGCCCGGGGGCTGCACGGGGTGCGGAGCCCCCGCTCCTCTCCAAGTTCTAGACTGCTCAGGTCAAGTTCTAGATCCCTTCTCCAACTGTGCTAGACTAAGGGTCTGTTCTCCTATACTTCCCTAACACTCCACCCACCAGGACCTAGGATTGGCCCTCTGTTCTACGTGATGCATGCAGGGTTGGATTTCTAAATTAACCAGATCACTGCTGTGTCAGAGAATATTGCGGCTTCTTTTATGGCTGCAATACCCTCTTGTGACGCACTCGTTGCGGGGCGCCACATAACCTCGCCACAGAATCGCCCTAAAACACACACAAGTCTGGTATTATCCTTCGCAAATATAAATCTGATTAATAAGCAGCAAAACTACAAGAGAAACAAATGTGCCACATCTAATATATAAAGCTGAATGTGTTTATGTGTGTGTGTGTGTGTGTAGGTCCTGGTTTGGCATCTACACCGTTGCAACTACAGCCACAAAATTTTGCACAGTCAAACGTCTGAATCTCGAGAGCATCATAGGCTATGTTGTGAGGCGAAATTTTAACCCCAAGCGTTCCAATTCACCAAACAATTTTGGCCCTATCTACATAATGGAGAGAAAGTGACAGTTACCAGTTGACAGTTGTGAATGAAAGGGGATTAATGACAGCACCAAAGACTAACAGCATATACCAGCATATGGTCACTAAGGTGGGGCCCTGACAAGGAATATTCACCACACACGGTGACATGTATACACACCACATGCATCCAAAGAGTAACAGCTATAGTGGAGCCCCAACAATGGATACTCACCACGCACCCGAACACAAACACACCACAAAGAGACACACACAACACAGAGACACACACCACACAGACACACCCCCACAGGGGCACACATACATACACACCCTATAGGGACACATGCATTCACCCCACAGGGACACACACACCACAGGGATATACACACATACACACCCCACAGGGACACACAGACCCCATAAGGATGGACGCACACCATAGAGACACCCCTCCCCCCCAAAAGGACACACACCACCGGGACATCCCCACAGGGACACACGCACACCACTGGGGCACACACCACACAGACACAGATGTGCACAAATCACCTCACACAACTCGCCTCATACGTCTGGTATCTTTAATTTCCAAAAATAAACATCTGATTAAAAACAGCCAATGTGCAACACATGTGCCATTTAGGGAATTAAGGCAGATGTCAGTCACATGAGCTGTCTATTATGTGTATGTGTGAGGTAATATATACTGCCCGGCCGGGGGAGGGTTTACTGTTGGCTGGAGATTTATTAGGCTGCCTATAGCAACCAATCACAGCTCAGCTTCTATTTTCCTACAGGTCATTAATATGACATATTCAAATTCTATTTTGTTATAGCTAACAGCAGTTATTTATTAACCCGGGCGCAGCCGGGTAGTACAGCTAGCATATATATATATACACACATATATATATATATATATATATATATATATATATATATATATATATATATATATATAAAGTGTATACATATTTCAATGTCCATATGTGTATTTATATATACTGTTGAAACTAGAGGTTTACATACACTATATAAAAAGACACATACTCATGTTTTCCTCTCTATCTGACTTGAAATCAGAATAAATCTTTCCCGTTTTATGAAAGCGAGAGAGGGTATGTTTTAAATCATTTTTAGTACCCTCTGCAAAGTCATAAGTTTACATACATTTTATTAGTATTTGGTAACACTGTATGACTTGGGTTGAATGTTTTGGATATCCGTTCGCAAGCTTCTCACAATAGTTGGTAGAAATTTGGGCCTATTCCTTCTGACAGAACTGGTGAAACTGAGCCATGCATGTAAGTTGCCTATGTCACGGCTCTGCTGCATGCCATCCCTGCTCTGTCCGACCTACAATGTCTGCTGCTGCTATATCTTGCTCTCGGGGCATGTTGTACAGGTCTCCATTGAGTGTGCCTAAGTTGCACGGCCATGCTCCTGCCCTGTGCTTAAAGGGCCAACACTCCATTACCAGAAAATGCCCCTAAACATATGACTGAGAGTCACTGAGTATATAAGGCAACCTCCCATTAGGGAGACAGTCTGTTTTCTGCTAACCAGTTGTCAAGGTCCTGACTTCCTTTGCCCACTACTTGTTCCTGTGTCCTGCATTCCCATACCTGCCATGCCCCTGTGCCCATCTTTTCCTGCCATCCTATTTGCCCATGCCCATCCCCTGGGTTATCAGCCCACAATAACAAAGATCGTACCTGCTATACCAGAGACTGAGCCTAAGTCTTTCTGTGCCCTTGAGGTCAGCTGCCACAGTTTACTCTGTGGTCCAGTGGGTACACCCTCCTCGCTTACCCATGTGAGTGACTCACCCACCCTGGGGCCTTGGGCACTCAGAACCAGGCTCCTGTTGCTGCAGGGGAGTCATGGTGGTCGAGACCCAGCTTCTGTGATTAGGGATTGCTAGATGGGGAATAAAGTTTATGGAATTAAAGTTTGTGACGCCCCTACGGTTCTCGGGCAGGAGGGACTGACGCTGCAGGGCAGACCTCCCGGGTTGTTGTTGTTGATATTGCAGCCTAATGTGTTCCACCCATTAGGTGGAACCATACTCCAGGGAAGATTTGTTCTTATGCAAAGGATGTGTAAGGCGTGTTCACGCTGGGCCTCTGTGTCTTGTCTGCTTTTGCAGTCGACGGCTCTTACTGTTCCCCTTCCTTACTACTGCACACTTTCCTTCTCACCGACTCACTTCTTTTTTCTTACTGCCACCCTCCACCTGTTCTTCCCTTGTCCCCTTTGACTGTGCCTTCGCCCGATCTGAACATGGTCCTCTGGGTCCTAGGGTGCATTGGGTGTTTTTGGTGGGTGTCTGAGTTTGCCATCCCATTCCCTCAAGGACTGAGACACCACACCGTTCACTGGGTGCAGTATCCTTTGTGCGAACAGACTGGTGGGGCGCCACATGAGCATTACAAAAGATATTGGCCTCAGTAATGCACAATGGAGTTAATTTTTTTATAAAAGAGCTTTTGGGGTGGTAAAATATGGAACTTGTAATCCCACATGTGCTGTTGGTGATCTATCCTCAGCAATGCCTGAAAGTTGTGGGATGATGGTACGGTGGTGAGTTCTATGCGTAGGTGGGAGAATTCTCTCTTTTTGAACGTTGAATCTTTGGCAGTCTTAGGCTCTGCAGCAGGAAAATAAGTCATAGGATGTGGTAAGTCACAAGTTTACATACTTGTAAACTTGGCCTTTTCACCATCATCATTGTGACCACCATACTGTTTGTCGTACTCTGAGTACTTTCTCCTCCTCCTTCTCAAGTAAACAGGTGTACTCTCCCAGTTATCTAACATTCAATTTCTAATGGTGTAGTACATGACTTAAAATAAAATAGTTTTACAACTTTAGAGCATGCAGAACAAAAGCCATACTGTGGACATGTTGCTGCTGTGCATCCAGAGTTGTCTGGAGCCTGCAGAATGTTACTGTATCGTGACACGGCTCCGTGGTCCCGGGCAGTCAATAAAAGGGGGAAAACAGTTTTTGTATTTTTGCCTGATGCCACCCTTGGTGCGCGGCTAAGGGTAGCCGTCGCTGCTGTTTGGACCTCTGGGGATGATGGTGGTAGCAGCAAAGATGTTGAACACTCCACAGGTAGGGCTAGTCCCTAGGGCAACCGTAAAGTCTGTGGGTTTTGCGGGGTGCAGCATTCACAGTTACAAGCAGCCTCCATCTGCCGGAACACCGAGTCAGTCTGTCTCCTCTCAGGCACGGCACACAGTGTCTAGCTTTAACCTGGTTTTATTTTCCTTTCTTGACAGATGGTACAGCTTACAACCGTTCAGCAGTGGCTACGGTGTCGTTCAGGCAGTCGGGATGGTTTGTCTGCGACTCCCCCTTTTTGTGTCTTGCTCGGGCCTTTTTCAATCTGTTCCACATGCTAGCTACAGTCCAGCAGTCACGGGCTTTCATTGGATCACTTTCCAGGTCTCCTAGCTCTAATACGATGGCCTTCCTTTCACTACACCGGAGGCTGGGTCTTGGGACATAAAGACCCTGCACCCTGCCGGAGTTCGTGGTTGGGGCATAAAGCTTCACTGCCACTTCAGCAGAGATGGCACTCTGGTTCTGGCACAGTCCACCAGTGTCCCCACTAACTCGGGCACACGTGAACTCCTTCTGTCTTTCACCACGGTTCACAGCCTTGGACCCGGGCAAGCCCCATAGTGGCACTTGCCGTCAGGTCTGTGTTCTCTCAGTCCTTTCTGGTTGTCTCGCCTCTCCTTCTGACTGGTCTGGCTTTGTCTGGGTTGGTCTGCTACTACTCTTCTCCTAATGACTGACTAGCCTCACTCTCCCCAGACTTGTTGTTGTGTGTCCTTTTTGTTGTTTTGGTACCTCCCCTAACTGGGTCCTTTCACCCCCTCCACCTGGCTCCTCCCGCTATCCCTGTTGCAGGACATAGAGTATCTAGACTTGGGATAGGGAGTGTGTTGGGTGTTTGTGTGGGGAGACCGACTTACCAATCCCGGCTGCTGCGCCATCTCGTAGCGACTGGTCTGCAGGGGCGCCACAGATGGCTCCCATAAACTGCAACTGGGTTTTGTTATCAACGACAATACCTGAAGCATTGTAGTGCCGCTACCTTACATTTGAATAAAGTAACGTATGCTTCCTGCATGGCACATGTTCTGAATTTAATTGTGTAAAATTCTCTTAAGAAATATACCCACTTGAAAAAGGTGGTGTCTATCGCCAGGAAAGAGTCTGGTCTTTACAACCATTGTTATGTGGCAAAACACCACATGATTGTAAAATATATAACATTCTGACTCAGTGGTTGATACCTTTTAATGGCTAACTGAAAATATGGTAAACATAGCAAGCTTTCGGGACACTATGGCCCCTTCATCAGGCTGATTATGTCACAGACTCTGAAGACACATACATATATATGTGGCACCCCACTTGTCAGTGTGCCACTAAAGGGGTACTACACCCAAACTAACGTGTGTGGTATCCCTGTCACCAGAGGATAGTAATGTTAAACCTAAGGCCCTCATCCCCGTATTCATACACTTTGAGCTAGGGACTAATTAGCTAAACCCATTACCAGGCTAACTGGTCCTGGTGGGAGGAGCTATGAGTAGTGAAAAGAGCGGGAAGAACAGACAGTCAATCAGTCAGTGGAGTGAGAGAAAAACAGTGAGGGAAGTCGAGGAGAGAGAACCATGCGAGGCTCGCAGTGGAGACTGCCAGTTAAAGGAGGCAACCCAGGCAGAAGGGGGATCCCTGGCTTGTGCAAGCCCCGTGCCAAACTGTACTGATAGCCAGTCTGGGAGGGAACCCAGTCCAAAGCGAAGAACTGGCTTAGAGTGCGGTGCAGGAAAGTTCAGCTCTGAGCGCCAAACCGGAGGGTCGCAGGCCTTCATATAGCCATGACCCAGTCCAATGCTCATCCCCACCAGGATCTCCATCCAAGGTTTGAGCTCCTTAGAGAGAAGGGTAAACTCTAACAGACCCATGGGCCTGGTAGTAAGAGTGCTCCATGTAGGGCAGCACATGGTAGAAAGGAGAGCGCAGTGAGGGAGAAGGACAGAGGAAGAAACCAGAGGGAACATGATTGGGGGCCTCAGAGAGACTTTGCATCCTTTGGTGACTACCCGGCCATGATGTGTACTTTGCGAAAAGCTTGAAAGTCACCAGTAAATACCTGTACAGAGCAAGACGGTCTCCTGTGTTTTATTTTCTACTACGAGAACAGTTACAACACTGCCCTGGGGACTCCGCTCCACCTGCAGGGAGCGACATCATCCGGCTGCCTACCCATCATCCCCAGTGGTCTGCTGGACAGCGCTGGTGCCATCATCAGACGTGGCACTTAATTTTATTTTATTTCTTTTATATTACAAATTTTTCAGCAACCACCAGGGCCACAGCCCGGGCACCGGCCACTAGTGACAGCACCTTTAATCAACGCCTGGTTCCGATGGGGCGGGTCATATACTATACTTAAACAGGATGAGATGGTGCAGTAAATATGACAGATGACGTAAAGCAGAGTCAGGCTGAGGGGGAGGAGCTGGGAAAGCGAAACCAAAATTCTAAGGTAAGATAAATAAATATAAAATGAAAGTGCATTTGGGGATATCACATCTGAAATAGCACCATCATTAAAATGGGGCTATCGTGAGGTGACATGACATACAAGCTAATTCAGTTAGGTCAGTGTCAGCTGTGACAGGTTACAGCTGGTTTGATCCGTTTTTTTGCGCGCCCAAATTTGAAAGGCGCTGATTGGTGGTTATGTGTCAGCGGGGGCTTCAGATTGAGTATAAATAAAGGTGATTTCTGACAGGAGCTGTCAGAAGTCACCAGCTGTTGGAGAAGCATGGAAGAGCTCCTGGAGCGTCTGATGGAGAGAGCAGCGGCGTCGGGTGGAAGAGCCTGTCTTCTGAAGTGCCTTGGAGAATGCGGTCCTGTGGAGGAAGAAGACGCAGTACCTGAGGGTTCCTTGGTAGTTCCGGATCGGATGGCTGAAGACGGACGCTTCCCCGCTGGAGTTCTAGGCCCCAGAAGAGAAGGAATCTATCGCCGCTCCCTCAAGCTGCGGAATCTCTGCATGTCCCGGCTGGGGAGCGGAGGACGGGGGCCCGTGGTAGCAGAAGAAGATCCCCTGTGCGGCTTACCCCTTGGCTGCGGCACCTCAGAGTGCGCGGCCAGGGAGGGAAGGCGGAGACCCCATGGAGCTGAGCGTTCCGTCAGCTCTGTACCACATCCGCCTCCTTTGGCTGCGGCACCCATGAGTGCACCGGCCAGGGAGCGGAGGGCTGGCGGTCGCGGTGAGGAGGCCTGAGGCTCGGTCTGCTGACCATCTCCTCTGGCTGCGGCATCGATGAATGCGCCGGCCGGGGAGCTGCGAGTCGGGCCTGGAGGGGCGGAGCCTCGGCAACATTTCGCGAGAGCGAGTGACGTCACCGGATGTGACGTCAGGAGACCCGCGCATGCGCCGCCGGCTCCTATTGGTGGCGGCGGTGGGAATTATGATGTATTTCCAGGAACCCTGAAAGATGGGGCCCTTGATGTTTCTTCCTGTCCCTCGGCTGCGGCATCTGTGAATGCGCCGGCCAGGGCAGGGGCATCAGGGGGCTCTAGGATGAGGAACGTCGGGACAGGCCCTGAGACCGAGGTGTGCCACCGTTCCTCGGCTCGGCGAGCTTGGATATCGGAGGAGGACAGCTGCCATGATGATTATGATGACACGGCCATGAGGATGGACGACAGCTTCACGGCATCGAGGGACCCGACTCCGCAGAGGCCTGCAGTGGTCCAGAGCTCATCGGATGGTGAGATTGACCCCTCTTTTATCCATAATGATTCTGTAGTTTCAGCTTCTAGTTTGAAGGACTTTGTTTCGGCAGCTGTTGCTGAAGCATTAAGGGGTTTACAGGAGCTGGGGGGTCTATTGTAGGATCTCAGCCTAGGTCTGTGTCAAGAACTCCTGTGCCCGAGATCTGTTTCAAAGAGGCTTTGACTTGTGAATTGTCCCCGCTTGGATTTCACCTTACTGGGGCTGTTAAGAATTAGATCTGGGCAGGGGAGTTTATTGACTTATTTTCCTTATTGCCTTCTAGAGAGCAGGCTAAGTTAGATAAGATGGAGGGTGAGGACAAAAAGAAAACTTTTAGATCGTTTAATTTATGGTTACAGGCCTTTTAAATTTATGCAGCGGTATTAGGGGAAAAGTCTGCAGCATTATGTTGTGGGCTTTTCCAGCATATTGACATCGTTTTGGAGGCATACCGTAGCTTTGGGGGAAGTGCCTGGTTGTTTTATAATGAGGCATTTCGCCAGAAGCTGTCGGTCCAGCCATCCTTAAAATGTGGGACCAAGGATGTGGGCCTTTGGCTGAACATGATGGTCCCTCGGAGCCATTTCTTAAGGGCTCTGACGCTGGTCCGGTTGGCAGTTCTAATCCCGTTCTTAGACAGGTATCCTGACAGGGTGAAAGCTGAGTTGTTGCGGGTTGGTTTTTCGAAGGGATTTTTTTTCCCTCCATTTTCCGGGTCGGGTTGTACACAGCTAGTAAATTTGCCTTCTGCTAGACAATTTCCTGAGCAGGTTAGAGACAAGATTTTGAAGGAATTGGAAGCGGGTAGGTGCTCTGGCCCATTTTCCTCGCCTCCTTTTGAGAATTTTAGGATTTCTCCTCTTGGGATAGTTCCCAAGAAGGAGCCGGGCTCGTTTAGGATGATTCACCATCTCTCTTATCCAGCTGGATCTTCATTGAATGATCAGGTGGATAAGAGAGCAGCTTCGGTGCAGTATGCGTCGTTTGACATGGCAGTGGATTTTGTGAGGGAAATGGGCCACGGCGCCTTAATGGCCAAAACCGATATCAAGGCAGCTTTTAGATTGCTGCCGGTTGATCCGGTCGGTTTTTGTTCGCTTGGTTTTTATTTTGACGGTTGTTATTTTTTTGATCGGTGTTTACCTATGGGATTTTCGTTGTCTTGTTTCTATTTTGAGGTTTTTTCTTCTTTTTTGGAATGGTCGGTTAGACAGGTTTATCCTAATGGTAGGATGATTCATTACTTGGATGATTTTTTGTTTATTGGTCCGGCGTAGGGATGAGCGAGTCTACTCGCTAGGACTCGTTACTCGGCGATTCTTAAGGGACTCGCTGGACTCGGTAATCGGCGAGTCTTTTAGCGAATACTCGCTCAGTAACGAGTCCAATGCAAGTCAATGGCAATCTTAGTTTTGTCAGAGTTTACTTTATCTCACTCGCTAGACTCGCTAGACTCGCTCTATCACATCGCTATATAGCTTGAATCTCCCCAAACAGCAGCGAATCTGAGCGAGTCTACGAGTCCGAATCCTAGCGAGTCTGCGATTCCGAGTCCTGTATTCTCTATTCGGGACTCGCGAATCCAGAATCTTTTATGTTACTAGTCAGCATTGCGTGTTAGGTCAGAAAACTTGTGAAGAAGGACAAGCATCTTAGCCAATCATAGTCAGTAATGCCATAGCAGCTTTGGTTGTGTCAGGACTATGATTGGCTGCTGTCCATCGTGATGCCTATGTCATCTATGACAGGCAAGGCAGTATATAAGGCTTGCCCCCGCCATTTTGGGCACATTCCTGAGAAGAGCTGACCTAGTGCAGGGAGACTTGGAGCAGATCTAGGGACAGTTAGGCAGTGTAGGAGTCACATATAACCCAAAAGTTCTTTTCAGAACTAACAGGACGGAGTGTAGGAGTCAAGATTCCTCACACATAACCCAAAAGTTCTTTTCAGAACTACCAGGACGGAGGATTGCTGTACAGGACTGTAAGGAAGGGGAGATAGGAGCAGCCTTACAGTGAATCCAGCACCATCCTCAGAGCTTAGTTCACCCAGCTTTCCGCAGAGCTGTAATCCTAAGCTTTTTCTTATTTTTGGCACTAGTCTACCAAATAATTTTGGTGCCATTTTTCCACAAAAAATTTCCTGTGCTAGTGCGTTGCTGTACGGTGTCCTGCCTGCAGCTCGCACGGTACTTGTAAACTTGCACGCAGCCAGCACCGCAGCCTAATAGTGCCTGGTTCTGCGTACTAAACAATTTTTTCCTGTGCCAGTGCGTTGCTGTACGGTGTCCTGCCTGCAGCTCGCACGGTACTTGTAACATTTTACGCAGCCAGCACCGCAGCCTAATAGTGCCTGGTTCTGCGTACTAAACAATTTATTCCTGTGCCAGTGCGTTGCTGTACGGTGTCCTGCCTGCAGCTCGCACGGTACTTGTAAACTTGCACGCAGCCAGCACCGCAGCCTAACAGTGCCTGGTTCTGCGTACTAAACAATTTTTTCCTGTGCCAGTGCGTTGCTGTACGGTGTCCTGCCTGCAGCTCGCACGGTACTTGTAACATTTTACGCAGCCAGCACCGCAGCCTAATAGTGCCTGGTTCTGCGTACTAAACAATTTTTTCCTGTGCCAGTGCGTTGCTGTACGGTGTCCTGCCTGCAGCTCGCACGGTACTTGTAACATTTTACGCAGCCAGCACCGCAGCCTAATAGTGCCTGGTTCTGCGTACTAAACAATTTTTTCCTGTGCCAGTGCGTTGCTGTACGGTGTCCTGCCTGCAGCTCGCACGGTACTTGTAACATTTTACGCAGCCAGCACCGCAGCCTAATAGTGCCTGGTTCTGCGTACTAAACAATTTTTTCCTGTGCCAGTGCGTTGCTGTACGGTGTCCTGCCTGCAGCTCGCACGGTACTTGTAAACTTGCACGCAGCCAGCACCGCAGCCTAACAGTGCCTGGTTCTGCGTACTAAACAATTTTTTCCTGTGCCAGTGCGTTGCTGTACGGTGTCCTGCCTGCAGCTCGCACGGTACTTGTAAACTTGCACGCAGCCAGCACCGCAGCCTAACAGTGCCTGGTTCTGCGTACTAAACAATTTTTTCCTGTGCCAGTGCGTTGCTGTACGGTGTCCTGCCTGCAGCTCGCACGGTACTTGTAAACTTGCACGCAGCCAGCACCGCAGCCTAACAGTGCCTGGTTCTGCGTACTAAACAATTTTTTCCTGTGCCAGTGCGTTGCTGTACGGTGTCCTGCCTGCAGCTCGCACGGTACCTTCCATCTGTCTTAAAATATCTTAGCCTCTAGTGTGTACCTTTCACGAAATAGTACCTGCTACTTGTTTTACAAGCCCCCAGAAAGCCACCAGAAATTATAAAATGTCACACAAAAAACCAAATCCCAAAAAAAGTCTTGCTAAGGGACAGGGACGAGGTACAGGCATTGGTAGTCGTGGCCAACTATCCACCAGTTCGGGCAGACAGACGAGGATTGATCGATCGTTCCTCCTGTCTAACTTTCCCCGTCAGGAAAGTAAACGAGTATTGAGGCCGGAAGACGAACAGCATCTAACGTCTTGGCTGGCAGACAAGACCTCAACAACAGGTTCTTGCAGCACTCAAGGTTCCTTGAGCACTGTGTCTACTGTTGGTACATACCATGCTGGGTCATCTAATCCACAACCTCTTCACAGTTCCTCAGACCAACAGCAGCCCCATGAAAATGTTGACACAGACATGGGTCACTCAGATGACTTATTTGGTACATATAATCCTTTACATGAATCCGGTTTGCCAGACTCCGTAGTAGATGAGATACTTGATGAAGAATTGTCCAATCATGGACAAGTTTTAGAGACACCCCGGCCACATGAACGTGTCTTTCAGCAAAGTCTTAGACCGTCTCAGGAGTTGGAGGATGATGATGATGAGACAGTGACACACTTGTCATCTGGGGAGCAAAATCTATCTTGTTATCGGGAAGATTTAGAAGAGGAAGGGGTTGATGATGAGACAACTGATCCCACGTGGAATGTTGCGATGCAGAGCCAGCAGAGCAGCACGGAGGAAGAAAGTGTGTATGTCCCACCAACAAAGGCACCAAGGCCTACTCCTCCCACCAGAACTGAAAGAGTCACCACTGTTGCCCAAAATGTGTCCACTGTGGCTCAAAATTTGTCAACTGTTGGACAAAATGTGTCAAATGTGGGCCTCAGTAATCCCTCAGGGAGTACAGTCAAGCCTAGAGGTCGGTCAGCCACTGTGTGGAAATTTTTTAAAGATGGGCCTTCTCAAGAAAATGTGGTCATCTGTACCATCTGCCATGCAAGGCTAAGCAGAGGCCACGGGAAAGGAAACCAGAGCACCAGCAGTATGCGGAAGCACATGGCTGGTCAGCACCCTATTCAGTGGTCAAAAGTGCAGCCTTCCACAACAGTGTCATCTGACCCAAAGACTGCGACGGTAACTGAGATACGTCCGTCACAATCAAGTGTTGCTGAAGCTGGTCCAGCTCATATGTACTCATCACAAGCAGCGGTTGCAGAGAGACTGAACACGAGTGCAGACAGTTCTCGGTCAGCAACATCCTTACAGTTATCAGTGACACAGCTGTACGAAAGGAAGCAGAAATACCACTCTTCCCACCCATTAGCCAAAAAAATAAATGCCCAGATAGCTAAGTTGTTAGCAGTCGAGATGTTGCCGTTTAGGCTTGTGGGTACAGACTCTTTCCGTGAGCTTTTGGCTGTGGCAGTACCACGCTACTCGGTTCCAAGCCGCCACTACTTTTCACGTTGTGCCGTCCCCGCCTTACATGAGCATGTCATTAACAACCTCAAGCGTGCCCTCACCAACGCTGTAACCGGGAAAGTACACCTTACTACGGACACGTGGACAAGCAGTTCAGGACAGGGCCGGTACATCTCGCTCACCGCGCATTGGATCAACGTTGTGGAGAGTGTGCCAAACGATGTTAGTGTTACATCAAACATCCTACCCACGCCACGGATAGCTGGCACAACCTCATTCAGGGTCTCTGCATCATCCTATATGTCCACTACCCCATCTTCCGCTTCCTCGACCAATCCTCAATTGCCCTCAACATCACGGCCAAGTTGGGAGGTTTGCTGCAGTGCTTCAGCAAGACGCCAACAGGCTCTGCTGAAGCTGATCTGTTTAGGTCACACACCGCACACGGCAGTAGAGCTGTTGAAAGGTCTGAAGCAACAGACAGATGAGTGGCTATCCCCACTCCAACTCCAGACCGGTCTCGTGGTGAGCGACAATGGTCGTAACCTAGTGGCTGCACTAAAGCTCGGAAACCTTGTGCACGTGCCTTGCATGGCTCACGTGCTGAATCTAGTAGTGCAGAAATTCCTGCTTACATACCCAGAGCTATGTGACCTACTGGAGAAGGTGCGTCGAGTTTGTGCACATTTTCGTCATTCGTCAACAGCAGTTGGAAAACTTTCATTGCTTCAAAAGCAATTGAATTTGCCCAACCACAGACTCATTTGTGACATGCCGACACGATGGAACTCTACATTCCATATGTTATCGAGGATCAATGAGCAGCAGAGGGCAATATCCGAGTATCAGTTGCAACATGCCCGTCAGACCGGCAGTCAGCCACGACATATTAGTACAATGGAGTGGGTGTGGATCGCTGACACATCTGAGGTTCTTGATAATTTTGACTACTGCACAAAACTGGTGAGCGGTGATCAGTCCATCATCAGTGTCACTATACCCATGCTGTGTCTGCTGAAAGAATCCCTCATTAATCAGAAAAATGAAGCATTGAGAGCCCAGCAGATGGCTATGGAGCCAGATTTAAACAGCGCAGTACCTAGCCAGCAAAGCCAGTATGACCAGGCAACAATGGCTCCTGAGGAGGAACAGGAGCAAGACGATGAAGAGGATTTATTTTTTGTTGGTGCCGATGTCAACCCAGATGGTACTCACAAACCCAGCTTTGTGTCTGTCCACCATGGGTGGCCTGGAGAGGAGGAGGCGGAGACAGACTTTGCGGATACAATGGGTATTGAACATCGTTCTGAGGACACTGAAGACATGACTCTATGCAGCTTAGGACACATGGCTGACTTCATGTTGACTTCCAGAAGTTACCTCAGGGGAAATGGTGTATCAGTGTCCGCGCTGCTGAAATCCCAAGAAAACGATCCGGAAACCATATGTAGGTTGCATCAATCATCCATTTATTCCTTTCCTACGCGTTTCAACACTGTCCTAGTGTCTTCCTCAGGGATATTCTTGGGATTTCAGCAGCGCGGACACTGATACACCATTTCCCCTGAGGTAACTTCTGGATGATTCCCACGTGCATGTGGAAGGTGGAAGTCCTGCAGCAGCTGCATTTAATGCCAAATGCTTTTACACCAGTTGTGGGTCTCACAACTGTGCTAGGTGAGTGAATTCATACCCACCGCATACATTAGTGTCACTAGTGATAGGGCACTATTGCGCCTCTTGTTCCCCCCCCTATTTTTTTACTTTGATTCATGTTGACTTGTCTGCTAGAAGACCCACGAGTGATTAACATATTGCACAACGACCTCTACTGGTTGGCCACCTTTCTGGACCCACGTTATAAAGATAAATTCACCTCGCTGCTGTTTCAGTCACCACGTGGCTTGACAATTGACTATTTCAAGAGGGTTCTTGTGGATAATATGCTTCGAATATCACCGTCAGACAACACTCTGCCCATAGTTAGCAACTCTGTGCAACAGCAGCCTTTGGTCGGGGCACAATCATCCACGCTGTCCAGAAGAGATGCTGGAAAGATGTCCACAAAGTGGGCTATGTTCAATAAGCCATCGAACCTGCAGCGCCATGTTGCTCCAGTAACCATCTCGCGGAGACAGAAACTTACCAACATGGTACAAGAATACTTAAGTGACAGTACCTGCTTCCTGACTGATGCCGCAGTCCCGTTTAATTACTGGGTCTCCAAGCTCCACACTTGGACAGAGCTCTCGTTGTATGCCTTGGAGGTGCTGGCATGCCCTGCAGCTAGTGTGACATCAGAGCGGGTTTTCAGTGCCGCTGGGGGTATCATAACTGATACCAGGACACGTCTTACTCCAGAGAATGCAGACAGGCTTACTCTAATTAAGTTTAATAGGAACTGGATTTCACAAGACTTCTTGAGCCCTGAAGACGACAGTACTCAGAGCTGAAGTGCCACGTTCAACATCAATATGATATAATTAATCATTGTATTATATTGTGTCTTTTTGGTACAAGCAGTATGTACAAGACCAGTAACGATTTGCGTAACCATGTTCCTGCAACCTGGTAATGAGGCTGCTTCATCTTAAACCAACACTACACCTTAACTTCGGTTTCATTAACCATCACAACACCTTTTCACAAGGAATCAACCTTTATTTTCTGTTAGCAAACATTTAAAAGCCCCTTGGGCTAATTTTTTGAGCCACCCTGGCTAACAAGCTGATCATGGCCCTTAGGCCTGCATTTATACCCAAAATGCAAAACAGCCCCTTGGGCTAATTTTTTGAGCCACCATGGCTAACAAACTGATCATGGCCCTTAGGCCTGCATTTATACCCAAAATGCAAAACAGCCCCTTGGGCTAATTTTTTGAGCCACCATGGCTAACAAGCTGATCATGGCCCTTAGGCCTGCATTTATACCCAAAATGCAAAACAGCCCCTTGGGCTAATTTTTTGAGCCACCATGGCTAACAAGCTGATCATGGCCCTTAGGCCTGCATTTATACCCAAAATGCAAAACAGCCCCTTGGGCTAATTTTTTGAGCCACCATGGCTAACAAGCTGATCATGGCCCTTAGGCCTGCATTTATACCCAAAATGCAAAACAGCCCCTTGGGCTAATTTTTTGAGCCACCATGGCTAACAAGCTGATCATGGCCCTTAGGCCTGCAATTATACCCAAAATGCAAAACAGCCCCTTGGGCTAATTTTTGGAGACACCCAGTGTCACGCTGGGAGTAGGGAAGACACCCAGCGTAGGATAACGACGGGGGGGGGGGAATAAGGAGTCCCTAACGCTAAGGGCACAAGAAGGAGACGGTAACCCCTAGACTTCCTAGAGCTGACCCTGTCTGCCCTAACGTCTCTATACAGTGTCCTCAACTGTCGCCGACCACGAACCTCGTCCCTCTCTGATCCTAGCACTATCTTATCTAAGGATCAGATGGAGAGGTTCACTAGACCCCTCCACTATCAACTAAAGACAAACACCAGGGAAGACAGACATTAGGGAAAAGGAAACACTTATCTGACAGCAGAACTCAGCAACCTCCACAACCTCAGCATCTGCTGGAGCAAGGATCATGAGTGCACAAGGAACTATCACCTGCACCGAGGAAGGGTAATGCACCTCCTTATAAAGGTGGAAGGAATCTGCTGGGTCCTAGTGACCCACCATATTGGTGGATAAAACCAGACCGAGCACAAGACCTCCACAGCCGTCCCCCCATAACAGCGAGATCCCATCACGCCCTCTCTCCATCTACACAGAAGGTAAATGCCCCTGAAAGAGACAGACCATCCTCCCCCATTATGGCTGGTGGGCCACCCGCTGGGATCGTCTGCGCGTGGCCTCCACCCTGTCATCCGTGCCACCCGTGACACCCAGCCTAAGAGGCTTATCATGGCCCTTAGGCCTGCATTTACACTCAAAATGCCAAACAGCCCCTTGGGCTAATTTTTGGAGCCACCATGGCTAACAAGCTGATCATGGCCCTTAGGCCTGCATTTATACCCAAAATGCCAAACAGCCCTTGGGCTAATTGTTTGAGGCAACAAGCCTATGCCTGCATCGAAGACGTTGCTTGTACTATGATCCTGCTGTAGCCTGGCGAAGGGTCCCACTCTACGCTACGGAGATAACGCATAGACGTTGTGTGTTGCAAGTAGACGTCCCAGCCTCTCGCATCTGTGTTCCTAGTGTTGTTAACATACCGAGTCATTAAGTAACCCCCCCAAACACAGGTACTATTTCTTTGTTAGCAACATTGCTATGTGCAGTAATGATTTTACACGTACTAACCAAGGTGCCCTCATGCGTCATGCAGGCCGTAAAGTACTTGCTAATGATGATGACTTTAAGGCCATCCCACAAAACAACCTGCACATCCATTCCCTGAAAAAAGACAGACACAAAGCATTTTTTTTTAAATCTGTATTATTATGCCTTAATGGCAAAGATGTCAGATTTTTTTTTTTTTTTTTTTTTTTTTTTTTTTTTAAGCTTTCGAAAAGCAACCGAAAAAACAGAAATAAAGATGTAAAAAGTGCAAACATGCACTATTTACATTAACAAACAAAAAAAAAAAAAAGTTGAACCTACAGCTGGTGGTAGGTGGGACGATTGTGTGGGGTAGCCTCTACACCACCACCATCACCCTGGTCATGGAGGAGGTCCAGGGCCCCATGGATAGCCTCCCCCACTGCTTCTAACCCTGTAGGTTGGGTCACCTGGGCAGGTCTCTCAAAATGGCCTTGGGTTGGGAGGTGCATGTGGGTTGGCCAGAAAGGTTGGTACGGCCTCTGGGTTGCCACATAGCTGTCCCGCCGTGGTGTCTGCCTGTCCAGAATGTTTGCACCAGATTGCTGCCACCCCTCCAAATATGAAAAGACCTGGCCAGGGTGGTTTGGAGGCCGACATGCATCGATGACAATATGTATGGCTGACCATGCCCGCAGTCGTCTCTCGAATGGAATGTCATCCAAGAACGGTAGGAGACTGCGGGCAAAGTCAGCATTACTTTGTGCACGATTTTCTGGCCCTGCAACAACCTCCTCTGGCGGCCGGACATGCCCCAAAGCTGGGGTTGGTGCTGGTGGCGGCGGTGGTGGTGTTGGTGCTGGTGGCGGCGGTGGTGGTGGTGGTGTTGTTGCTGGTGGCGGCGGTGGTGGTGGTGTTTGTGCTGGTGGCGGCGGCGGTGGTGGTGTTGGAGCTGGTGGCGGCGGCGGTGGTGGTATTCCACCAGCTTGGCCTTGGTCCTCCACTTCCGGGGCTTCTGGGGCCTCCCTCGCCTGTTCAGGCAGCTGTTGTGGTGCACGGCGCCTGCAGTAGTGAACCTCTCTGTGGGTAAAGGCCAAAAAAGTTTGGTGAATGCATTGCATTTATAAACAAAAACATAGGTCAAACATTAAGTTGCACGCTTTTTTGACTGTGTATCAGTGTGTTCTGAATCAGATATTTTTTATTATTATTAAAGAATAACCAACTCTACATAACATAAAGGAATACGTCACTTGGTTTGCTAATTCCATAATAATACATAATTTTTCCACACATTATTAACCCCCCCCCATCCCATGTAATCTAGACGATCAATAACACCAATGTTTCACATGACAAAAAAACGTCCACCTGACTTCACTTTTAACTTGACATACTTAATTTACCAAACTTTTAGGTTACATCAGCTATATAAACCAGTGAAGGGGTTCAAACGTATACAATATATATATATAATATAATATTTAATATAATACAATATATATAATAATGACTATTCAGCCACTATCTCCATCCACTTCTTTCTCAACCCTCGTCCATGGCTCCCATATCTGTGTATTCTGTGTTTTCATTGTTGACCTTAAGATTGAATTGCAGCCAATAAATTAGGACATTTTGGCTCATGCCTCAACCAATATTCTATGTGTGGGTAGTGTTGGTCCTCGATTTTTTGACATTACATTTGAAATTTAACCATTTGTCTACCCAATTACACTGTGCCCTGCCTTAGGCAGGACAGCTATTTAGGCACTTGAAGACATATTAGTGGCCACAAGTATAGCATTTACTTTTTGTTGTAACTTTATGTGGACAAAGCTATAGCCTGACACTTAGAGGCAAACACATTCTTCAGGGTTGCTTACCATCAGATGGACAGTAAAAGACGCAGTGTGGGCGACCTTGGTTTCAAAGCACATAACCCACATCTATAGGGCAGGTGAGCAAGACAGTAAATGTAGTCATGCAGCATAGGTGACACATGAGCATTCGGCGTTAGTGGCCTACACTCCTTGTTGCTGCCATGTATGCTAATCAGGAATGTCTTGGTAAATAAACCCCACAAAACATATGGCTTGGATTTTGAAACGACTGTAATGGACATAGAGTATGGGGTTGTTTTTGATCAGCAGGTCACACATCGTTGGTGCCAAACAAGGTGGTATTCCCAGATGGACAGTTTTACAATTATTCCAACGGGGCCGAACACAAAGCCGGGAACAGCAAGGGCAAACTTCTTGTTTCCTAAAGGACCTTGTACATAAAAGGCTGTTGCACTGAAAATATGGCCCCCTTAAGTTTAATTTTATACAGCATTAATAGACTATGTTTTTCGAAGGATTCTTAATGTAGCCATCAGTTAACAACAAAACAATTAAATTCACATGTGGATCCTAATATCTACACCATCACCTTGCAGCCACAAATATACCCATGGCCAAACTCACCCACACATATTTGTAGTGATACAGGGTATGTCCTGAAATGTGTATGACTGTGT
Organism: Allobates femoralis; assembly: GCA_033576535.1. NCBI lineage: Eukaryota > Metazoa > Chordata > Amphibia > Anura > Aromobatidae > Allobates > Allobates femoralis. Next base: position 654,852,188 of record JARQOC010000002.1, on the reverse strand, counting down.
AAACAATCAGGGATGGTGTACAAACAGTTTAGTGCGAAAGGGGTATATCCTTACAACGTTATTTAGCCTAAAAAACACCCACAATTAAACGTGTAGGGATGTATGTGGCCCTTATGCAAGTGGAGGGAGGCCATTAGGAACACATACAAATGATGCTTACGACAGGCAAACCAGACAAGGCCACACACCTTAGAGGCCATTGCAGGGAAGAACATGGCTTTGTTCCACAAACATGCCAACAATAAGAGCTAATTGTGAGGTCACGGAACATTGTGTCTGCCCACCCTGCTTATTTGTCCCAACGTCACAATGTGAATATAAATGTGTATGTCCTGGATCACTGCCAAAGGTAATAGAAATCTGTTGCACCATGGCAGAAACAAACCCCAGTGTGGGTATGTAAACCAGCATACTCATTATAGAGCTTCATACGTACACTGTGTGCCCTCGTGGACAGGGTCCTCTCCTCTTGTACCTGTACGACCTGATTGTCTTCCTTTACTGTTTTTTGTAGTTAACTATTATCCTCATGTAAAGTGCCATGAGACCTAATGGCGCTATATAAATAAATTATAATAATAGTAGAGAACAGTGCTGCAGACACATACCTTGGCATACGGGCCACCGGTCCAAGGAAGGACAGCCGGGCATAGTGTTTGTATATCAGCTCTGGAGCTGCTCCCGGGTCCCCCTCTGCGATCTGGCGATATTGTTTGCGATGTTGATCGCGGCAGCTCCTCCAACGTTTTTGAAGATGGTCAACTGTGAAATGATTTCAAACCGGGTTTAGACATGTGTAATATTTGAAACACCAAAAGTTTGTGTACAAATCAACAATAACATTTTATTCATGTTGTGTGTGTAATGTGTATACAAGGCACAGTGACACGACAGTGTGGAACATCATCAACAGCATTACGGACATTGAGCTCACGTGGACACTATCACAAATGAGGCAGGTCACATGTCGACGCATCGAGAAGGTAATAGTGCGGGCACCAGACTCTGCTCATTAGTGGTATTAATATACACCCAACCCCCTGGCCGTAAGAGCCAGGAGCACCAGCCCTTAAACTAAGTGTACTGTTGTGACCCCATCCAAATATAGGCAACTATGCGACGACGCATGATAACACATTGAGGGTCCTGTATACCCTGCTATGGGGGGCCTGTATACCCACGAGGGCCCTGTATACCCACTGCTGGGGGCCCTGTATACCCACTGCTGGGGGGGCTGTAGACCCACTGAGGGCCCTGTATACAGGGACTGACTGGAACCCTACAGTTTGGGTGCCAGCCCTCCCTCACCGGTCCGACACAGGTGAGGACGGGGGTGGGGGGGGGTGATGACAGGCGGCCGCCTCACAGTCACCGCAGCTCCCGCAGTCTCCTAGGGCTCGCTCCCAGCCGCAGCCTCGCGCTCCTCACAGCCGCTCACTCCTGGCCGCAGCCGCGCGCTGATGACGTCATCGCGCGGCCAGGAGCTTGCGGTTCCGGCTGCTGCTTCGGGGTCATGCGCTGCTTCATGCTCCTGCAGCCGCATGAGCCGTGCGGGCGGCAGCCCTTTTCATGGTCCAGGCGGCCCAAAATAGGGGAAAATACACCGGCCTGGGGGGCAATTGCCCCCTAGGCACCTGGGCCAGTCCGCCCCTGCCTGTATACCATAATATGGGGGCATGGATACCCATCTGGGGGCCTGTATACTCTGCAGGGGGAGCTGTATACTCTGCTGGGGGGCTGTCTACCAGTGATAGCCGCTGTATACCAGGATGGCGGTCAATATGTTTTCACAGTTTTTGGGGGCAAAAATAGGGGGGTCGGTTTATACACGGGTCGGCTTATACACGAGTATATATACAGTAAATCCAATATATAACGGGTGAACTCATTTAACTTACTCATATTGCTCTGTTCATCATGGCCACTCAGATGGAACGCAGGGAACATCACTTGGGCGATCTCTCTCCAGGCAGTAGTCCTCATGATGTTATCCCCATAGTCAGGGTCTGTTGGGAGCCATAGCAGTGGCCGAGCCCCCACCAGAGGAATCAATCGCAGCGTGTTCACAGCGACACGGCCGGCCATGATTGCTCTGGAGAATGGATTGCTCTGTGTGTGCGTCTGTCAGAGCGAGTCGTTTCCTGTTTGCTTTTACAGCATGGTGTGTGCCCGAGAATCGCTTCCCCCTCCCATCATCGGCTCCAAATAAGAGAAAAACCTGCGAGTTTGGACTCGCACACTTTCAGAGACACATCAGCGATTTGTAAATAGCATTATTCGCTATTACTCGTTTCCCTATTCATTAACATTGGACTCGCTAGACTCGCAACGAGTAGCGAGTCCTGGGCTCGGACTCGTGCGGGTCTAGCGATTCCGAGTAATTTAGGACTCGCTCATCCCTAGTCCGGCGTCATTATCTGTTTGTGTTAATTTGTTGTCTAGTTTTTTGTCTCTGATGTGTAATTTTGGTGTTCCTCTTGCTGAAGAAAAAACGTTTTTCCCTTGCCAGAAATTGGAGTTTCTCGGAATTGTAATTGACTCTGATAGGATGTTGTGTTCCCTTCCGCAGGATAAAATTAGTAAGATGATTGTTACCATTGATAAATTTTTACATAGCGCCTCTGCATCATTGAAGGAGTTTTCAGTCACTGTTGGGTTTATTGAATTTTGCACTACGTGTTATTCCGATGTGACGGGTTTTTTCTTGCAGATTGTATGAGGCTGTAAAAGGTTTTTCGTCTCCCTACGCGTTGATTCCTATTTTATCAATATTGCGGGATGATTTGCAGGTTTGGTTGTCATTTTTATCAGAGTTTAATGGGTTATCTTGTTGGCAGGAGGTTTTTCAGTCGTCGGTTGGTTACGTTTGTTTTTGCATCTAATTGTGTAGGTTTTGGCTGTTCTTTTAGAGGTTATTGGTTATCTTCAGTTTGGCTGGATTTTGTTCGTGTATCTGTGTGGAGTAGTGTATTATGTGATTTATTTTCTCTATGTGCAGCTTTCACCCTGTGGGGACATAGCTTGAAGAATAAGAGGATTGTAGTTATTAGTAATTCCCGTGGACTGTGTTTTTGCTTGAACACTATGGCATCAAAGGATGCAGTGGTGCTCAAGTTTTTACGGTATTTAGTACAATTGCTGATGAAACATAACATTTGGTTGAAAGCTGTTTTCAAACCAGATTTTTCCAATGTAATAGGTAATATTATTTCATATCAGCAGCTCGATCAATTTCGTTCATTGATATCGGATGCCGACGAGGAGGGTCAATTATGCCCACAATGCCTGTGGGATTTGATCTGAGTTATGTCCCAGCTTTTATTATCAATTCAGTGGCGCCACGTACATGGTCGGACTATTCTAAAGCCTGGAAGCGTTGGGTGGCGTTTTGTGACTTTCATCAGTTTAATTTTTATCTCGTTACGGCAGAGTCGGTCCTCCCCTTTTTGGAGGATTTAGTGTCAGAAGGCTTGTCGTACTCGTCTGTACATAAGTTAATAGCAGGAATATCTTTCTTTTTAAAATTAGCTGGTGGGCGTCCTCTCTTGTCATTGTTTTCAGTAAAACAATTTTTAAAGGGTTATAGGAAGAGCCTCTTTAGGATTGATGATCGTCGACCTATATCGGTTGAGTTATTGACAAAATTGTGGGGGGTGCTGCCAGATATGAATTCGAGTCCATCTTGTTTCGGGGTATTTTTGTTATTTTATTTTTTGCAGCTCTTCGCATTGGTGAAGTTTTGCCTGTGAATAAAGTCAAAATGGACGGATTGCAAGTTAATGATGTTCCGATTTTTTCAGACAGGGTCGAATTGTTTTTGAGGAGATCCAAAACCGATCAGTTAGGTAGAGGAGCTAATGTGGTCCTTTTTGCCATTCCGGAGCTTCCCATATGTCCGGTAGCGAACATGGTGGCGTGGCTGGCAGTACGTCCTGTTAGTGGGGGTCATTTGTTTATTCATGAGAATCTTATGCCAGCCACTCGTTTTCAATTTTCCTTCATTTTCAAGAAATGCCTAACCGTTTTAAATTTGTCCGATTTGCGCTTATCTCGCATTCATTTCGGATCGGTGCCGCTATGGAAGCGGCGAGGTCCAGGATGACTGCGACTTTAATAAAGAAAGTGGGTCGATGGCGTTCTGTTATAAGTCTTATGTTCGTCCTCATTTAATGTTTTCTTGTTGATTTTTCTTGTAGGTCCTAAAAAGATTTGGATAGTGGGTCACTCGTTTGTATATTGGGCACACCAGCGTGCATTGCAGCACCCGTATACCTCAAACCTTTCTTTTAAGAACGATAAAGTGCAGGTAATCTGGCACGGGGTTCGAGGTCTTAGATGGGGTAGTTTAAAAGGCATTTTACTTCAGCTGTTGATGAATTCTTCCCCACCTGATTTATTGATTGTACATTTGTTAGGAAATGATTTAGGTAGGAGCCGTTCAGTCGATTTGATTTGGCAGGTAAAAAGGGATTTGTTATGGGTTTCTCAACAAATTCCGGGAGCTACTATCGTTTTTTCTGAGATGATTTCTAGGTTTTCTTGGAGGAACAAGGGCTCCTGGTTTCTTGAGAAGATAAAAAGGAAACTTAATAGGGAACTTGAACGGTTTATGCCGTCGATTGCTGGTTTTTCATATCAGCATACAGACCTTGAGGGTTTTGTCATGGGTTTTTATCGGTCTGATGCGGTGCATTTATCGGAAATTGGGAATGATATCTTCAACTCTGGGTTGCAAAATGTGATAGATATGTGGTTGGGTGGTGTGTTGGGGGGGCCTTAGTGCTTTGCACTTTGGCCGTTTGGGATGGTTACCCTAAATAAGATGGGTAGATCTGCTTTATTCATTGAGTTATGTTGGTAATTTAATTAATTTATTAATTATTTAATAATTTATTTATTTATTAAATTTATTGGAATTTAAAAGTCTGTAAAACCTTAATTTGGTACCCGACCAGTATTAAATAAATAATTTATTATTCCAACATCAAGGTCTGGTTTTTGAAGCTGTTTGTTATTTTTTAAGTTATGTCATTATCACATCATTGCAACAGACTCAAGTTAGAGAACTATGAACTTTTGACACATCTTCCTCTTACCTTAGAATTGTCGTTTCTCTTTCCCAGCTCCTTTCCTCCCCCTCCCCCAGCTTGACTCTGCTTTACATCACCTGTCATATTTACTGAACCATCTCATCCTGTTTAAGTATAGTATATATGCATGTGTCTTCAAAATCTGTTATCAGACTGACGAAGGGGCCATAGTGTCCTGAAAGCTTGCTATGCTTACCATCTTTTCAGTTAGCCATTAAAAGGTATCAACCACTGAGGACTCTCAGATTGCAATATATTTTTCTATCTACTGGCTAACATAGTATAAATATTATTTACCTTATCACATGATTTGTGACATTGCAATCTGCTGTAATTCAACTCTGCATATGTTGGAGTGTCTGAGCAGTAGAAAGTCATGGCAGCCTACATCATGCAGCAGCCAAACTGGAGTATATGTTACTTTGAGATCCACCATTGGCAGCTGATAACTAACTCATGTCGCCTACTGAAAAATTTCAAAAAAGTAAGTACATTTATAAGAAGGGACAAGTGTGCCATTAATAATAATATCACCCCACTTGCAATTATCTTGGAAAAACATTCAACAGGATGCAACAGGGGTTGGAGAAAGAATAACAATTTGTGAAAGTTCATCGCCACCCTTTGGATTTAGTGGACCCTGAAAGTCCATATTACATGCAGTAGGTTTGGAGGAGGGAGAGATGGGGGAAATAAAGCTGGGGATGCGGAGTGAGATATTGAAATATCTGAGGCATCGTCAGGGCACATGGCTGAAAGAGTGAGCATGACAACAGCAATGCTCACAATGACTACCAACAATCGCGGTGGGGTGATGAATATGATATATTACCTGTCCATTGGGTCATCTATAATGTGCTGCTACCAGGTTGCCAAAGCGCTCCCTACACAATCAGACATCTCCTTCTCTGCCCCAATATATTTCTATTTCATTCATCTATTCTTGTCAGATAGCCACGCATCTCCTTCCTACTATGTATTATATTGCTATACCCAACTGCTGGGACTGCCATACTTGGCCCTAGATTGCAAGAGATCTTCACGATTTCCCCAACTTTTTCCATACTATGTGTTAGCTGCCGCTGCCAATTCCAATGTACCTGTCCAATATGTTGCTATACTTTTCTACAACTGGGAAGCATACCTTCTTCAGAGCCCAAATACATTAAAATGATCCCAACATAGTGACCAGTTTTACATAGCTTACACACAAACCATTGATTCTTGACTTACAAGAGCTACATCTCTCCTGCTTTCTAAATGAAGTTATAATTTTTTGGTGGCTTAATAAAACACCATTGTAGTTGTTTTTTAATTTTGCAAAGAGCAAACTTGATGCAGATCCCAAAAACTGGATAATTTTTTTACTCCTAGTTAAGAAGCCAATGCTTCATTCTCTAAATAACACACCTGTTGCTGCTCCTTACTTAAGTTGCTAATTTTTGCATGCCTTGAAAATATGCTATTGTACTTTTATTTTGTAAGTAACAAACCTCTGGTGGATCTTAAAAAGTAGAAAACTGGAAAAGGAAAACTATGGCGTCACCATAGGGTGTTGCCCTTTTCACATTGGATATTAAAATAATATAGGGTGCTCACCTCATGTGGTTGTGAGAGTCACAACCACTATATGCTCATATATATCCAGTTCAAATGGTTGCAGCAGACTTCCAAAGAAGGTATAACATTAAATTAAAAGAAAAGCTGGAATTTTTGACCGCGCTACCATATAAAAAATCTAAAGATTCTTTGCAGTTCATAGTGATTTTTTTTCTCAACACGTTTCAAGGCACTCTGGCCCCTTCATCAGGATGAACATCGGTGTTTTTCTCCTGATGAAGGGGCCAGAGTGCCTTGCCTTGAAATGTGTTGAGAAAGAAAAATCACTATCAACTGCAAAGAATCTTTGGATTTTTTATCTGGTAGCGCGGGCAAAAATTCCAACTTTTCTTTTCATTTAATTATATAGCAAGAACAAAGCTCTTGATACTCCCCAAAAAGGGATAATTTTTGCACTAACACTTTGAAAACGTTGAAACGCAAGGCAGGTATCAACCCCCAAAAGAGATTAGTCTTGCACATTTTTTACAATAAGAAAAATCCTTAAAACTCAGTGCAGTGTGTTATTAAAAAAGACATTTGTTTACCATGGGATAACATCTGTTTAGCTTTAGACATTTATTTTGAGATTACTTGGACATTATAAAGCCAGTGTTTACATTAAAGTGGAAATCTGGGAAGTTTCAGAGTTTTTGTAAGGTCCCTACCCTCCTCCCGTATAGGAAAATACATCACGCCTATTCTACAGCCCCCCATCCTCCACAGACAGCTTTTGCTCATCTGACAACAGACGCTTCCTCATTCCATCACGTGGGTGTGATGTCATAAAAGTTCCTACACTGAGCTGGTATCTAGATATCTGCTTTTGTTCAAAGAGTAGGAGGCATGACCACACCTACCCTCAGCAGAGCCTGTCAAAATAGGACCTTCCATGACATCACACCCATGTGATTGAATGAGGAAGTTTCTGTTATTAGAATGGTAGCAGCTGTCTGTGGAAGGAGGGGGAGAGCTGCACAATTAGGAGTGATGTATTTTCCTATTTGGGAGGGGTGACGGGTGAGGAGCAGTTAGTTAATAATTGATTTATATTAATTCTAAACATTATACAAGGGTAACAAACAACTCATCATTATAGCCTATGAGTGCAGGGACTATTTTTTTTTCATCTCCCCGAGTTAACCTTTTCAGTCATAGAAGATCTCATAGAAGATTGATTTACTGCAAATTCAATTTGGATCATCACTATTGGCTACCCTGTTCATCAATATTTTGAGCTCACCAAAAATTGTGTATTTTACATTTTATAATCTAGCACTGAAGCTATTTCAATGCACTGAGGTAGGTTTAGAAAACTAACAATTATAACATGCCATGAACTCCACTTTTTGCACAATGTGTTATGTATTGCAAAAAAATTTTAATATTTCACCAACAAATATGCATTGCAAAAGTTTGATTTTTAATGACCATCCAGAAAACAGATATCAAACAGCCATGTAACTCTTATTTTGACATTAGGATTAATAAGCACATCTGTTTTCGCCATCATATTACACAGAGGGTGACAGGGTCTTTAATAGCCTTACACACTCTACTCAACAATATTCATCAGCTTTTTCTTTTAGATTTTGTGACCATACAGTATATACAGTACTACTGTAGTTGAAACATCCATCAGAGTTTTTTCTTGCCCTAAAGAAAAGTGTAATGAAAATAAACTATGCAGTCCTGTGATTTACAGGTATGACTGTCATGTACAGAAATAAGCCACAGAGATAAAGGGAAGTATTTAGTAAAATGCTAGAGGCACGGAATAGATTAGAGTCATCTGAAGGTGGAACTCTCCTAGAAGTCTAAAAAAAGCCTAAAATTAGTTTATAGATTCTGCATGACTTCTTGATGATACATTGACACTATAAAGATGAATTAGCCTTAGGTAACAAGTGGCTACTTTTTGCTTTTACTTTTTTTGCTCATTTTAATAGTCTGCTTATAAGCTTTTCAAATTTGCCATATGGTTCCAGAGATATGGGCCTTTTTATTTACTGCTAATTTTTGATATTTGCCAGTAATGGGGCAGGGATCACAGATTAAATGGTTCGGGGAGGAAGGGTTTCTATAGGATTCCCATAATTAACCTTTGAGCACCAGCCACTTCTTAATGTGCACCTGTCACAGGTTTTGGGGATCTAAATCCTGCCCAACACCTTTAACATGATGACTTTGGTCTCGCATCAGCCACAGACTGCCCGAAGTGTTACGGCTGTGCAATGGAACCACTGGTTCTTCAATGGGGCACAGTGAGGTGCACCACTGCACAGGCACGAGACTTGGGAGTTGTGTGGATGACGTTGCAGTCACTTACACATAATAAGGAGGGGGCGGTGTTGGCATGGAGCGGGGCAGCGCTGACCGCAATGTGCAGACTCATATAAGAAATTAGCATATGGCGTGGGACAGAATAAACTATTTCTGAGGTATGCAAGGAGACAACTGGGGGTATAAAGAGGTTTCAGGAACCCCAATTACATCATGTTAAAGGTGGTGGGCAGGGTTTAGAACCCTCAAACTGGTGACAGGTTCCCTATAAAGACCAAAATTAAAAAGACCCATATCTCTGGAACTGTAGGGACAATTAAAAAAAAAACTGGAATACTGAGAGTATTAATGGAAAAACCTAAGAACAAAAAAAACTGCACATTTTTTTTACCTGATGATAGGCTGGTTTCACACTTGCGGATCCGCAAGCTGAGCACAGGCACCGTAAGTCCCTATGTTTAACATGGGGACGCAGGTGCCTGCACTCTGATGCAGATTGGCATGCACACCCTGTGCGCACCCATTCACTGCAATGTATGATTTGTACGCCTGCGCACAAATCATACACCCTCGTCCGCACTCTGAACGCGACATGTCGTGTTCCTGGTGCGGACGAGACTGTGTGATTTGTGCCCAAGCATCCGTACGCGCACAAATCACATATTGCCGGCAATGGGTGCGCACGGCCATCTGCACCCCAGCTCAGGCAATTGCGTCCCCATGTTAAACATAGGGACGCACAGTGCCTGCGCTCAGCTTGCGCTTCCCCGCCGCAATACGCTGCGGCAGGGAACGCAAGTGTGAAGCCACCCATAGTGAATGAATACTTTTTAACACAATGTTGTTTTAAGGGCAAATTTCTGTACCAATGAATTTCTTAATAAACTTTTATAGTGGTTGGAACCCCAATTTTATCATAGAGTATATGAATAAGAACCCTGTTATTGCAGATGCAGGCAGAATAACCTGAGATCTACTGTATATATTGTCCTGGAGAATAAGATACAGTATAACTTTTATTTTATTTGCTTATTTAAAGAGGACCTGTCACCCCCCTGCTGCATTGCAAACTAAATGCAACACTGAATGCAGGATGTCTGCTATATTCAGGGAAGGGGTCCCCCATGCATCTAGCCCCCCTGTAAGCTTTAAAAAAGACATTAGAAATCTTACAGTTAAGTAGTCTAAAGGGTGGGATCTTATTAAGAGGCCTTCACTGCTGGCACAGTCCTCCAGCCTCCTCCTTGTGTATTCCGCCCTCTTCTATGTCTCTCTGACGCCTCCTGTTCTGCTGGCTCTGCCCTCCTCCTCTCCTGCTCTCTGTCACTGAACCTGCCACAAAGAGCTTGGTCAAAGCGGCTGGAAAGCATTTGTCTTGAGGTCAGCACCTGATTCCCGCCCTGTTTATTCTTTGTTCAGAGGGCAGGGTGGGAATCTGGCACTGACATCAAGCCAAATGCTTTGCAGCCGCTCTCAACAAGCTCTGTGCGGCAGGTTGAGTGACAGAGAGAAGGAGAGAAGGAGGGCAGAGCCAGCAGAACAGGAGGCGGCGCAGAGACATAGAAGGGGGCAAACAGAGAAAGGGATGCCTGTTGTAATAACCACACTGAGAGACATACTACTTGCATAGATAGAGCATACGTTTAGAGGTTTGCCACTACTTCATAAGTCCCTTTCATGTAAACTAGCTTTCGTAGAAAAGAACTTCACTAAATACTTGCTTTTCCATATCCTTCAATAACGTGAGCTCCTCTTCTGGTCGCCGAATCTGTGGCTGAGGCTTTTCCTGGCTTCCTGTGATGTTAAGTCAAAGTCTTCCTGAGATCTAAGCTCTGGAAACTGCTGCCTAATGAGTACGTATGCTATGGTACAGGGCCCTTTTCCAGGTATATGCCCCTGATTCTGGTGTGAAGCCCCATTCTGTAATATGGCCCTTATCTTAACCATTCTGTAATATATCCTTTATTCTGGTATATGGCCTGATCCTCAAATATATGGCACCAATATGTGTAAATGATTTTTCCTGACCAAAAATAAGCCCTACCTCAAAAGTCAGCCCTAGCCCTTTTTCCGGAGGTCAAAAGAAAATAAGACAGTGTCTTATTTTTGGGAAGCTATCATTCATTGTATAGGACCTCTTATTGGACCCCTAAGTAAAGAATAAAGCAAGGGTGTAAAAATAACAAATTATACTGAATCCTATTTCTTATAATATATTAATGTGCTCAGCTCCTCCAACTTGTGTAACATATTGTCCTCTCATAGGTCAACATTTCAAACTTTGGTCCTCTCCTGACCCCCTCTCTCCTCCACACTTGTTTGTTCCTCACCGAATCATCACCAAAACTTTCTCTGCGTATTCCTCTGGAATTTTGTTCCTGAACATGTCTAATTATCTTCCACATTTGGCAATTTGAGACAGAACATGAAAACCCCACTCTTCAAGAAAGATTACAGCCTGTAATGAACCCAGTGCCACCTCCCCACTGCCACAGCTGCTAAAACCCCCAAACAAACTGTCTCCTTCCCCATTATCCTATATACCATGGGTGGGGAACCTCAGGCCGCCTGTGGCCTTCGTTGACCTTTTCTGTGGCCCTTGGGCAGATTCCTAGGGACTGCAGTGCCCAGGCTGGTAGCCATGTTTTGCCAACTGCTTGCCCTTTAAATCCAGCTCCTCGGTAGTCTCCATGTCGCAGCCTCAGCCTTCCCAGTGACGTACAGTGCTGTGCAAATTAATTGGGACAAAGCAAGTCTTTACTTGTTTTTCTTGCATTAGTTTTACGATTTCCGATAAGTGTTTTATCAGTTCTTGGAGTCATTTTCCTTTTTCTTCCATATTTCCCTTTTCGTTTTGGAGAAAACGATCCAGTTTCATTGTGTGTGCGAATTATTCTTGAAATGGTAGATTTTCCAATACCAACAGTGGAAGCGATTTCTCTTACAGTCAGACTTTTATGTTCATTAAGAGTAATAATTCTAGACTTATTCCGTGGAGTAACATCCATTTTTACAGGCACGAATCACACTGAGAGAAAAAGTACACTAAACCACTCCTGACAGAAACAAGCCCTCAACTGAAGCTGATGGGTGCAGCTAGCTGTTATTTTCTGACTAAAACCAGTCAAACCACATTTTCTTGTTCAACGTTTTTTTTATTGAATTAGATATAAACTTACAAGGAGGTCATAACAAGTAGCAATACATTAAGATAATCACACATTAGAAGACAAGAGTCAAGTTAACAACTAACAATAAACCATAACCAATTGTGTCATTCTTATAAACACATGCGGTTGGAGGGTGGGTGGTGGGAAAGGAAGGGGGGGGGGGAAGAAGGGAGGGAAGGAGGGAAAAATACTTTAAAGTTATGCTCAACTAAACTTCGCTCATAGCATATTGAAAGCTAATTCGATCAAGTTTATATTATGGGGGCATCCTGTTGAAAGAAAAACTGGTTCCATGTTAACCACTTGTTACTGTACTTTCCTTGAAGATTGTTCCTCAGAGCGAACGTGTATTCATACACATTGTGAGCTGCAATAGTCCCCAGTATTGTTTCAAACGTTGGTGGATCTGGGTCTTTCCATCGAGCTGCTACACCATTTTTTGAGGCAATCAAAATGTGTATGATGAGCGCTCTGAGCTCAGGTGGTACTACATTTATTCCTATCAGGAGCAGCGCGAGTTCTGGCGAGAGGTCCAAGTCGATCCCTGTTATGTCGGAGATTAGAAGTTGTATTTTCCCCCAAAATGGGCGCAGGATGGGACAGTCCCAGAATATGTGAGACATTGTGCCAGGTTTTCCGCAGTTCCTCCAGCACAATGGTGATATAGTTTCTGAAAATTTATGGAGTCTTGTAGGGGTGAAATACCACCTAGTCAAGGTTTTGTAGTAAGATTCCAAAAGAACTGAAGATGAGAGACTTTTGTAAACTATTTTGAGTGTATCTTCAATTAGATCAGCAGGGAGAGAGATTTGGAGTTCCTTACTCCATGCACCTATGTTAGAAGCGCTGGAAAATGAAGAATCAAGGTTCCATTCTTTGTAAATAGACTTGAAAGACCAAAAGATGTTCGATTGGTTAAAACGGAAAAGTTGAGTTATGTTTAGCGGGAGATGGAGACTCAGATTATTTTTATTGAGTGTACGTTTTATTTTGTTCCAGTTCCCAACCTCTTCGCTTGGCAAATTAAACTTGGTTCTAATGGTGGGTTTACACGCCACGATATCGTTTCGATATCGCAACTCAATGGCGCGGGAGCGCGCAATTAGTGCACGTTTCACCCGCATCGCATTGACTGGTTACACGCTGCGATATCGAAATACAACGTCCGTGCGATGTCTCCGCCTCCCAATCCAGGATCGCATAGTTAACATGGGAGTGAATGGGTGACGTATCAAATCGCATCGTAATTGGGCGTTTACACAGCACGATCCGGCTTCAATCGCTATGCAATATCGGGGCATTGAATAGCACGCTCATTCGATCCCCGATATCGCATTGACATCGTTCCTGCATCGCATTGGACGTTCACACCATACAACGCAGGAACGATATCGGGTCCAGCGAGCGAACCACGTGACTTTTGATTGAAATTGTACTGCGATATCGCGACGTGTAAACCCGCCATAAGACTTGCAAAGGATTTGAGTTGCATATTGTCATCAAGTAAGTCTGAGAGAGTATGGATTCCACAATTCGTCCATACACTTACATCTATATCTGCCGATAGAGCTGGTAGGAGGTAAACTGAGATCCAACGTGGAGAAGGTTTATGATTTGTTGCGTATAATTTCGTGGTGAGAGTTCTCCACGAGCGTATGGTAGCCTTTAACGTTGGTTCTTTAGGTAATTTCTTGGTCTTGTCGCATAAATAAGCGAGTAGTGTCCATTGGAGATCTCTCGAGTGATTAAGTGCTTTCTCTATCTCCATCCATCTCGGCTTCTCTTCTTCTCCTCCCCACCAATTTTGGCTAAGTCTGATAAGCGCTGAATTATAGTAAGCTGAGATGTTAGGCACTGCTAGACCTCCGTGTAGTTTACTTTTTTCTAGAATAGAGAGAGAGGTTCTGGGTTTTTTTCCCCCCCAAATAAAGTTAGATAATTGAGCTTGAATTTTTTTGCACCAAGCTGAGTTAAGCTGAAGGGGGACTGAACGAAAAATGTAAAGTATTTTGGGCAGTATAAATAATTTGTACGCCTCTATTTTGCCTAACCACGTTAGTTCAGTTTTGGAAATGTTAGCTAGGTCCATTTGAAGAGCTTTATACAGCTTTCCTAGATTTGCATCATATATTTTGGAAGTGGGTTTAGTGACTATGATTCCTAAGTAGTCTAGATACTTTTTATCCCAATCCAGCTCATTGCCCTGTTGGAGGGAGGAAATCATCTGATCTGTGAGGTTATAGCTGAGTACTTGTGTTTTGGCAATGTTGATTTTGTAATGGGAAATCGCAGCAAATTCATTCATGAGTAAGAGAAGGTCCCGCATAGACGTCGCCGGATTTGTGAGGGTTAGTATTATATCGTCAGCGAACAAACTGATTTTATATGATTCTCGATTCAGGGAAATACCAGAAATTGACGGGCTAGATCTTACCTTTTCTGCTAATGGCTCAATAAATAAATTGAAAAGGGAGGGCGAGAGGGGGCAGCCTTGTCTTGTGCCATTTGTCAACAAGAAAGGGGCGGACATATGATTATTAGTAAGGAGCCTTGCTGATGGTGTGGTGTATAAAGCTTGAATGGAATTGAATATGGGTCCTGAAAGTCCAAATTTATGCAAAACCTCAAACAGGTATCCCCAGTGGACTCTGTCGAACGCTTTTTCTGCGTCGACAGAGACCACTATCATAGGGGCTTTCGAGAGCTCAGCATACGCTGTCAAGTTTAAGAGTCTTCTTGTCGCATCTGTTGAATTCCTTTTTTGAGTGAATCCAGTCTGATCTTTGTGGATCAAGGTCGGGATCACTTTTTGCATTCTAGAATTAATCGCTTTTGATATAATTTTAATATCTGTGTTCAGGAGGGAGATGGGTCTATAATTAGAAACTAAGTCTTTGTCCCCTTTATTTTTGGGAATAACTGTTATAAGCGCTTGGAGCATCTCATGTGGGATCGGCTGGCTACCATCAGAAAAAGAGTTAATTAGTTTAGTGATGTAAGGGGTGAGTAAATGTTCGCACGCTAAAAAATATTCGTTCTGAAGACCATCGGGTCCTGGGGATTTGTTCTTTTTAAGTTTACGTATAATATCTTTTATTTCCTGCTCAGTATAAGGTTGGTTGAGTTTGTTTAGATCCTCCTCTGAGATCGTAGGAAGCGTGACTGAGTCTAGGAAGGATTTGATATTTTGTGTTGTGGGTTGAGGTTCTGAGCGATCATCTTTGAGGTTGTATAGGCCTTTATAATATTCAACAAAGGCATTAGATATTTCTAATGGGGTTTTTTTAATGTGGTTTTGGTTGTTTTTGATTTGATATATACTGGTTTTTGATCTATGGATTTTGATCAAATTTGCGAAGGTTTTAGATGGTTTATTCATATTTGAGTAGAAATTTGATTTGGATATGCGGGCCAATTTATCATAGTCAGATAAGAGGAGGGATTTAAGTTGTACCCGAAGCTCAAGTAGATCTTTATGTTTGCTTTCAGAGGGGTTAGTTACCATTTCCTCCTCCAACAAGGCAATTTGTCGAGTAAGTTTTTTAGTATTAGCTAATTGAGCTTTTTTATGTTTCATGTTCAGATATATCAGATTACTTCTTATGGTCGCTTTGTGGGCAGTCCATAGGGTGGACAAGGAAATGTCTGTAGTATCGTTTTCTTGAAAATATAATTTAAGTGAATCTTGGATTTCAGATTTATATTGTGGGTGGGTAAATAGATATGAATTAGCTCTCCATGGAGAAAGAGAGTTGAAAGGAGGGCTGTTAGAAATCTCAAAGAGGATGGGAGAGTGGTCCGACCACGTTCTTGGTAGAATGGATTTAGTTTTAAATTTTGATAGTGAGTGTATGTTTGTTAGTACCAAATCGATTCTGGAAAATGATTTATGGACGTTAGAATAGTGAGTAAACTCTAAAGAGGAGGTATGTAAACATCTAAATACGTCAAAGAGCTCCTCCTTTTGTAAAAGTGGGTCCAATTTCGTATTCAGATTCCTTGATTTATTAGACGAATCTAATAGGGGGTTCGGGACAGAATTGAAGTCGCCAAATATCAGAAGCATCCCTTTCTGTTTTTCATGTATTAGGGTAAAGAGACGTTTAAGGAAGGTAATTTGGCCATTGTTAGGGGTGTAAACGTTTACAAGAGTGTGGATTACTTCGTTAACCTTACAGATCAGGATTATGTACCTGCCCTCGTCGTCTTTGATCAGCTCAATTTCCTCAAACTTCAGCGTTCCTTTTATGATTATTGCTACTCCCGCTTTCTTTTTGGAATTAGATGAAAAGTATACATGGGGGAATCTTTTATTACTAAATTTAGGAGGATTATGTAGAGGGAATCTAGTCTCCTGAATTCCAGCTATGTCAACGTGGTTTGAGTTTAGCTCCTTCCATACACTAAATCGTTTTTGTGGTGAATTTAGACCATTTGCGTTTAGGGACAGGAGTTTCATCATTACGGCGTCAGTTAAGCAGTTAAATTGAGATGCTGGTCAAGAAGGGGGGGTGAGGAGGAGAAATTAGGAGGGAAAACAGAGGAGGAGGGGTAGTTAAGGTGGGTTCAACAAACTTTAGAAGAAAAAAGAATAAATATATAAGTTCGACCAACGGTCGTGTTGTGGAGGAAGAGTTCCAAGGAACTACTGTAGGTCTTCCTCTTGGGCTAACGGTAGGGCCTATGGTGCAATATTTCTAACCTAAATCATTTGGCAGAGTTATTCTTTTATATGTAGGTGTTTGAGGAGTTTCAAGCCTTCCATGGGATCCTCAATGGTGATTTGCTTCTGTTTGTGATGAAATATGACAGAGGTGGTTGGTCGGCCCCATCTATAGGTAATCTGTTGTTTTCTTAGAACCTCTGTGACTGGCCTTAGAAGTCTCCTTTTAGTGGCAGTTTCTTTTGAGATGTCAGAGAAGATTTTTAAAGATTCATAAGGAGCCGGTAGGCAAGCATGTTGCCTAGTGTAGTTATTTATTTTATCTTTCGTCTGGAAAAACGTAAATTTAACAATAACATCACGAGGGGTGTCTTCAGGTATGCGTAGGGGTTTGGGGAGTCTGTGAGCCCTCTCAATTGATAATTCTATATCCGGTAAGGACGGGATCAGCTTTCTGGTCAGATTTTTGACAAAGGGAATTAGCTCATGTGTTTTTGTTTGTTCTGATATTCCTCTAATTTTTAAGTTGGATCTACGGTCACGGTCCTCCCTATCTATAATCCTATCTGTAAGGTGCTTAATTTCATCTTTAGCTTTTGTTAGCTCTGAGCAGCATGTTTTAAGTTCTTTCTTTAGATTTCCTACATCTGTTTCGGTTTGATCTAGTCGTGAATTAATGGTGTTGATCGAAGATTTAATTCCTGCAAATTGCTCCCTCATTTCTTCCTTAAGGGAAGAGAAAAGTTGGAGAAGGAAGTTCTTGTCTGGAATTTGAGTTTGGTCCAGGATAAAGTTGGGGTCATTATTAGCTTGTGTGACCTTAAACCTCTGCCTCGCAGGACTTCTACATTGCAATTGAATCTCATCTTGTGGAGGAGGATTAGGATTTTGGCGTAGGGGTGAATCCATCTCTTTTCTTTTGGAACTATGATGAGTGGATTCGTATATAATTGAGTCGTCGCTGGACTCATGGGTTTCAGGTGTAGATGAATTTTTCGTGTGTTTGTCTCTTCCTTTCGGGTTTTTACCTGGACTATGTGCCATAGTTGGTATCTTGCTCTTAGAGCTTAATTGATGTGCATCCATTGTTTTTTCGTTAGATGGAATGGTGGAAGAGGGTCTGGTTTTGGAGGGCATTAGATTTCTGGAAACTAAGGTGTAACAGAGAGGTCTGATGTTTAGTTGGGTTTAATTTCACTGACCTTGAGGTACTAGGTTGTTCACAAGTTCAATGACTCTGGGTGGAGTCGCTACTTCTGGAGTTCAAGGGGTGGAGAAAGTACATATCTAGGACTTCAGAACAGTCTTATATTGCTGCCCTCAGTATCTTGGGTCAATGTCGCTGAAGTGCTTTGGTGGCAAGAGAACCCCACTGTAAGCAGTAATGATCCCTCTGGTCCTTATGACGTGCTGTTACTTATTTGTCATACAGCAGCTTTTGTGACTGTCTGCACTAGTCCTTCTAATGTAGATCTCAGTGAGTAGTTTATGTCCTTATACAGATTTTTGTGTGCTGCAGGGCTACGATTTATTTATTTATTTTTTTTGTAAGAGATCTCTGATTGGTAAGATCCCTTGCCTGCCCGGAGACAGTTCAGTTCAGCTCTACAATATAGAGACTGCTGTTCATACACAATTTTTAGTCTGAAGGTGTCACACTTTTATGCTCTGCTCGACATCTGCCTCTCTGTCTGTGTAGGAGAGAACTAGAAAGGGCTTCAGGCACTAAGTCTGTATCTTTGTCTCCTGAACTCAGTGGTTCGCCTCTGTAGCAAGGACTTCCTACATATAGTATGTCAACTAGTCTTTAAATGTCTGTAAATCCCTTATCTGCAGGATACCCTTGTAGTGGGCTTATCTGTGAGGTAAATAAGTATAATGTGTCAACAAAGGAGCCTCAGATTATCACTGTTCTTTTGTGCTCTGCAGACTTTCTTATGGCGAATGGTGTCAGCTTCTAGTGTTATAGCACTTGAGTGCCAACAGATTTGTGACTTCTGACAGTTAATACAGATAGATTTACTTCACAGCAACTTCAGCTTGTTAGCTAATAGCTTTATGAGGCTGTGTCACAGTATGGGGCTTTGTTTCAGCAGTGGGGACCTCTTTCTGCTCCAGAGATCACTCCGCCCCTCATACCTGCTGTTAATAAAGTAGTTCCTCTCTTCCACTGGGGATTATGTGCACCGTGGGTCTCACCTGCACACACCACACCTACGATCGATGTGGCAGGACTCAAGTAAGTCTCTTAACCCCCCTCACGGGTTTTGTGGTAGGCAGAACAGGGTGGAGCGGGACGGGGCAGACTGGTACGGGTCCCTACCTTTATGCAGGTCACAGCTCCGGTAATGTGCTGCAGCTTCAAGTCCCCGCCGGGTTATGCTTCAATGTGCCAGCTGTTGCCAGTACCCTTCACTCAGGCCAGCTTGATTTTCTGCAGCAGTGATGACATGTGGGGCCAAGATGGCGCCGGTCCCTTAGAGCTGTGAGGGAGATGGGATCACCTTCGATGTAAGCGTTCCTCCTGGGTGAAAATCAACCAAACTCGCCTCGCTTTTCCTCTGAGTAATAGTGATCAGGTTGACAGCTTCTATGTGGTAGAAAATGACCTAAAAGGACATTAACTCCGTCGCTTTTTAGTAAGCACCGGGAGCTCCTTGTGAGTGCGACTTCACATGGAGCCGCAGGCCACGCCTCTCTCAAACCACATTTTCTTACTCAAGGTTGTACACTCACACCTGTTCAAAGCAGTTAAAACTGGTTTGAATCACTGACTGGTAACCAACTTACGATTTTACTTACAAAAATGCTTTATGGTCATCTACCTGGAGCTCAGGCACTGGCCTCGCCCTGGTGTCACATCAAGAATAATAGAAAAATTGGAGCCTGGCTCAACAGGACTGGATTTTTCTTTTTCAAAAGTCGTGACCCAGTCCCATGGCCTGGTATCAGTCCAAAAAGGTGGTATTTACAGGGAATTTGTCGTGACGCCACCAGGAATGTTGTGGCCAATGGAGCCACCGCTGCCTGGTTGCAGCTGGGGACTGTGACTTAGGGGCATATGAGATGCCAAGCCCTCTCCGGTTAGGGCTGGAGGTCCCCAGAGCAGGAGTAATAGTCTAAGATGGGGCTTGGTGAGGGATTACAGTTCACACAGTCACTTACTTCAAAGCTGCAGCTTCTCCAGCCAGTGTGCATGGACTACAGTCTGTGGCTCCTCAGGTGGGATTCTGTTATAGAGTACAGGGCGATAGACGTAATTAACACACACAGACTCCTGATAGATGTTTCTCAGTCAGTCTATTTACTGAAATTAAGGCAGATGTTACAAACTGTCACTGGAGTCTGGAAAGCAGTTCAGGGTATTTCTGACCCGGCCGGGGCGTGTTGGCTTCCTCACTGCACTTGTGTGGTGGCCTCTGCAGTTTCTTAAGCTAGGCTGCCGGCACTGTCTCTGTCTGCATCGACCAGTATGACAGGCAATTCGAGTCCTTCACTTCTCCACCCCAGTCCGGGAAACAGTGTTTCTGGATTCTATATGTTGCTGTGCCCCTGGTACGGCGTAGCTGGAGAATCTGGAGTCCACCACTCTCCAGTGTTGACTGTCGGTGTGTGTGAACCTGCACAGTCTCGGACTCCGGTGTCCGTTCTGGCGTTGTTCCTCTCAGGGAAGGGAAGCAAGGAGTGGTGCAGCCTCCCGGTAGGTTTCTGTCTCTCCCCTTTCCTCAAACCCTGGCCTTAGGCCTAGTGTTCAGCAGTAGACCTTGGGATGAGCCTGGCACAGCTTGCTTACACCCAGGTCTCCTTCACAGTTCTCACAGGAACTGCACTCTTCACAGCCCTCTCAGGGACTGAACTGAACGTGTTGCTCCTCAGACCAGAATATATAGGGGAGCTCACCCTGAAGCCGGCTTGGTCTCCCCCTTTTGTCTGGGAGGTGTTGGTGTTGTTTGTGTGTTGCCTGAGTGGACTACCCCTTACTGCTCTCTGGTGACACTTAACAATGGTGACACTGTGGCACTATGACTCTGGGGTGCCACAAAGTGCATACAAAAGAAAAATGTACATGGTCGACATGAGTCATGAGTAAGACTGCTTAGTGCAATCGAAACGCGTCAACTGGGTCATGTCGACCATGTAAAATTTTCTTTTCTATGCACTTTACTTTCTTTTGTAAAATAAAAATAAAATAAAAAGGTTCCCCACCCGTCTTGTAGACTGTTCCAGTACGTCTTTGTTAATTTGCTCATTTGAATTAGTATTTTGAATATGAACACTTTTGACATGTACAGCACACTGAAATTGGTAATATAATAATAATAATAATAATAATAATGTGACAGATTCCCTTTATGGTAAGATAATTTACCACTCGGATCAAATAATAAAATGTTGCACTGCTTAATAATATTTCTGAATTATTCCTAACGACAGAGGACATTAAAGGGGTATCTACAGGAATGAGGAACTTTGATGTCTGATGGGGCAACTTTTTTTTATCCTAGAACGCCATAAAAATGCATGGAACTAAGGTCAAGAATGCACACTGCTGCTCCATTGTACCACTATGGGCACAAGCTGAAAAAACATGTTTTTAAAGCATTTTTGCCATGTTTTGGTGCATTATTTATGAATATTTGCATGCATTTTCATGCATTCTGAGGGCAAAAAACGCTGAAAAAATTGACATGCTGCAGATTTATTTCTGCACCAAATCTGCAAGGGAAAAATAAGCATGTGGACAAACCTTCAGAATTTATACTGACTTCAATAGTTTTAACAAATCTGCACCCAAAAACGAATAAAAAACGCAATAAAAATACAGTGGGTGCACAGGGCCTAATGGAGAAAAATGTGCCCTTGCTCTGCTGATCTGTGTAGGTCCAAATGGTTGTACCCCCAGTGATTAATAAGTTTTGACTTAGTCTGTGGATAGTTGATAACTTGTTTTCACTGGGGAACCCCCTTTATAGGGAATCTGTCATGTCAAACATCCATTGTAACAGATATTTTCTAATTACTCTGGTGTAGCTCTTTTTATTCATGTAATTATTTTATTTATACTTTCTCCTATCCTGTGTAAACTGCAAATAAAGAGATTCATTCCATCTGTCACACAGTGAGTGATCACTTAGTTCTTTTCTGACCATGAATATTCATGTGGTGACATCACTGTACTTCACTACCCTCCTCTTCAAGCTCACAACCAAAGTTCAGTGGAAATCACTCACATGGGGGACTGTATTTTCCTGTCTGCTTTTCTTCTATGCAGCAAAATGTTCATTTAAACACATAGGCTCTCTTAGGGTACCGTCACACCTGGCCATATCGGCGGCAATTTCATAGGCGATGCAGGGGCGTGGCCTATCGGCGCCGACAGCGCCGGTGCATCGCCTAGAGTAAAGAGGTGATGTCGGCGCTAACAATCGCCTCAGAGTGGTCGCCTGGTTTCTCAGCACTGCTCTGAAACCAGGCGAGCACTCTGGGGCAATGTCGCCTCATATAACATGGCGACGGCGATGTTACAGGCAATGGGAGCCATAGGCTCCCATGTTACAGGATCGCCGCTGGGGTTTGTGGACACCCCAGCAGAGATGGCGCCTGTGACATCGTCAGTGCATCGCAGGAGGTATCGATGCGTGTAAACACGCAACAGCAACGCTGGCGGGGCGCCAAAAACATGCGCGCCACTGTGCGTTGTCGGTGATATCTCCGCTGATATGGCCAGGTGTGACGGTACCCTTACACAGGGCCGGCGTCAGCACCAGGCGCACCCGGGCAAGTGCCGGGGCCCTGGCCAGCTGGGGGGGGCCCACTCAGTCAGGCACTGGCAGCCCTGACTGCCAGGGGGCCCTCAATGACAGGCAGCCCTAACTGCCAGGGGCCTCTCAGTGACCGGCAGCCCTGACTGCCAGGGGCCCCTGAGAAACAGGCAGCAGCTGAGGGTGAACTCTACATCGCTACCAGTCCACATGGCTAATTTGCATCGCATGCAAATTAGCCATGTGGTGGAAGCAGCAGCTTTCCGATCCTACGCTCCGACATCAGGACCCTCCTGCTGAGCTGAATGCTGGATTCCACCCCCCTTCCCTCCTGCGTGATCTCTGCCCGAGTCCTCCCCATCCTCTCCATCACTGGAGTCGGAGGAGGAGGAAGCAGCTTGTGCAGTGTATCTCCCCGATCTCCAGAAACAGAAGGAGAGAGGAGAACATGGGGAGACTGAAGGGAAGAGGCGGAGCAAGTAAGGAGCACGGAGAGGAAGCTGCAGTGGAGCAGAGAAGAGAGGAGCTCGGTTAGATGGGAGAGCTGGACTGAAGATAACAGCAGTGAGTATGATAGGGAGATCTCACAGGACAAAGCCAGGGAAACTGGGGCTGTAAACAGCCAAATACTGGGATAAACCAGCATAGACACAGCTAAATGGCCTCCACAAGGCAGCACCAGCCATTACAGTGAAGCCCCTGAGCAATGTGTACACTAGAGTTTATGCCACATATTACCTGCATTCACATTTGGCCCCCACTGCCTGATGGACAGGAGCAGAGAAGATCCCCCTGTGCAGTCAGCTGGGTCAGGTGGAGCAGAGAAGATCCCCCTGTGTGGTCAGCTGAGTCAGGAGCAGCAGAGCTGGCTGGGGTGGCAGCTGCTGCAGGCTCCAATGTGATTCAGGAACTAAGGAGCTTGTGCTCCTAAAAAATGGAGGCCATGTGTAAAGATGTCCAGATCCCGGGGATCAGCCTCCATCATTAGTGATCTTTTGTCAGCCTCCTCCTGCCATGTGGAAGAAGCAAAAAGGTACAATTTCTGATGCTGTTAGAGACACCCATATTCTGCATGCTCCTGACACACTGCGTATACTGACACACTGACAACACTTACTGACACACTGCGTATACTGACACACTGACAACACTTACTGACACACTGCGTATACTGACACACTGACAACACTTACTGACACACTGCGTATACTGACACACTGACAACACTTACTGACACACTGCGTATACTGACACACTGACAACACTTACTGACACACTGCGTATACTGACAACACTTACTGACATACTACATATACTGACACACTGACAACACTTACTGACACACTGACAACACTTACTGACACACTGCGTATACTGACACACTGACAACACTTACTGACACACTGCGTATACTGACACACTGACAACACTTACTGACACACTGCGTATACTGACAACACTTACTGACATACTACATATACTGACACACTGACAACACTTACTGACACACTGACAACACTTACTGACATACTGCATATACGGACACACTGACAACACTTACTGACACACTGCATATACTGACACACTGACAACACTTACTGACACACTGCGTATACTGACATACTGACAACACTTACTGACACACTGCGTATACTGACACACTGACAACACTTACTGACACACTGCGTATACTGACACACTGACAACACTTACTGACACACTGCATATACTGACAACACTTACTGACATACTACATATACTGACACACTGACAACACTTACTGACACACTGACAACACTTACTGACATACTGCATATACGGACACACTGACAACACTTACTGACATGCTGCATTTAGTGATAAGACTTACTAACACACTGGTATGACTTCAATTTCTGACACACTGACAATACTTTACTACTGCAATTACTGACACTCTGGTACAAACACTGACATGCTGCATTAAGTGAAACACTGACAAGCTGCATTCACTGGCACAAACACTGACGGAATTAGATTTACTGGCTCTAAGAAACATTAGAAAAAATAACAAATAATCAAGGTGTAGCCGCCCCAGCCTCTATATTATAAATACGTAGCACACCCAGCAGCCTTTATATTATAAATACGCAGCCCACTCAACAGCCTCTGTGTTAAATATACGCAGCCCACCCAGCAGCTTATATATATATATATAATATATATATTTAATCATATATATAGTGCTATATATATATATATATAGCCCGCTGCCTCTATAATATATATAGCCCTAATGGGGACAGTGTTGTAGATGTATGTGAAAGTGCTATGGAATTAATAGCACTATATATATGATTAAATATCATTATTATTATTATTATTATATATATATACAGCTAGTATGTGTTAAAGGGGCCCACTAAGACTCTTCCGCCCGGGGCCCACAAAAACCTGGAGCCGGCCCTGCCCTTACAGACAGCACAGCTTCTGCTCAGAACAACCGATGGAAGAGATTGCATTACCTAGATGGTATATCAGATATGTGCCTACCATCTCTCCCTCCCTCTCCCTCCTCCTCCCTATTGGAAGCACTATGCAGGACAGCAAAATGAAAATGAAACAAGCAGTGAGGCCAATACCAGACTAGAAAAGAGTGAATAATAAATGAACATTTACGTAGTGCAGACTATTCAGCAGTGAGAGTAATCAACCGGAGTAGTGAAGCAGCTGCCTGCTGGGTGTGAAGGTGCTTATAGCAAGAGAACTACAAAGGGTACAGTAACAATTTTTACATATTCTGAAAGGTGTGCCCGAGCAATATTCAAGGGTACTATTAGTATCATACTGAAAATTGACCTGATAGAGTTTTGTTAACTGCAAACTGTAGAGCCATAACTTAGTTTAAGTACATGAACTGGCTGTAATTTGCATGAATGCTGCAGTTTTCCTGATATACCTGTGCCTACATTTTAACAAAAATGTGGATGGCATCAAAGAATATAAAATATATGAAAGCTGTGGAAGAATAACCTTTAAACAAAGCAGAGCTGTAAATCGTGTGCTTGATTTTAGCTTTGCAAGAGAGTACTAAAGGCGCACATTGTCCCAGCAATAATTGCCCATTGTTCTGTTCTGATTGCCCTCAGGGCGGATGTCATAAAGGCCAATGTATTAATTGCGCATTACACTCCTCCTGCACCTGATGCTGTCACTTGGTAGGCAATCGTTGCGTTAGGTATATTTGAGGCAGAGAGAAATAAAAAGAGCATTTTCTAAGTGTAAAATCTTTGATGAATAACAGAGTATTCATATACAAATGCCAACGTTAAATCCAAAAGTAAATATGAATCACTCACTGCTCTGGAATGGCCATAAACTTGCAGTGAGTTTTCAAATAAACATATAAATAACAGCGCAATACAAAACTATGTCTCCCTTAGGCCATTTCAGCTAAGAGTTAGTGATCTGGCTCTGTTCTCTCCAAATGGGTGATGCAAAACAGAAATACGGTAATCGTAATGCAAACCGCCCTAATAATTACCTGTACAGCAGTCACACATACACAGTGCCACGTAGTGTCCAAGTAAATAGTTGTATAAAGGAAAAGAAAAAAACTAAACACCATAATAAGTTAAACATTGCACAGAGATTAGTAAGAGCAGCCTATACAGTATATAGAATGTGTGGGCCCTGTAGTGTTTTGCTCACTGAGAGTGTTGGGGACACTCATAGATAGTGGGATTGAGGCAGAAAGGCATGTTTTTCCTCAAAATAACTTCATACAGTTTATTAACAACTATAAACCGCTTAACACAAACAGTCCATTTTAAATACGTAGATCAACAGATCATTTGTGACATACAGTCTGTCCTAATGGCATATACGCCCACCTGACTTTATATACATTGTCCATTACAGTGTCCCAGTGCAGGCATCACAACTTGCACTCACTGACCGAGGTTACCTTCCAGCCCCGCTGCTGGTCTCCTCACCTTGTGCATTCCAGGACACCGGCTGTTTGCAAGTATTCCATCCCAGGTGCTTTGGAGGACATTGGCTGCCCAAGCACTGAGAGTGAGACCTGGTCTGTGCATTCCAGGACCTTGTCCAAGCACAGCCAGAGAGAGCCTTCACAGGTCCTGCCATGGTCCCTAGACCTCATCCCTTCCAAGGAACCACCTACTCCTAAGCATGCCAAAGCTATCTCAGGCTCTGCACACATGGTTTCTCTCACCATGTGTTTCTCACAATATGGCTGCTGCCAGCCCAGAAGAACATCTGACCAATCAGGAAGTCGAGTATACCCCATTTATTGAACATAAGATACACTCATGGGAGGTTTCAGGTTTTCCAGACACCCTCATGTCTTTTTGCTAAACTGCAAATCCAGCACTGCAATGCATTAACCCTTATAGTATTACAAGTGGTATAGTGAACACTCTGGATTTACATCACAGAGCACCATCTGCTGACCATTTGCAATGCAGCCATGTGCTGCAAAACAAAATGTTACCCTTATGGCTATCTCTTGAGTTGAACCTAATATGTTTAGAATGGTATACATGGATTGGGGAATCTAGAAGTGAATCTGGCAGCAGATTTTTGCTACGTCATCTGAAAGCAGCATGATATTTGCCAAGAGAACCTGAATTTAACAGTGTATCACTTATCTTACTGGGTGCAGAGGTTCTCACACAATCAGAGATTTTAGATTTAACAATACAGCAGCAGAGTTGAGAAAGCTACCCCTGCCCACACCAGGCTCTCTATGTAAAATGTGAGCTGCAGAGGATGGGGTGTGTCAGACGACACAACATGAGACATGATGTAATGTAGTCAGAGCAATGACAAGCTCCTGGCACTAAGACAATCATCACATGTAAACAACAGCAGGCAGCTTGATAAGAGACACTGCTGAATTCTGTGTTTTAATACTTGCCCCATGCTGTCTTCAGACTGCATAGTACAAAAACCTGCTGGCAGATTCCTTCTTTTAGAAGTCTAAGGTATGGAAGGTTGTGTACTAAAATTGATGTCCTAGTTTTAATATTCTTGGTCTAGTAATTTAGAGTAGCATCTAGTTCTCTGGAATCTGTAGGCATATAAAGTTAATGATTACAGCTGTGGTGGTGTAAGGTGTCAAAATTGTTCATACCAATTGCTGACCCGCGATGGCCAGAAACTGCAATAGGCATTGTAGAGACTGGAGGAATTGACTTTCCTATATATGGGAGGCATTTTATAGGATAGACTGGGTTCCAAAGACTAAGGGTTACCCTGGTAGTCACTCTGGAGAGGATTGCCAATCCTGTAAGTAAATAGTTAAGAACCACAGACAAAAAATCCTTCATTTGAAATAAAACACAAAGACACCCTCTTTTTCCCATTTATTAACCCCAAACATAACCAGCTCTAATGGTGAAGCCACGACATGATGTCCCTCGACAAGGCTCGCCGACTCTGCTTCATGGTAACTGTTATGTCTCTGCTTAGTGTGATGTAGCAGAGCCGGCAAGCCTCTTTGAGGGACATCGTTTGAGCTGGGTATGTTTAAGGTTAATAAATGGGTAAAAGAGGGTGTTTGGGTATTTTATTCCATTTAACTGATATTTCTGTCTGTGCTTTTTAACTATTTACTTACAGGATTGGTAAATCCCATACAGACCTGAACATCACCAATCCAGGGTTTGATGACTGCTGTCTCTGCTCTCATTAACCCCTACTATTCCCCCAATTTCCACTGCACCAGGGTGATCAGGGAGAGCCGGGTAAAATGCAAGGGTTTGCGGCATCTAATGGCTGTGCCAATTTCGGGTGCTGCTGCGGGCTGCTATTCTTGCCCTGGGGGAATATAAATATGTGCATCCCCAGGGTGAGAATATCAACTTCCATCCATGTGATTTATCTTGGCTCAGTATAAAATTGGGGGAGAACTCCATCCCACAGGGTTAATAATTTATTTTAATAATTTCAAAAATGCATGGGGTGCCCCTATACTCAGACAATATGATGCGCACAACTGGGGCCTATAAGCTGCAGCTGTCCACTTTATTTGCACTGAGAATAAAAAATACATGGACCCCTAAGCAATTTTATTTAAATTATTTAGTCATTTTTACCCACATAAAATGGCAGGTTTGTTGCTGTAGACTAATATATATGGCAACCAATTACAGCCACCAGGCAGTGCAAAAGAAGGAAAAAAACAAGGAAAGGTAAAACGGGGCCCTTATGATAGGGAGATGGGTGACCCCTGGACATTCACCGACACTGAACCCAGCACTCCCTAATGTCATTAAATGGGTTCTATCCCCATGCACAATCATGTGCCTAGGCTCCGGACAACCCTGGGCAAGCCCTGGCTGGTGAGTTTGGTAGCAAGATCCTTG
Source organism: Allobates femoralis (assembly GCA_033576535.1). NCBI lineage: Eukaryota > Metazoa > Chordata > Amphibia > Anura > Aromobatidae > Allobates > Allobates femoralis. The sequence continues at coordinate 654,823,250 of JARQOC010000002.1, read as the reverse complement.
CCTTACTACTTCAATAAGACAACACTAAGAAAGAGACAGACAGGCTAAAATAAAACAAGAAATGGAACTCCACAGCTTCCACAAGGACAACTTCTCCTGGGACGTCAGCATAGAAGAACTATAACTGGTATACGGAAGATTAAAAAGGGAGTTTAAATAATGAAAAGGAGTGGCAGCTAGGAGCAGCAGCTGAGATTAGAGCTATATGGAATCAAAAACAAATTTTTAACCCATTTAACACCAATTGAATAAAAGCCATCCAATTAATCACCTCTTATCTTCTAATTGACGAGAGCTCCTAATATCAGATATCGCAAATGGCTCAACTAGATGCAACAGTCGGTTTCATTGTAAAATTGGACTAGTAGAACAGTTATGCAAGAACAGACATGTACAGTTAAATACCATATTTTTAGACTATAAAATGTAGTTTTCCTCCCAAAAGGTTGAGAGGAAAATGAGGGGTACATTATATATTCAGCTACATGGCAGTGGCAGGAGTATGGTGATGCTACAGGCGGTGTGGCAGGTGATTTGGCGTTGCATGAGCATAGGTGGTTGTAGGTAAGTCCACTGCTGGAAGATCAAAGGTGCAAGAGTGCATGAGATCTTGTCTTGTAATTGAACCAATCTGCACGTGCACCTTTTTTTTAAAGCCTGTACTGCCAACAATTACTTTACATACAACCTCTGGAAATGACTCCTGCTTCACACTGTCCGCAGCATCACCGGGACACCTGCTGGACGATTTGGAGCATTACCCTATTCCTGCCACAGCCAGTTATCCTGCCGCCCGCGGCCTCGCTCCACCAACAATCCCCCCCACTGGTAAAATATATCGGGATTATAAGGCGGACCCCATTTTCACATAAAACATCTTTATTTGCCTATTTTCTTTCTCTAAATTTGGGGTTCATTTTATAATCTGCTGCGACTTACTGTATATAGCACAAAATATGGTAACTACTTTTTTTTTCTAAAATTTAACTTTGTTCCCAAAAATGATAAGAAATTCTAGGTAGGACACATCTAAAAAAGTCTCTCGTGCAATTGAACATCATATTTGTGTGCCATGTAATGGAGTAAAAATTGGCTACTAAAACAAAATATTAAATGTTTGTGTGATCCACACACTTTGTAAGATTGACAATCACAGTTAGGTGTCAGGATTTTCACAAATATTCTTGTGTATATTTAAAAAAAAATATTCCCCCTTCACAAAATGGATTGCTCACTTTTGTATATGACAAGCAAGACACCGGCTCTGACTAAAGGTCCCGTTACACGGTACGAGACCATGAACGATATCGCTTAGACGTCACGGGTTTGGAGTTGTTCAAACGACATAGTTACTACCTCGCTGCGTGTGACACTGAGATATGGATACGATAAATCATTGGATCGTTGAATACAGATTTGAGATGATGTTTTCAAATGAGAGGATCAACGATCAGCCAACATGCTGGATTGTTGTGTGTGACACCGCGATAATGATGTCGTTAATGACTTCGCCTATTGACATCAGTGAACAAGTATCGTTCGCTGGGTTGCGCGAAAGATACCTACTCACTACATCGTTAATGTGTTGTCCACGATATCTAGACGTGTGACATCTCACAAAACGATGTCCTAATGACCGCACGCCCCTGAGATCATTAGTGAGATCGTTTCAACATTGCAGCGTGTAACGGTACCTTTACACGAATCTTAGCTTTTTCCTGTAAGAAATATTGTGATAGCTTGCTGCTGCTTTCTAGTGCATTAAAAACAAAGAAAAAATATTGTAATATTGTAATTATTCTTTAAATGTAACGGGACAGATGCCAAATATGCAATATCACTAATCAATTACACTGTTTGTCACGGCTGCTGCTACATTTTCTCTCTCTCTCCCTCTATCAACTGAATATTTGTTCTATTCATAGAATTCAAAGGTACCGTTACACTGTACAACATTGCTTGCAACTTCACTAACGATTTGCTGAGTCAGTGAAGTTGCAACTAGGGATGGGCGAATCTACTCGCTAGGACTCGTTACTCGGCGAGTAGTAAGGGACTCGCAGGACTCGGTACTCTGCGAGTTTCCCAGCGTTTACTTGCACAGCAACGAGTCCAATGCAAATCAATGGCAATCCTAGTTTTGTCAGAGACTCTGCAAAACTAGGATTGCCATTGACTTGCATTGGTCTGATTACTGTGCAAGTAATCGCAAGGAAACTCGCAAAGTAACTGCTGTTACTTTGCGAGCTGAGTCCGGCTGTCTGCTCTGTGCAGGCTGCCGCAGCTCCAGGGTCCTAGAGCCCGCCTGCTCACAGAGATGATGTAGCAGAGCTGCGATTGTTCTCAGTCTGCTCATTCCCTGTGCATAGACATCTATATCTATGCACAGGGGATGTAGCAGAGAGGACATCGCGTTTTGGACTACGTCGGACGGAAAAGGATTTTTTTAATTAAAGATGGAGTCCCTAATGGCTTTTTTTTTATTTCTAATAAAAAATGTTCTCTGTGTTGTGTTTTTTTAACCCTTTATTGGAGATTCTTAGTGGCTGGGTCAAACGTGGCCTGACATTAAGAATCTCGGGCTTAATACCAGCTTGTATAACAAAGCTGGCCCTAACCTCTTTATTACCCAGCGTGCCACCACCACCAGGGCCACTGGAAGAGCGGGGTTCAGCGCCAGAGGATGGCGCTTCAATGAACGCACCATCTTCTGGGGCGGCTGTGGGCTGCAATTTGCAGCGGGGGGTGCCCAGAAAGCTTCGGCATCCCTGCGCTGCGGATTCCAGCCCCCAGCTGCTTAGCTGTACCTGGCTAGACATAGAAATTGTGCGGAGCCCCACGCATTTTTTTAAAATTATTTCATGAAATTCATGAAATAATTAAAAAAAAGGGCTCCCCTATATTCTTGTGTCCGGCCAGGTACAAATAGGCACCTGGGTGTTGGGGGCAGCCCGTCGCAGCCTGCTGGATCCGGCTGGTTCCAGAAATACGGCGAAGCCCACGTGAAATTTTTTTCTGACAAATCCATAAAACAATGTAAATAAAAGGGACTGCATCTTTATTAACCCCTGGACCATGGGCGAGGGGTTAATAAAGATGCAGTCCCTTTTTTAGGATTGTTTTATTGATTTTTCAGAAAAAAAATTACATGGGCTTCGCCGTATTTCTGGAACCAGCCGGATCCAGCAGGCAGCGACGGGCTACCCCAACCCCCAGGTGCCTATTTGTACCTGGCCAGACACAAGAATATAGGGGAGCCCTTTTTTTTAATTATTTCATGAATTTCATGAAATAATAAAAAAAAAATGCGTGGGGCTCCGCGCAATCTCTATGTCTAGCCAGGTACAGCTAAGCAGATGGGGGCTGGAATCCGCAGCGCAGGAAGGCCCAAGCTTTCTGGGCACCCCCCGCTGCAAATTGCAGCCCGCAGCCGCCCCAGAAGATGGCGCGTTCATTGAAGCGCCATCCTCTGGTGCTGAACCCCGCTCTTCCAGCGGCCCTGGTGGCGGTGGCACGCTGGGTAATAAAGAGGTTAGGGCCAGCTTTGTATTATCAGCTGGCCCTAAGCCCGAAATTTATGGCGCTCACGCCAATATTAGACATGACCGCCATGAATTTCTATTAAATTGTTTTAAAAAAAGCACAACACAGAGAAAATTTTTTATTAGAAATAAAAAAAAAGCCATTAGGGACACCATCTTTAATTAAAAAAATCCTCTTCCGTCCAACGCAGTCCAAAACGCGATGTCCTCTCTGCTACATCCCCTGTGCATAGATATAGATTTCTATGCACAGGGAATGAGCAGACTGAGAACAATCTCAGCTCTGCTACATCAGGCAGCAGGTGGTCTCTAGGACCCTGGAGCTGCAGCAGCCTGTACAGAGCAGACAGCCTGACTCCTTACTGTGCGAGTTTCCCAGCGATTACTTGCACAGTAAACGAGTCCAATGCAAGTCAATGGCAATCCTAGTTTTGTCAGAGTCTCTGACAAAACTAGGATTGCTTCAGGCTGAAGCTTCCGAGACACATCTGTGATTTGTAAATCGCACATTACTCGCTATTACTCGCTCCCCATTCATTAACATTGGACTCGCTAGACTCGCAACGAGTAGCAAGTGCCGGGCTCGGACTCGCTAGAGTCAAGCGATTCCGAGTAATTTAGGACTCGTCCATCACTAGTTGCAACCAACATCCCAACTGCAATAGGTGAGCATCACCAGGTTGAATTGCACACACTTCAACCTGGTGATGTTGCTCCAGCGATAAGGCTGGATCGTGCCGTGTAACATCACAATAGCAATGTTATCGGCAATCCAGACTATACAGCAGCATTGGTGCGGATCGCTCACTGGGTTGTTCCCAGCCTAGCGGGCGATGGCTCCGCCTGCATCACCCCGGCGTCCCCGTCAACATCTTGCCATGTGACAGCCAGCCTGCGATGTCGGAAGCAACTGCACTCCCGCGGAATGTTGTGCCGTGTAGCAGTACCTTAACACTCTTCTTTAGTGTTGCTGTTTTTACAACACATTACTGTCTGAAGTATTTGTTTTAAGACTTTTTCTTCATTTAATTGTTGCTGAGCTGTGAGTTCTAATGTCTTTCATGCATTCCATGCCTTGGCCTTTATGCATTTAATGTGATATTTGCAAGGCGGTATAGGAACACTGGGCAGCTGCACCTGAGCTTGTGTGAAACATATATGACTGATGTAATTGTCTGCAAAAATGGAACTGGGAATTATTTTGCAATTCAAGCAAAAAGAAATGAAAATTGTTACTAATTCTCTGAGACTTAATGATTTCATAAAATTTGACATAAAACAATTATCACTTATGAGCCTACAGCCTGCAATGACCACGGTGCCACCTCACCACCACTGGACCTGGCGCTCCACCACCACTGGACCTGGTGCTCCACCTCCACCAGAGCAGACCCGACCTACTGTCTCTCTCCCCTCTGCCCTGTAGAATATAAGTCCGCAAGGGCAGGGTCCACTCTCCCCTTTGTATCAGTCTGTCACTGTTAGTTTGTTCATTGTATTTTTAACTTGTTTTGTATGTATCCCCTTCTCATGTACAGCACCATGGAATCAATGGTGCTCTATAAATACATAATAATAATAATAATAATGAGTATTCCTGCTGGCATAGAACATAAATGGTGTTAATGTAAATGACTGCTTGTTTACATATATTAGTTAACTGTTTTGTTATAATGACATAAATTAGCATGATGGGTTCAAGGGAGTTTGTCAATACAAAATGACTGTTCAAAACAAGCATAGTCAGTTTGTGCACTCTTAACATGGATGTACATTTAGTGCAGTTTTCCGCCTACTTGTTTTCAATCAGTCTTATTAATTATCTTCCTTAATTGACAGCTCTGGCTTTTGAGAAGCTAGAGTAGTAGATGGAAATTAAGTGGGGGGAATGTAAGCTGAACTGTTTTGCCATCCAAGTTAGGCACCAAAGTGCTTGTATTTGGTGTGAACAGTCATTTTTTGTGCTGCCATTTATTTTTTAAAGTGAACCAATCCCCAGCATTTAACCACTTGTAAATCAGTGCAGCAGGTGATTGACGTGTGCAGCATGACATCACTATTAGTTTTGTTTGTTTATTCTTCCCTGTGGGCTTGTCTTTCAGCTGTAAACCAAACCCCCTCCTTATTCTGGATTAGCCTGGATGAGCCTGGATAAAAAGGAGGGGGAAGACCACAGGGAAGAATTAAAAAAAACAAATAGTGATGTCATGCTGCACACATCAATCACCTGCTGCACTGATTTACAGGTGGTTAAATCCTGGTGGTTGGTTCACTTCAAAGTAGTTTTGCCAGTGCCATATATTACCCCATATAAGGACAGCAAGTTATAGCTACAGGTTCTTGGTCCAAACAAATTGTACTTTTTACACAGTATCTGCTATAGCACCTGGCCTTCGGAGGCAAATGAGCATAAAAAGTCCCTGAAGGCCACGTTACACACGCAGATATCTGGGCAGATATTGTTCACAGATCTCTAGTTGCAGTGAAATCATGGACACATTAACATTTGTAAACGGCAACAAAATGGAACAATGTGTCCATGATTTTACTGCAACCAGAGATCTGTGACCAATATCTGAACAATTATCTGTGTGTGTAACGTGGCCTTTAGGCTGATAAGAAAAGACCAAAAGTATAAGAAAATTTGCCGTCATTGAAGTCACTGTTGCAGCATCTGCATGGGACCCATAAACGTTCAGTTACACCACTGATGAGAAGTTACTTTTCTCAATATTGCAAGTCGTAAGTCGCAGTAAAACTTTTAAGTAAGCAACTTTTTAAAGAACTTGTTATTAAAAATTCTTTATTCTTCTAAAGAAAAGTTATTTCTAATCTTCTTTTAATTTTATTCATTAATTTTGTTTACTGCAGTTGAGCAGTTGTGGCCAAACATGAAGAAGTCAAGATCACTAGAGCTCATGGTGAGCACCGGATCTGTCCAGGATCAGAGCAGCTGCATCCTAGCAGCATCAAACACTGCCAGCTCAGGCCAGCGATGCAATAATACTGCTGGTCAGACATATCAGTCACCCAGGAGTGCACGGTTCCCGCAGGAAAGTGCTGCTGCAGAATATAAAGAAAATAATGATTTAAGTATTCCCCTATACACCCTTTTTTTAAAGTAAATCTGTCATCAAGTTTTTTGCTATGCAAGCAGAGGACAGCATGATGTAAGAGTTAAAAAAAAAAATCATCTGCGCTTCTCTTATCAGGGTCTGTGCAATTGTTTTACTATAGTAATAACTTTATTACCCTGTTATTAACATTGCAAGAATAATAGTCACGCGTAGGCACGGCATTCCAACACACCCCTGCTGTGTTTGACACATGACCGTCTATTGAGAGCCTGGTGGAGGCAGTTCTCCCAGCTCTGCTACATGCCTAAAATAAAATGATTTGATTGTGTCAGAATTGCTTTAGCCAGTAATATATGTGATACCTCATAGTATTCAGGTTTTTTTTACCTACATTATGTTGCTGTCAGATGAGATAGCAAAAACCTGCTGACAGATTCCCTTTAAGCCATAACAGCACCTCTCAAGCCTAATTGCTAGAGTGTTCCTTATAATCAAAGGCCTGTCCACCTTGATGTCATACCTGCTGGCATCTTCACCTTTTACTTACGCTGCCTGGTCCATCTTATGACCTCAGCTTTGTCTGCCGGCAGTTAGAGATGACAGTGACAAGCTCACAATGCAAGTCTATGAGAGCCAGAACAAGGCTTTTATAGACTTGCATTGAACACTGACCTCAGGCACGATCCAGCAAACACTGGAGGGATCTAGCAGGTCACAAACCGCTGGAGATGGGAGTAATGGCGAGAGTAGATGAAGATGGCAGCGGGTAATTATAAGACTAAGTGAAGGGAACTTAGATTAGAAGAACCACTCCAGGGTAAAATAAAAAAAGAAACACTGGTGAAGTGCTTTAAGACATTACAGAGGTTAAAAAGATTGTATACTGCTAGACAATAACTTATCAATTCTTATAATTGCTCCCAGTAAAATAGAAGCACTTATACTCACCTCCAGTGTCTGTGCCATTCTAGCGGTGTTGACACTGCCTCTCCCACGGATCAAGATATTATGAAAACGGAATCTCTCCAACCAATCAGCAGTCACTTCCCTTTCCATGCCTTCATACAAATTACATACATTCAGAGAAAGTTAGTTACTATTTTCTCACATCCTTTGGATGTATGTGGTTTGTTTGAAGAAAGGGAGAGTGAAATAACTGCTGATTGGCTGCAGAGATTCTGTGACATATCAACATCTTGATTTCTACGTGAGGCAGTGTGTCAGGATTCCGACTTTTCCATATCACCTTTTGTGTCTCCTCTCCCTTAACCAAGATGGTGCCTTCTACCTCATCCCGCCTATGTGTTCATGCTCTCTTTTATTTAAACTCCAGTCTAACTTCCATGCTTTCTTGAGTATTTTGTTGAATCCCTGGCTTCCTCAGTGCTTCTCTAGCTGTGCTCGAATTCCAGCTATTTTAGTTCGGCTCTTCCAACGTCCCTGCAGTCAGATTCTCTGCTGAACTTCACCCTGTTTAGTTTAGTCTCCCTGATTCAGGCGGCTCTGCCAAGGGTTTACCTCTACCTCCATTCCTGCCGGCTTGCTTCTCATTACATAAACTTAGTTTTAACTAAAATCCCCGTCACACCTGGCGACGGGGCTGGAAATGTCGGCGGCGACTGGCGGGTGTGCGCACGTTTTTGGCGCCCCGCCAGTGTCGCCGTCCCCCATTTACACGGGGCGACATCTCCAGCCACGCGCTGGTGAGCTGTCAGGCGGCATCACCACTGGGGTGTCTGAAAACCCCAGCGGCGATGCAGGACAATGGGAGCCTATGGCTCCCATCGCCTGACAGGTCGCTGGTGGCCTGTATACATCGCCCCATGATGGTCGCCTGGTTTCAGAGCACAGATCTGAAACCAGGCGACCGCCCGGCGGCGCCGACATCACCCCTTTACATGAGGCAATGTAGGGGAGTTGACGCCGCCGATAGACCACGCCCCTACGTCGCCTATGTAATAGGCGGCGATATCGCCCTGTGTGACGGGGGCTTTAAAGTTCCAGTGTTGCCTTTCTGTTTGTTCATTTGCATTGCAGTTGCAGTGCTCTGGACTATTCAGTTCTTGTACTCAGCTTCTCTGCAATACAGTCAGTCCGGAACTGTGCTCTCTGATACTTACCGTTTCCAGGCCTACCTGGATATGAACTATTGCTTATAGACTGTTCTGCTAAGTGGCCTCTTCCAGTGTGAACTGTTATCAAGAAACTATTCCGCTCGGTATCACTGTGAATGAACTGTAACTTGCTTGATTTACAAACCCTGCAATTGTTTGCTGAACCTGCAATGTTAGAACTGTTTCTACGTGTGTTAAATACAGATTTTTATCCTTATACCTTTTCAAAGTCGTGTCTTACTCCACGCTACCAGATTCCTAAGGGTATTCCACATTGTTGTGTGACACAGTGTCAACACCACTGGAACAACTCTGGCATCATAGGTGAGTATACAATATGGGTTACATTACTGTGGTCAAACATAGGGATTTAGAAGGGATTGTCCTACTTTAAATCTCCTCCTCTGGAATCTATTTGTCCATCACAATTGACAAGCCATGCCTATTTCACATTCATGACAATATTATACTTTGCCTCGCTAATGTATCAAACTAGCAATCTGTCAGGGTCAGTTTATAGCTGTCAGAATGGGCTAAGTGATAGATTGGGGATATATGGAAATTTCTGTTAATTGTAAATATTTAATTTATGAACCAAAGAAAGGACAAAAAAATGTATTTTTCCAATACTGTAACCTGACAGTGATGTATGAGATGTAGGAAAATATTGAAAATAAGACACATTGGAGGTAAGGTCTACAACTGTACATAACTATAAATCTCTTTGTATAGCTGCACGGTAGTTACAGACATTTTCTTCTGTGCATAGAAATACAATTTGCAACATGAATTTAAGCACCGGAATATCCATTAACTTTTACTCGCAGGGGAAGTGAAATATGAAATCAGCTGGAATATTACCGTACATTCACCTCTGTGAATTATAAACAGCAACATTCAATTAAACAGGGACCGGTACCTGCTCTCTACATTATGAAATGTCGGGAGTGGATTCTAACACTTTCATGAATCCTCAATATTATTACCATTATTATTTTCATTGTGCAACGAAATAAGACATTGGCTTGAGTCATGTGGCTGCTCCATTCACCAAGCCAGTGGCTTCCTGAGCACATAAAGAACTTATGGTAAATACTAGTGAAGAGCGAGCATGCTCAGCACTACTCGTTACTCGCACGAGTATCCCAGTACTCAGGATGCTCGGCGAGCACCGAGTACCGCCGAGATGCTCGGACTCCTCGCTAATAATTATCGATCTGACACACATACACAGCTCCCTTCAGTGCAGACAGTGAGCTGGCACCACAAAGGGAGCAGATTGATTGTTAGGGTCCCTCTGGGGGGCACAGCAAGGTGTTATATGCTGCGACGATTTGAAAAAGCCCACCCTCCCGCCCTTTACCAAAAACACTCGTTTTATAGCCGGAAGTGTGTGGGCGGAGCCTGTCACTAATTGACTTACATTGGGGTCGGTGCTCGATCTCGAGATGCTTGACCGGAGCATTGAGCACCCAAGCATTTTACTGATCGTTCATCACTAGTAAATACGAATGGAAATATACATTAGTGCAGGACACAATAGAAAATTTTATGTATAAGCAAACATTATTAATTACCAGATGTTAACATCAAAACATATAAAAAATAAAAACACATAGGCCCCATTTCATTGTTGTTAAGTTATTGTGTTTTGCGGAAACTTTGCACCATTGAAGATGTTTTACGCCAGATTATGGCAGAAGTACCATGATTAATTGAGACCATAGAGAGGTGAAGACCAGAAATAGAAGTTGCCTTGTTTCATAAGATAGAAAGAGCAGCCTAATGTAATGTGACATAAACACCAGTCTAGAAACATACTGTACCATACCAGTATGGCAAACAGTCAATATTACCAGAATGGCTTGAGGCCTAGAAAGACAGGTGTCATTAAGAGAACACTTGAATTGAAAAAGTTGTATGACCATACAAGCTTAAGCTAATGTCTATGGGTGTGGAAGGCAATGTTCATCCCTCCTTTTTACATACTTTATTTTGACCAATGGAGGTTTGGCACCAAAAGTCATTATATATAAATATATAGATGCATAAAATGGAACAAGTCTACCTATCAAATGCGCCATTTACAAAACTAGCTTCTTTACAGGGGAGTAAGGGTTCTTTGAGCCATCTTAGATCCTAGGGTCTGGTTGCTGGTACTACATCAGCACTCCCTTTATAAATGCCATTAAACGTGCCATCACTTACTAACATGAGTGAATTTGCAAAAGTTTGATGCGCCAATTTGCTCAGGTTGAGAAATTTGGCATTTACTAGTAATTAACTTGATGCAAATGAAATTGCTGGTAAATGCCATTTATTATGCTTTGAGGTCTCCCCAAAACATAAGAATTGGAAAAAATTAATAATAATAGCTATTATACTTGTATAGCCCCTCCTCATTCATCCTTGCATGCCATCCATGCCCAGACCTCCACTGGCTCGCTTCTTTCCTCTGACCCCAGTCTTCCATCTTTAATCTTTCTCACGAGAGATGAGAACATCAAGCAAAATTTTTAATTAAAACAAATCAAATACATGATCCAGCACACCAGTTGGTATAACTGTAGGGGCACATTCCCACTGTGGTCATTAACAGACAGAGGTCCATAACTGTCACAGGCCTCATTAGAGATGGAAGTCCCAACTTAGCATTAAGAGGCCCAGAAATCAGCACTCGCTGCAGCGATCAGAAGATGTGGCAAGGACTGGACAGTTGAGGATGAAGAGTGGAGGAATTGAAGAGTTAAGCAGTAAAGTGATTATATGTGGGAGGTTTTTTCAACAGTCTTTATTTTGCTCTTTGACTGCCCTGTACAGCTGCCATTCTTTTTTTTATCTCTTAAGGTCAGTGCTGAATGTGCCCAATTCTGAAGATGGCAGAGAACCCTGATCCTGTAAGAAGGAAATGAGCCAGCAGCAGATCAGGCAGGAAGCTGCAGGAACATGACAGGTGAGGGTGAGGTGAGTATAATGTACATATATGTTTTATATTTTTTCACCCACTAAAAAGAATCAATTTGCAAAAATATGATTTGCTTCTAATAGAGTCACTCTTCTATACTTACTGTTCTTTGGAGTCCCCCTGCTGGAACCAACTTTAGTTTGCGCAGGATTCCTTTCACTATTGGGCAGACAACTCCCTTTATTACAGTAATTATGTCATCTTATAAACCAGCGGTCTCCAACCTGTGTCTTATGAGCCACTTGTGTCTCATGAACCACATGATGCGTGGCTCACAACTGTCTTGCAGATTGTTGCATTAGCACCAGCCCTAGCAAACAGGTATGAAGAGCAGATCTCTAGATGGCGACTTTTGTGAGTAGCTCCACATAGAAGAGCAGATCTGAAAGAACCCCTGAATCTTGCTCTGCTGCCTCAGTGTGATTTCTGTCAAAAATCTTTATCAGTAATGGGGGCTCTGGGTGTCACTACTGTGAGAGGGTTAGCGAGGTTAAAGTGGCTCACGGACCTCTCCTACTGCTGTACATGGCTCGCGACCATCTTTCTAAGCTGAATGTGGCTCTTGAGGTCCGAAAGGTTGGGGACCTCTGTTACAGACAATACACCACTTGCTATGGTAAAAACCCCTGTAGCTCTTGTGAACACATTGAGTATTTGGTGAATTTTTTACCTCAGCATTTCTAAGCCAAAACCTAGAAGAGGTGAGAAGACAGAAGTGGTGAAGTGTTTCTACTATACTTTTCTTCTGACTGTTCCACTCCTGGTTTTCTCTTACAAATACTAAGATAAAAGTTCATCAAGTTCTCAATGTGGGCCATTTAAACTCCATTTTTTAAATTAGGTCTATAACTTATACAATTTTATTTGAATTTAGTTATCTTGATGTCTTTTCCACCTTTTACTTTGAATTTAAATACTGCAATGTATAAACAGTGTTTGACTTTTCCTGTAATATGTGGGTTTTTCCAAGAAAACTCTTAAATGGTTTCATATTGTGAAACAATCGAGCCTGCTGCTCTAATGTTCCATAGTAATAAAAAAACTATTACTCTCATCTGTGTCCCCCCTCTGCAGTCATCTTGCATACTAGCTTTCTCACAGCTGATCACCAGTGGTGTAATATTTATAGTAGCCATATACAGAATTCATTTATTGCAACTGAACCATTTTCATATTTGCATCGAAATGAATAGTCCATCATGTAATACAAAGTAAGGCATGTATAAGGAGAGGTATTCTTTCTTTTGTTTTTTTCTACTCTGATTAATTCTCTTTTTCTTTACTTTTCTCCTGATACAGTTGAAATTAGAAGTTTACATACACCATATAAAAAGACACATATTCATGTTTTTCTCACTATCTGACATGAAATCAATATAAACCTTTCCCGCTTTTGGTCAATTTAGATTACCATAATTATTATTATTTGCCAAATGCCAGAATAATGAGAGAGAATGTTTTAAGGCATTTTTATTAGTTTCGCAAAGTCACAAGTTTACATACATTTCATTAATATTTGCTACCACTGTCCTTAAACTGTATAACTTGGGTGAAATGTTTTGGATATCCTTCCACAACCTTCTCACAATAGTTGTTAGGAATTTGGGCTCATTCCTCTTGACATAACTGGTGTACCTGAGCCATGTTTGTAGGTCGCCTTGCTCGCATCTGCCTTTTCAGCATGACCATACATTTTCAATAGAACTAAAATCAGGGCTTTGTGATGGCCACTCCAAAACATTGACTTTGTTATCCTTAAGCCTCATTGTAACCAGTTTGGCAGTATGCTCCTGGTCATTGTCCATGTGGAAGACCCATTTCCGCCCAACTTTAAATTCCTAGCTGACGTCTTAAGATCTTGCTTCAGTATTGCCACATAATCTTCTTTCTTTTATGATTGCATCTATTTTGTGAAGGGTATCAGTCCCTCCTGCAGTAATAAAACCCCACAACATGATGCTCCCACTCCCGTGTTTCACATTTGAGATGATGTTCTTAGGCTTCCAAGCTTCTCCCTTTTTCCTCCAAACATGATGGTCATTATGGCTAAACATTTCAATTTTAGTTCTTTCAGACCGCTGGACATGTCTCCAAACATTTAGATCTTTGTTCCTGTGTGCATTTGCAAACATTAATGTGGCTTTTTTATGTTTCTTTTGGAGTATTGGCTACTTTCTGGCAGTGTTCTTTCAACCCATGTTGATACAGTAGTCGTTTCACTGTGGATAATGACACATTCTTACGAGCTTCTGTATTCATCTTCACAAGCTCTTTTGCATTTGTTCTTGGGTTGATATGCATATCGGAACAAAGCACATTCATCTCTGGGACACAGAATCCAACTCCTTACTGAGCAGTATAATGGCTGTACATTCCCATCTTGTTTGTATTTGCGTATAATTGTTTGTACAGATGAACAAAGCAACTTCAGGTATCTGGGTATTGCACTCAAGGATGAACCAGAATTGTGCAAGTCCACAATTCTCTTCCTAATCCTCGCTGATTTCTGTAGATTTTCTCATGATGCTACACAAAGAAGCAGATGTGTATTAAAATACATCCACAGGTGTGTCTCTAAGTAACTCAAATGTTGTCAATAAACTTATCAGAAGCTTCCAAATACATGACATCATCATATGGGCTGTCCCAAATTTTTTAAAGGCGCAGTTATGTTAGTGTGTGTAAACTTGTGACTTTGTAGAAAGTAATAAAATGCCTTAAAGCATTCTCTCTCTGTCTCTCTCTCTCGCTCTCATTATTCTGGTATTTGGCAAATATTAATAATTATGGTAATCCTAATTGACTTAAAATGATAAAGGTTTATTCTGGTTTCATGTCAGATAGTGAGTGAAACATGCATATGTGTTATCTGATATAGTGTATGTAAACGTCGGTTTCAGCTATATATATATATATATATATATATATATATATATATATATATACTGTATATATATATATATATATATATATATATACACACAAATGCTTGTCAATAAATTAGAATATCATCAAAAAGATAATTTATTTCAGTAATTCAATACAAAAAGTGAAATGCATATAATATATAGCGTCATGACAAACAGAGTGATCTATTTCAATTGTTTATTTCTGCTGATGTTGATGATTACAGCTTACACAAACGGAAATCCAAAAGTCATTAACTCAGAAAACTACTGTTGAATAATTAACACAAAACACCTGCAAGGGTATACTAAGTTATTAAGTGTTTAAAATGATCCCTTAGTCTGGTTCAGTAGGCTACACAATCATGGGAAAGACTGCTGACTTGACAGATGTCCAGAAGGCAGTCATTGACACACTCCACAAGGAGGGTAAGTCACAAAAGGTCATTGCTAAAGAAGCTGGCTGTTCACAGAGTGCTGTATCCAAGCATATTAATGGAAAGTTGCATGGAAGGAAAAAGTGTGGAAGAAAAAGGTGCACAAGCAACCGGGATAACCGCAGCCGTGAAAGGATTTAAGAAAAAGCCATTCAAATGTCTACAAGAGCTGTCTCACTCTAGTAGAAAGTGCATGCTAATTCCACGAATCATTCATTCAGCCTTGAACTCCCGGGGGCATAGCCTACAAGCAGACAGTGGCAGCCACTTAACTACAGAACTCCGGGGACCCTAGACCAAAACTGGCACATACCGGCTTACACCGCTATCCTAGCTCCTCTTCGGAACAATCCACAGCTTCTTCAAAGTCCTGGGCACATGATGACACACGGCCGTGTCCAGAAGGGTGACTCCTTGCCGTGGCTGCCGGATTTCATCTCTAGGGGACAGACAACGCGCCCCTCAGTTAAAAAGGCACTGGCTTCTCCCTCTGGGTCCTTGCTTTCATTGCAGGCTCTGGGGAGAGGCGGGATGGGCAGGAGAACAGCGCCACAGCACTTCTCCAATAACTAGGGGTGACATGCAAGATTTACTGGTCTCATATGTTCCTCAATGAGAGAGGATATGCATGCCATGTTGAAAGGGGAAATCTCATCCTTAGGGGAATGTACCACACATGTTGGAAGCAAAATGGCAGACTGTGCAAAAACAATCAATTCTTTGGTATATGAAAATGAGGCCCTTAAAAAAGAACTGGCACACATTAGTGATAAGATGTATGACGTGGAAGATAGAACCAGGAGAAACAATGTGCAGATAAGGGGTATCCCAGAGGACATAGCTGATAAAGATTTGCCTTTTTTTATGCATAAATTCCTCCTGGCTGTTCTGCCTGAGATGACCCCTGGGGAACTAGTGGTTGATAGAATTCACTGAACACCTAAGCCCAGACATTTGGACCAAGCTCTCCCCAGAGATACGGCATGTATACATTTAACGTATACAGATAATGAAGGCCCCAGTGCTGCCTGCAGAATTGCAGAATATACAAGTGTTTCCAGACTTATCAGCGGCGACAGTAGGTAAAAGGAGGGAATATGCACACGTCTGCAAAGCTCTCTGGGAGGTCAACGTCCAATACAGATGGGGAATGGGATTTACTCCTGTAAAATTGATGATTTCTTATGAGGGGTGCACGGTGATTTGCTACACCCCTAATCAAGCAGAGGATAAACTGACAGGCTGGAAAATTCCCTTTGCACAGCGGCAGCAGCCTAAAGGGAAGAAAATTATCCAAGAATGGTCCAATACTTGAAATGGAGGACTGGACGTGGTCTGGATTACTTGAGCCCTTTGGAGGGTATTTAGCTTTTTCCTATTTGTTGTTATCATCCTGATTTGTAGACCCCTGGACTGTGAGAAACTTGGCTGGATTAGGAGCGAAGTTTGAAAAGCTCACGAGCCCTTAGCAGATTGTGTGTCTGTGATCTATGACTTTTCCTATGGGAAGTCTCCGGGATTTTTCCCCCGGCTGTAGTATTGCTTGTTTTGTTTTTTTATTGTTTTTTTTATTGTTTGTGTTTTCCTCTTCCTTTTGTTTTGCTTTTTGGCATATATTCATATTTTTGCTCCTTTCCTTATTGGCACTGTATAATGCAGAGTATTCGAGACTTCAGTTATCCTGATTACAATGTGGTGAGGTGGAATATGTTATGGATAATGGATATGTGGCGCCCCGCAACGAGTGCGTCACAGGAAGGTATTGCATCCCTGACAGAAGATGTAATATCTTCCATCTCAGTGATGACATGGTTAATCTCAGAGCTCCATGCACCACACAACACACCAGAGGTAGAGGACCAATCAGATCCTGGAGGGAGGAGTGTAAGGTGTAGAGTGTGGGGGAAGTTAGAACAGCAAGTCAGTCTGTGGGAAGGAGAAAAAGGAGCAGGCTCTGCACAGTTCCGTGCAGCCTGAAACCAACTCTTACCGGCCAGGCACCATTAAGCGGTGACCTGGACCGAAACACGAGCAGCTACCGAATGGGCTCAAACATACCCGTGCCCAAAACCACCGGACCACTGGTTTCGAGGCGAGCAGATGTCCACCGCCGCTCAGCAAACCAGAGTGAAGGAAACGCTCTTAGGAGCCCCTCACTACAGCTGCAACCAAGTTGTCTTGCCAGTAGGGGCCCACCACTGGGAAACAGGACCTTACAGCCTAATTCAGCTAAGGTACCGATCAGAAGTCTCCCAAGCACCCCGTACTGGCACACTAAGGCAACACCGGCAACCAAAGTAGAAAGGTTAGACAAAGGAGGAACACCGCGGAGCTCTGAACTAACACCAGTCATTGCTGGGATCACCCGGTCCGTTACCTAAAGACTGTATACCCTGTACCACAGCAACCGTTACAGTAAAGACCCGTTACAGAGGAATCTGGTGTTCGTGCTTTCCTTCAGAATTGTTGTTAACTCTGAGTACTCAGGACTACTCAGCTGCCGTATTCCATCGGGTGCAGCTCCTGGCCCCGGGGACTCCCACTCATCTTGTGGGGAGCATCCCATCTAGCTGCCGCACATCCCCCGGAGGCCCAAGCAGCGCCGGTGCAATCACCGGAATCCCACAGGTGGCGTCACGACAAATAAGAATCATCCCTATCTGTTCATCCCCCTTTTGATCTGACCACCGGGCCCCACAGCCTTAGGCGCGGAACCGTGACAAGTGCTGCATCGCCTGAGACGTGAGCATCCGGCAACGGTGAGTCAGATATGGCGGGATATACAGGTATGTCTCCTCAGTCATGAGTATACAGTTTGTATCCCTAAATGTTAAGGGGTTAAACAGTAGCCTTTCAGAGGAAACAGGAATATGCGGACCTTGCGGATAGATATTTAATCTTAATGTCTATCTTAAATGGGGAACTGCATACACTCAGTTTTGTACGCACCAAATGAAACATAGCACCCCTTTTTGAGGAAAGTGTTTCAGAAAATATCAGAGGTGAGACAAGGTGACGTAATAATTCGTGGTGACTTTAATTTGCTCATGGATAGAGATTTGGGCTGTTCGGCTAGAGTGGCTCGACCCTGGAAGGAGTTGAAACTGTTGGCTCAAGGATTCTATGTACATGATTTTTGGAGATGTTCACATACTAGTGAGAGAGACTTCACTTTCTACTCCTTCCGGCATGGGACGTATAGTAGGATTGACCTTTTCCTAGTGGATAATAAAGCCGTCGGCAGGTGCCTATCTGCAAGCATAAGCCTAATTTCGTCGTCTGACCACGCGCCCATATCTCTACAAATGACTTTATCCCATCAGGCCAACCCTGCTACCCTGAGGAGCTTGAACACATCTCTCCTTCTAGATGAAAAGGTAGTTACTAAAGTTAAATCAGATCTAGTGACTTATTTTCAGTTAAATGATCATAAGGAAGGCTCTGACGAGACCCTGAGATCCGCACATAAAGTGGTTATCAGGGGGACACTCTTACCGCAGGCGCGTTCTTAAAAAGAGAGAAAAGAGCAGAATGTTCTTCTTTCCCGCCTGCATCATTTAGAATCTCAGAATAAATCTTACCTCTCTCAATCTATATCAGACGACATATATCACACCAGATTTAAACTGAGAGACAATTTCTTGTCAGTTTATGCCTATAACTTACGTATACTTAAACTTAAATATTACACCACTGAGGATAGACCAGGTGCCATGTTAGCCCGAAGAGTCCGCAAGAGAGCAGTTAAATCCAGAATTGATCATTTGGTAGACTCACAAGGAAAATGCGTTCGAAGACCATTAGAAATTGCAGATATGTTTGATAAATACTCTAATCAACTTTACAGTTTAAAGGATGATCCCAACACTCCCCTGCCACACCAGTCAGCGATTGACCATTATTTACAGAGCATCCGGTTACCTCAGGTGTCCCAAGAACAATTGACATTTCTGAATGCACCCTTCACAGAGGAAGAAACAAGATCAATTATTAACCTCACCAAATGCCACAAGGCCCCTGGTCCGGATGGACTTTCTAATGAATACTACGTTGTTTTCAACAGACACTGATCTCTTATCTTTTACAATTATATAGTGCTTGGCAGGACACAGGTTTAGTGTCTGTGCCAAATTTAGAAGCTACAATTACCACCCTCCCCAAACCTAGGAAATCCCCAACCCGCCCTAGGATCTTTAGGCCCATTGCACTTTCAAACTGTGATGTCAAAATATTTACAAAAATGTTATCTGTATGACTACATCATATTGTTCCCACTCTGATATCCCCAGACCAGGTTGGCTTTGTGGCGGAAAGGGAAAACAAGAACGGGACACGTAGGATGCTATATATAATCAGGGTAGCTGAGTTGAGTGGATTCCCCAGTGCATTCCTATCTCTTGATGCTGAAAAAGCTTTTGATAGGGTGCACTGCGGATATCTAAGGAGTGTGCTGACTAAATTTAGTTTGACGGGCCCCATTTTCTCTGCAGTGTGTACGATGTACTCCACGCCGAGTGCAAAGGTTTTGACCTCAGGTTTCTTATCTAGGTATTCCCTGATAACAAATAGGACATGTCAGGGATGCCATCTGTCCCCCATCATCTTTGCCTTGTGCATGGAGCCATTGGCAGTAAGAATTCGAGTTAATCTGAATATCTCTGGCATTATGGTTGGACCGACGGCTCTCAAAATAGGGTTATATGCAGATGATGATATTATCTCATTTGTGAACCTGGAGCCGTCTTTTTCAGCCGTCATGTCAGAGCTAGAGGATCTGGGATCTGGGACCCAGAGTTATATGGAGGACATATATATGGAGGACACATATCCCTTTCAATGGGTAGATGAGGGGATTCCTTATTTAGGTATTACTCTCACGCCTTCGCAACACACTGTTGAGAAAAATTTTCTAATTTGATAACAGCTGTGAAATTGGAGTTGGATGAACTACAAAATATAATGACATCCTGGATAGCTAGAATTACCATTTTTAAAATGCCTAGGGTGGCTTCCAAATTGCTGTATTACCCATATGATATGTGGGGTATGGGAATGCTTAAGAAAGAAATAGTTCCACTCGTCTGGTTTTAGAGATGGAGACTATTAAAACGAGTCCATATATACCTAGCCTGCCCACAATGGAAGCTACATTACACTATTGGAGACACCTTGTCCCGACATTATTAAAAATCCCTATGTGTCTCTGAAAGCCCTAGAGTTCCATATCCCATATATTGATCTCCAACAATGGACAAAAGCGGGAGTTCAGACTTTACACAATTTGATGGAAGGCTCTAGGGTTATTCCCTTTGATACATTAACCTTAAAGTATTCAGGAATACATCACCTCTTTTATCAATATTTGCAAATCTAACATCTGATTCATACCTCACTGGTGTCACCCTTCTTTGGCCACCCGCTGGATCATAGAGCTATTGGGTATATTCTTAGAACTGAGTCCAGATCAGGTTGAGTCTTAATTATATATAAAGCCATTAATGATCCGAATATTGATGAAAAACTACCGTATATGGTTCGGTGGGAACGGGACTTGGGGGTGCCCCTTGACTCGGAGGTCTGGAGAAATAGTTTGAGACAGGTGCAACGGGTATCATCTTGCTTAAACCACCTTGAGCAATTAAAAAAAACACATTTGAAGTGGTACTATTATCCGACCTGGGTGGCCCATTTTGGTCCTAATCAATCACCATTGTGTTGGAGAGGCTGTGGCATGAGGGAGACATTAGGGCAGATGTGATGGTCATGCCCAAAGTTCGTTGTGTTTTGGAACAATGTTACTAACTTGATTCAAGAATTATTGGGGATACATCTTGATATGGAGCCTAGCATGGGAGTCCTACATATTGGGGTGGACAACTTCCCGCATGTGATCAGAGGTACTCTATCGCATATCCTAATTGGTGCTAATTAGCTTTTGCGGCCAAATAGAAAGGGGACGTAATGCCTATGACTTGCCCAGGGGTTAGGAATTCGTATCCCGGGCGTTGCTGCTGGGGGTTGTCACCGGTGGTCGATGCCCGGGTCCGTGGCACTGGTGGTCGCTGAAAAATGTAAAAAAATAATAAGAGTCAAGTATTCATGATGCCACTTGTGGAATCTGGTGATTGCACCAGTGCTGCTGCAGACCTCCGGGGATGGTGGATAGGCAGCCGGATGATATGGCTCCCCGCAGGTGGAGCCGAGTCCCCGGGGCAGATCTCTGTAGTACTACATGGCACAGGCACGGTGTAACAGTTCTGCAGGCAGGAAAGAATGACACACACTCGAAGTTGAGTCTCTGTACGGGTTTACTGGTCACTTTCATTGTCAGATGAACAGGTCTACAGTCATGGGCAGGGCCGCCATCAGGGGGTGACAGCCCTGACCGGAGTCAGAGGCCCCGAGCCCAGGGGGCCCGGCCGTGACTCCAGGGGGCGTGGCCTATTTGATCAGGCTCCTTCGGGTCCCGTCCCCCATGTCTTGCAGGGCCCCCCCCATTAATCACCGCCGCCGAGCCCTGGAGTTGCGGGAAGAAGCTGCGGCAGGGAGCAGTGGGCGCCGCCATGTTCTTTGTGGCCGGCGCCCACTAACTGTACAGCCGGTCAGTAGAGGTTGAGACTTCTACACAATGGCCGCGGTCTCCATTTAGCCGTGGCCATTTTGTGGAAGTCTCAACTTCCACCGACCGGCTGTACAGTTAGTGGGTGCCGGCCACAAAGAACATGGCGGCGCCCACCGCTAGCTGCCGCGGGCCCGCAGCTACTCCCCCGCAGGCAGCTCCAGTCCTGCAGATATGCCTTCCGGGCTCCGGCACCCCTGCTGCGCATCCACAGCTCCCCCCAATAGTAAGTTATGGGGGGGTCCGGGGTAGGGATGGGGTAATGTACAGAATAGGGGGCCATATATAGGGCAGGAGGCTGTGGGGATAGAGACAGGGAGGCTGTGGGGATAGAGACAGGGAGGCTGTGGGGGATACAGACAGGGAGGCTGTGGGGAGACAGGGAGGCTGTAGGGAGACAGGGAGGCTGTGGGGGATAGAGACAGGGAGGCTGTTGGGAGACAGGGAGGCTGTGGGGAGACAGGGAGGCTGTGGGGAGACAGGGAGACTGTCAGGATGGAGGGATGCAGTCAGGATGGAGGGAGGCTGTTGGTATGGAGGAAGGATGGAGAGAGGCTGTCAGGATGGAATAGGCTATTGGGATAGAGGGAGGCTGTCAGGATGGAGGACCGCTGTTGGGATGGAGGAACGCTGTTGGGATGGAAGAAGTATGGAGGGAGGCTGTCAGGATGGAGGGACATTGTTGGAATGGAGGGAGGCTATCGCGATGGAGGAAGGATGGAGGGAGGCTGTCAGGATGGAGGAAGGATGAAGTGAGGCTGTTGGGATGGAGGAAGGATGGAAGAAGGCTGTCAGAATGGAGGAAGGATGAAGTGAGGCTGTCGGGATGGAGGAAGGATGAAGTGAGGCTGTCGGGATGGAGGAAGGATGGAAGGAGGCTGTCAGGATGGAGGGATGAAGGAAGGATGGAAGGAGGCTGTCAGGATGGAGGGAGACTATCAGGATGGAGGGAGGCTGTCGGAATGGAGGGTGGCTGTTGGGATGTTGTCTATATGGCTGGCAGCCATCTCTATTGCGTACGGCCAGCAGTAGTCTCTATTGTGTATTCTCTATTGTGTATGGCCAGCAGCAGTTTCTATTGTGTATTCTCTATTGTATATATAGCCAGCAGCAGTCTCCATTGTGTATACGGTCCGCAGCCATCTCTATTGTGTATACAGGTAGCAGCTGTCTCTATTCTGTATTCTCTATTGTATATACAGCTATTGTGTTTAGCGTTATAGACAAGAAGTTGCAACACACAATCAGCGGTGTTTATTCACTCTTCGTGGGGTGGCATATAGTCAACAGGCATATGGTGGACTATATGCCTGTTGAAGTGCCACTTGCGGTGTGAACGGCCATCACCTTTGAGAACCCCCCATCCCCCCACCCGCACCATGTAAGACCACACGAAGAGGGAATAAACACCGTTGATCCTACGATGTTGCAACTTAATTTCTATAACGCTAACCGGAAGTGATGAACCGCTAACTGGAAGTGTGCACCTTGTTGTTTGACAGCTCAGCAGGCTGAATGCCGGAGCGCTGGTGATCAGGAAGGGGGCACCCTGAAGCGATCTGCAAGCTGCAGCTTTCCAGAAACACCGCGGACAGATTGGTGCTGGCACCAAGAATCGTCAGAACCGTGACTGATACAGCTATTGTGTATTCAGCCCACAGCAGTCTCAAGTGTGTGTGTGTATAACATATAATAGAGAGAGTGTAAAAAAAGGAAAAACAGCACAAAAAATAGAAAAAAAGTGGACTTAATTGACCAATGCGTGGCCACGCATTGGGCAATAAAGTCCACTTTTTTCTATTTTCTTTGTGCTGCTTTTTTTTTTTAAATCTATTGTAAGGAACCATCTGGATTGCTGGTTGGGAAAGCTTTGCACATAAATTGAGGTCATTTTTGGCGCTGTTCCAATTTTTCACTATATATGTAATGTATGTTTGGGTGGAGGCAGATCTAGGGTGGAGGCGGAGCCTGGGTGGAGTCTGGGCGGAGTCTCAGGGGGTGGAGGCTGGGCGGAGTCTTAGGGGGGCCCCAAAATTTTGGCAGTCAGGGGCCCCGAAATTCCTAGTGGCAGCCCTGGTCATGGGTAGCTGGCCTGGGTAGTGACCTATGAATGGCGGTGTCCATCTGTGGCTTTCAGAGATGTTTCCTTGGCTTTGCCCTCTGTCCTCACTTGTGTTGAAGTCTGGCCTGCCTGAAGCCTGGCCTGACCTCCTGCGCTCTCCTCTGTAACTTTGGAACCTTTGTAAGAACCTTCTTTGAATTGCCGCTACCTCTGTGGATTTTCTGCGGGTCCCGGCTCTTAGACTGGTAATGTTTACAGGTGACCTGGAGGCTGAAGACTCCTTAGTCCAACAGGTATTGGCAGCTCAGAGTTGAACTTGCCTGCACCGCACTCGGAGCCGGTTCTCTGCTCCATGGACTGGGATCCCCCCAGACCGGTAGGTGACAGTCTGACACTGGGTGTTAGCATACACCCTCAGGCTCCCCCTTCTCGTCTGGGTCAAAGCTCTTTCTGAGTGCCCTCCCTGTATGTTCCCCTGAAGGGTCCTCCTCGACCTCTGTCCCCTGGGACCGGTTAACCTGGTAATGGGTTTAAACAATTGGCCCCCTGAGCTAGGTGTGTATATGCAGGATGAAAGCCACATGCGAACCTCCCCTTTTCACTGGCCACTGGGATACCACACACGTTGGTCTGGGTGCAGTACCCCTTCGTGGCGCACCGACTAGTGGGGCACCACACATACCATTAAAGAGGTAGTAGAGAAATGTAATGTTCACTGCCAACACGAATTAGCTTTAGCACAGTCTACTTCCGCAAAGACAGCAATTCAACATAGTTGGGATCCTTGGTTGCAATGTCATTTGTCTATCCCTTTATGCCGATACTGGAATACAAGCATTACTTAAGCCTATAAGTCTAAGTACTGTTTAATTTTGTTTGTAAAATACTAGTCCACCCAGTTCTGATCTTGCGTCTAGCTCTAATTGTAGTAATTCATTCTCTAGTACATTTAATTTCTCAATGAGTAAGGCCTGGAGAGGACTATGGACAGTACTGTAAGGAATATAACTGGATTTGTACCTCATTCTCTACTAAGCTTGATGATGACACAGGTTATGTGTAAGTGCCTTTTTTGTTTTATTTTTTTATTGTTGTTTTATTGTATGTACCCGTATATACTCGTGTATAAGCCGACCCATGTATAAGCCGACCCCCCTACTTTTGCCCCCAAAACCTGGGAAAACCTATTGACTCGTGTATAAGCCGAGGGTGGACCCCAGCACAGGTATACAGCCCCCAGCAGTGTGGTATACAGCAGCCTCCCCAGTGATATATACAGGCC
Source organism: Allobates femoralis (assembly GCA_033576535.1). Taxonomy (NCBI): domain Eukaryota; kingdom Metazoa; phylum Chordata; class Amphibia; order Anura; family Aromobatidae; genus Allobates; species Allobates femoralis. The sequence continues at coordinate 654,798,246 of JARQOC010000002.1, read as the reverse complement.
CCAGCAGTGTTACAGCAGCAGCCCCAGAGGTATATACAGCAGCAGCCCCAGTGGTATATACAGCAGCAGCCCCAGTGGTATATACAGGCCCCAGCAGTGTTACAGCAGCAGCCCCAGAGGTATATACAGCAGCAGCCCCAGTGGTATATACAGCAGCAGCAGCAGCCCCAGTGGTATATATAGCAGCAGCCCCAGAGGTATATATAGCAGAAGCCCCAGTGGTATATACAGCAGCAGCCCCAGAGGTATATATAGCAGCAGCCCCAGTGGTATATACAGCAGCAGCCCCAGAGGTATATATAGCAGCAGCCCCAGTGGTATATATAGCAGCAACCCCAGAGGTATATATAGCAGCAGCCCCAAAGGTATATATAGCAGCAGCCCCAGTGGTATATATAGCAGCAGCCCCAGAGGTATATATAGCACCAGCCCCAGTGGTATATACAGCAGCAGCCCCAGTGGTATATATAGCAGCAGCCCCAGAGGTGTATATAGCAGCAGTCCCAGTGGTATATACAGCAGCAGCCCCAGTGGTATATACAGCAGCAGCCCCAGAGGTATATATAGCAGCAGCCCCAGTGGTATATACAGCAGCAGCCCCAGAAGTATATATAGCAGCAGCCCCAGTGGTATATATAGCAGCAGCCCCAGAGGTATATACAGCAGCAGCCCCAGTGGTATATATGGCAGCAGCCCCAGAGGTATATATAGCACCAGCCCCAGTGGTATATACAGCAGCAGCCCCAGTGGTATATATAGCAGCAGCCCCAGAGGTGTATATAGCAGCAGCCCCAGTGGTATATACAGCAGCAGCCCCAGAGGTATATATAGCAGCAGCCCCAGTGGTATATACAGCAGCAGCCCCAGAGGTATATATAGCAGCAGCCCCAGTGGTATATATAGCAGCAGCCCCAGTGGTAAATACAGCAGCAGCCCCAGTGGTATATATAGCAGCAGCCTGATTGGTATAGAGGCCGCCCGCCCGCCACCCCCATCAGTATACAGGCCCCCCCATCAGTATCCAGGGCCCCCCCTTGCTGCCGCAATCCTGTAAAGTAAGATCATTATACTTATCACTGTTCTGTTGCGGCGCAGGCAAAGATGTCATTGCCTGCGCTAGAGGAGGAGGAAGCCGGAAGAAGCCGGATGAAGCCGGAGGAGCGGGGACGGCGGCGACAGAACAGTGATAAGTATAATGATCTTACTTTACAGGATTGCGGCAGCAAGGGGGGGCCCTGGATACTGATGGAGGGGGGCGCCTGTATGCTGATGGGGGTGGCAGGCGCGCCGTATGACTCGCGTATAAGCCGAGGGGGAAACTTTTCAGCCCAATTTTTGGGTTGAAAAACTCGGCTTATACGCGAGTATATACGGTATGTATTTCTTTTTATTTCTGATTAATATGCTGTGTTACTTTTTCGCCTTGTTCTTAATGCCCATTCTATTGGCGGGCATATGTATCCCCTTGTAACTGTTCATTTTTGAAAATTCAATAAAAAAGATTGGTTAAATAAAAAAAAAAAAGTAATTAAAAAATTTTGGGGAGATTTACAAAGAGTGGACTGCTGCTGGAGTCAGTGCTTCAAGAGCCACCACACACAGACGTATCCTGGACATGGGATACAGCTGTCACATTCCTTGTGTCAAGTCACTCATGACCAATAGTGTCTTACCTGGGCCAAGGAGAAAAGGAACTCAGAGGTCCAAGGTGTCATTTTCAGATGAAAGTACATTTTGCATTTCATTTGGAAATCAAGGTCCCAGAGTCTGGAGGAAGAGTGGAGAGAACACAATCTGAGCTGCTTGAGGTCTAGTGTGAGGTTTCCACAATTAGTGATGGTTTGGGAAGCCATGTCATCTGCTGGTGTAGGTCCACTGTGTTTTATCAACACCAAAGTCAGCACTACCAAGAAATTTGAGAGCACTTTATGTTTTCCTCTGCTGACAAGCTTTTTGGAAATGGAGATTTCAGTTTCCAGCAGGACTTGGCCCTGTCTACACTGACAAAAGTACCAATACCTGTTTTAATAACCACAGTATCACTGTGATGATTGACCAGCAAACTTGCCTGACCTAAACCGCATACAGAATCTGTGAGGTATTGTCAAGAGGAAGATGAGAGACACCAGACCCAACAATGCAGATGAGCTGAAGGCTGCTATCAAGGCAACCTTGGCTTCCATAATACCTCAGCAGTGCCACAGGCTGATCACCTCCATGCCACGCCGCATGCAGTAATTCATGCAAAAGGAGCCCCGACCAAGTATTGAGTGCATACTATTCATGAGGCCAACATTTATGAGTTAGAAATCATTATTTCAGTTGGTATAAAATATTCTAATTTTCTCAAATAATGACTTTTGAGTTTTAATTGGCTGTAATCCATGATCATCAACATTTACAGAAATAAACACTTGACATAGATCACTGTTTGTAATGGCTCTATATATTATGAGTTTCACTTTATGTACTGAATTACTGAAATCATTTATCTTTTTGATTGATATTCTAATTTATTGTGAAGTACTGAATAAATCAATAGATCCATACACAAAAATAATGAGGTAAGGAGATTACAATCGTGTTAGCAGCGGGTTAATCAGCGTGATGTCCTCAGCGAGCAACAGAGAATGTTCATTTATTGAGAATTAAGATATCCAGCTTACAACATGAGAATAGGATCAATCTGGTTTCTAGGAGAGGGAGAGAGAAATCTGCTGTGACCTTCAGCTTCCAGTTCCACACTAGAATGTGCATGCAGGGAGCAGAGGGAGGGACATCCTGTCTCTGAATGAGGACCTTTTTTTTTTTTTTTTTTAACTTTGTTGACATCTGAACAATATGCATGCAGACATAAAATCACATCATAATAAACAAATAATGGTTGTTGCAATACATACAGATCAATATGCATTAGGCCAACAAACTGTGTTCATAACCCTCAAAGCCAATTTTAATATATCTTAGCAAAACCAGAGAAAGGGAGTTTAAAGCTGATAAAGTAACAAAATATATTTTAAAGTAGAAAAAAGGCACATTGCACAGAAATACATTATAGAGCATATCAAATGTGGGGAACAGAAAAAGTGAGCCAGGCTATAAAACACCCAAACATCACAATACATGGGATAACAATATTGTAAAAGTATTCGCCCTCTTGAAATTTTCAACCTTTTTCCACATTTCAGGCTTCAAACATAAAGATATAACTTATAATTTATTTTGTGAAGAATCAACAACAAGTGGGACACAATCGTGAAGTGAAACAAAATTTATTGGATATTTTAAACTTTTTTAACAAATAAATAACTGAAAAGTGGGGCGTGCAATATTATTCGGCCCCTTTGAACTTCTGGACTGAGTTTGCTGCTCTGAAAGTAGTGAGGATTTCTGAATGATCCAATATTGTCCTAAATGACTGGTAGTGAATAATAAATAAATCTACCTATGTGTAATGAAGTCTCCGTATAAATGCACCTGCTCTGTGATAGTCTCAGGGTTCTGTTTTAAGTGCAGAGAGCATCATCAAGACCAGGGAACACACCAGGCAGGTCCGAGATACTGTTGTGGTGAAGTTTAAACTGGATTTGGATACAAAAAGATTTCCCAAGTTTTAAACATTTCAAGGAGCACTGTGCAAGCGATCATATTGAAATGGAAGGAGTATCAAGAAACTGCAAATCTACCAAGACCCGCTCGTCCCTCTAAATCTTCAACAATGAGAAGACTGATCAGAGATGCAGCCAAAAGGCCCATGATCACTCTGGATGAACTGCAGATATCTACAGCTGAGGTGGGAGAGTCTGTCCATAGGACAACAATCAGTCGTACACTGCACAAATCTGGCCTTTATGGAAGTGGTAAGAAAAAAACTATTTCTCAACGATATCCATAAAAAGTCTCATTTAAAGTTTGCCACAAGCACCTGGGAGACACCAAACATGTAGATAAGATACTCTGGTCAGATATGACTAAAATCGAGCTTTTTGGCCACAATGCAAAATTATATGTGTGGCGTAAAAGCAAAACAGCTCATCACCCTCAAAACACCATCCCCACTGTCAAACATGGTGGTGGCAGCATCATGGTTTGGGCCTGCTTTTCTTCAGCAGGGACAGGGAAGATGGTTAAAATTGATGGGAAGATGGACGGAGCCAAATACAGGACCATTCTGGAAGAAAACCTGTTGGAGTCTGCAAAAGACCTGAGACTGGGACAGAGATTTATCTTCCAACAAGACAATGATCCCAAAAAAAGCAAAATCTACAATGGAATGGTTCAAAAATAAACGTATTGAAGTGTTAGAATGGAGAAGTCAAAGTCCAGACCTGAATCCAATCGAGAATTTGTGGAAAGAGCTGAAAACTGCTGTTCACAAACGCTCTCCATCCAACCTCACTGAGCTCCAGCTGTTTTGCAAGGAAGAATGGGCAAGAATTTCAGTCTCTCGATGTACAAAACTGATAGAGACATACCCCAAGCGACTTGCAGATGTAATTGCAGCAAATGGTGGCGCCACAAAGTATTAACTCAAGGGGCCGAATAATATTGCACGCCCCACTTTTCAGTTTTTTATTTGTTAAAAAAGTTTAAAATATGCAATAAATTTCTTTCCACTTCATGATTGTGTCCCACTTGTTGTTGATTCTTCACAAAAAAAATTTGAATTCATATCTTTGTTTGAAGCCTGAAATGTGGCAAAAGGTTGAAAAGTTCAAGGGGGCCAAATACTTTCACAAGGCACTGTATATAGTATATATGTATATATACAGGGTGGGGCATTTATATGGATGCACCTAAATGAAATGGAATGGTTGGTGATATCAAATTCCTGTTTGTGGCACATTATTATATGGGAGGGGGAAAACTTTTCCAGATGGGTGGTGACCATGGCGGCCATTTTGAAGTCGGACATTTTGGATCCAACTTCATTTTTTTCAATGGGAAGAGGGTCATGTGACACATAAACCTTATTGAGAATTTCATAAGAAAAACAATGGTGTGCTTGGTTTTAACGTAACTTTGTTCTTTCATGAGTTATTTACAAGTTTATGACCACTTATAAAATGTGTTCAAAGTGCTGCCCATTGTGTTGGATTGTCAATGCAACCCTCTTCTCCCACTCACGACACACTGATAGCAACACCGCAGAAGAAATGCTAGAGCAGGCATCCAGTATCCGTTGTTTCAGATGCTGCACATCTCATATCTTCACAGCACAGACAATTGCCTTCAGATGAGTGATGAGGGAAACTTTTTGTGAATGTTGAAGTTAACAAACAAATCCATCGCTATTGGTCTGACACTAACCCACAGTGGATAGATGCCTCCAAGACTGTTGGAACACAAAAATTGATGGTATGGTGTAGTATATGGGGTACAAAGATAGTGGGGCCATTCTTCATCAATGGAAATCTCAATGCCGCTGGATATCTGAATCATGTTGCAATTTCTATTATCCAGTGTATATATAAATGTATACAGTTTATATAATACCTATACACAAATGGAATTCTCACTTTACTGTATTTAGGGTTCATACATTAGCAAAAACAGTCAGCCATTTACATGCAAAACATGCCAGACCTACTATATCAAAAATAAAAGCAACATCATGTAACATAATAAAATGCATAAGTTCAAGGTAATTAACCCTAGAACGCATACCTGGGGCTTCGCAGCCTATTAGGTTGTTTTCTATTTTCTGCAAGATTACATTAGTTAGAATTTTGAAACTCTAGGTATTCCTCAGATATATAGTTGTTAGTAATTTCCAGTTGTTCATATATTTTTATGTTATAGGCATTTCGGTAAAACAACTCTTTTGTGGAACTACACCATATTCACATACCTGGGGCCTTTAAGGCCTGAACTTGGCTTACATGTGATCCTTATTCTTTTTGTCTGTACTGTTGCTGGGGAAGACTTATCTTTATTACTCAGTCTTTATGACTCTGCTGTTGCTGGGAAGAGTGTGGATTCTGTCTGACTACATGGTCATTTGATCGTGGGAGGGAGGCTCCCTCACAAAGTCATGCGTCTCTGACATCATCGCAGCTCATGAACACACAGGAACAGGAGGAAGAAAACATCCTGTTCATTGTGTGCTACTTGCTGAAGAGACTTTGGAGGAAGAGTCAGTTTTCTTGTTTCTGGAAAGAGAAACTTTCTGAGCTTCAAAAATCCAGGGGCTTCTACTGTACCTAAAAGAAAGTGGTGACCTGCTGAAGTAAGAGGAGGGGGCCTGCACTTTACCTTTAGCACACACACTAACAAAGACTGCACAACCCTGATTGTAATTAATTTTTTTTTCATTTTAGTTTACTGACATCTAAGGTTACAATGGCACAGTCTACATCCAGGGGTTTGATTGACCAAGAAACCAAGGCAATCATTTTTGATAGTGATGAAGACAGTGAACTTTCTTTGTGCGATGACGAGTTCATGCCACCAGCTAATGCCTCTACTTCATAGTCCAGTGATTCTTCAGATGATGAAGAAGTAATGAATCCAGCAGAACATACAAATAGAACATCCAAAACTAATGTTTTTTGGAACAGTACTGCTGGGGTTTTTGGATGCACCCCATCACATAATATTATGAAAGTTGCTGAAGGCGCTGTAGGAATTCCCCAATTCTTGTCTAAAAGAGATGTTTTCTGTACATTTTTTTCATATGATATTGCAGATGAGGTAGTTTTGTGTACTAACTTAGAAGGAAATACATATCGCTTCAGGAAGAAAGAAAACATGGAAAATAAAACCAAAGAGGAACTATATGGTTATATTGCCCTTACTCTTCTGACAGGGTGTACAAAATCGTACGATGTTCCAATCAGAGAATTATTTCTGAACCCTTTTTCACATCCACATTACAAAGCTACAATGTCAGTCAATAGATTTGAGAATATTGGGAGAAGCCTTCGTTTTGATGATAAGAGAACTCATCCTGTGTGGTTGGAAAGAGATAAATTAGCCCCTATTAGCTACATCTGGAATCTTTTCATCAAAAACTATGCTCCTGATGCTAGCCTCCAGACCATCTGTACCAATCCTCTCGTGACACAGACCTGTACACTTCCTGGATTCCTCTGGCTTTCCTGGTCCCTCCATTTATGCTCCTTATCCAGCTTCTGGACCTCTCGCTCCCCTCCCCTTGGTCATACTGGTCCTCTTGGGTTTGATCCTCTGATCTCAGAGCTATTGCACTTGAGCCTCCTTGGCGGTGCGGGTTCACTAACCTCGCTCCGCCTGCTCGAAGTGACACATACAGGGCGGGAAATGTTATAAAGCATTTATTTAGACCCTTTGAGGGTAGGGGGATTATAGCCACCTTCACAGAATGCAGCATAGGCATTGCTGAAGTGGCACTTTTAGCTTAATAGGCCCTAGGGGGGTTGACAGGTTCCCATTGAACTTTTGCCCAGAGTCCTAGGTCATCTAAAACTGACTTTTCATGTGTGCTAGAGGGTCATCTGGTGTAAGATAAAAGGAAAGAGCGGGAGGAGTTGGTAGCAGATATAAAACTAGTTAATTTGTAAAATATATTGCTAGTGTCCTGAAGTTAAAATTTAAGATGCTAACAGGTGCTCCGCACAAGAGGTAGAGCAGTTTGTACAGGACAATAGAGATGAGTTTTTTGAGTCCACAGGTCAGAGAAACGTGATAAAACATGATGTCATAAAGGTAAAAGAAAAGCTGAAATGAGATGAAAGTGATTGCAAAGGAGGTGCAAAGTTTGTTAATAATGGGTTTTATAGAGCAGTCATATAGTGAGTCATCATGTGCTATTAACCCTATCCCAAAGTCTGATGGCAATTTATGTTTCTGTAATAGAAGGCTAATTAACCATAAACATTAGATTGTGCCACTAACTGCGTTGGCTGCCTATACACTATAGGATCCAATTCTAATTGCTTGTTGTCACCCACAAAGCTCTTCATAGTGCAGCACCTCCCTACCTCTCTACCCTCATCTCGGTCTATCACCCCATCCGTTGTCTTCGCTCTGGGAGTGACCTTAACTAACATCTGCATTGATCCAAACCTCCCACTCCCAGATTCAAGACTTCTTTGAGCTGCACCAGTTCTCTGGAATGCTCTACCCCAAGAGGTTAAGACAAAAAACTTACATAGTTTTAGGCGCTCCCTAAAAAACACATCTTTTTATGGCGGTCTATCATTCTATGATCAGTCATTTAGAGATAGGGCATTCACTGTTTCTTTGAACATAACTCCACCAGACTCAAAAGCTCTACACAGATGATCCGGTGGCCACTTATGCCGTTCTTATCTATCCCCCATTGCCTGAAGTTGGTGTGACCATCATTGTAAATAAGCCCCTGTACTTTGTGTCACCCCCAACTCATTGAAGAGTGTAAGCTCTTATGAGCAGGGTCGTCGTTATTTTTTGCTTTAATTATTGTATTTTTTACCTGTTTCTTATGAACCTCTGAATTGTAAATCACTGCAGAATATGTTGGCACTATATAAATAAAGATTATGATTATTATTATTATCAAATGCATATGTAACATCTCACGTGGATAAACATATTGATCAACTGGATGATGCTGGGTATTTCACAACATTGCACCTTATTAACCACTTCATGACCTGGGAATTTTTCGTTTTTCATTTTCGTTTTTTGCTCCCCTGCTTCCAAGTGCCATAACTTTTTTATTTTTCCGTCAATATAGACATATGATGGCTTGATTTTTGCGGGACGAGTTGTACTTTCATATGCAATAATTTATTTTACTATATAGTGTACAGGGAAATTGCAAAAAAATTCTAAATGCAGTGAAATTGCAAAAAAAGTGCAATGACAAGTTTGTTTTTTGGGTATTTTGAGTCGCCATGTCCACTATATGGTAAAACCAACGTGACGGGGTGATGTCTCGGGTCGGTACGAGTTCGTAGACACCCAACATGTATACCTTTAGGGTACCTTTACACACGGCTACATTTGTAGCTTGTCACCAGGTAACTTACTGGTTGCAGTGAAATCATGGATACATGATTCTATCTTGTTGCTGTGTACAAATGGAATCATGTATCCATGATTTCACTGCAACCAGTAAGTTACCTGGTGACAAGCTACAAATGTAGCCGTGTGTAAAGGTACCCTTATGGTACCTTTACACGCCGCGACGGCAGGCTGGATACATCCCGCTACAGGCTACAAATGTAGCTTGTAGCGCCAATGTAGCCCGTCGTAGCGGCGTCTGAAGACGTGACGCTACAGCCGGCAACAGATACATCTGTTTCCTAGGTCTGCTCGAAAACTGATGGCTACAAAGCCGATTGTAGCGAGCTGTATCGGCGTGTAAAGAGGCAACGGAAGGGAACTCTGGACACCCGGGGCTGTAGCTGCAATGTAGCTAAGGCGTGTCCCAGGCTCCGGGTTACCACGCCCCATCACCGATCATTGGAGGAAGCTCCTGCATGACGATTGGTAGTCGCTGCCTAGGGCGGCATATTTAAGGAGCTGACCAGTCACACTACACAATCGCTCGAGCGTGCTGTATTTCTCAGCCTCCTGCGATGCCTGGCCAATCATGATGATATTGCGCTGTCCTATCAGCGTACGGACGGCTCGTAATCCACGATTGTGGCACGCCTATGTGCTGTCCCTGCTGTACCAGGTCCGCCCATAGTAGCTTATTGTAGCGCTGTGTAAACATGGTACGCTAAGCTACAGCTGGCTACTTGACACACCCGGCGATGTAGCTAGCTACAGATGTAGCGTGGCGTAGCGCAACTTATGGCGGCGTGTAAAGAGGGTGCGTTGATCGTTTGTAGCCGTTTGAGCGTGCTCGTGCACGTGAAGTAGCGGGATGTATCCAGCCTGCCGTCGCGGCGTGTAAAGGTACCATATCTGATATCTAGGTGGTGAAAAAACAAATCAGAAGTTTGAAAAAAAAAAAAAAACAGGAGCTAACGTTTCTAATGATACCATTTTTGGGGGATCCGCAGTTTTGATTGCCTGTTAATGCATTTTATAGCAATGTTGCGGTGACCAAGAAAACGGAATTTTGGCATTTGGACCATTTTTTCCATTACAGAGTTTGCGGCTCTCATTAACGGATTTAATACGATGATAGAACGGGCGATTCTGAACGCGGCGATACCAAACGTGTATTTTTTTTTTAATACTTTTATTGTGATTAGGGGAAAAGAGGGGTGATTTGAACTTTTATATATATTTTTTTCTTTACAGGTTTTTAAAAACTTTATTTTTTTATTCATTCATTCTTATTTTTACTCTGCCCCTTTAAGAGGCACCTTGCTGCACAGTCTGATCGCTTTTTGGAGATACAAATGAGCTGCAGCTCATTTGTATCTCTCAGAATCGCGGACCTGCTGTGGTTGGCAGCGCCTGCCAATCACAACATGGAACTGCTCAGTGACAGCATCAGGGGTCTAGCCAGGACCCCAGGCTGTCACGTGAGCGCAGGTCGCGGGATCTCCTTTCGTGGGCGGGGAACAGCGCCGGAGCTCACATCAAACACCTCTTACCGGGCCATGACGTCCTCCTACGTCATAGGTCGGGAAGGGGTTAAAGGTTTTGGGCAGGTGCCATTAACAGATCAGGCTAAATTGAAAAATATGCTTTAGTCCCTGTTAAATACATTTTCAATACATGGGACTATTGCCACATTTCAGAGTCCAATGGACAAGATTTTGAAGTAACAGTGGAACTATCCTGTTACCTATCTGAAGTGACCATGGAGTCTTGGAGTCTTGGAGTGATTAAAGGGCCATCTTGGAAGATGTCGATTCTGTCAGCTAATCCCCTAACCTGTCACAATACTACTGTGTTTTTCCAAAAATGAGACTCTGTCTAACTTTATTTTGACCTCTGGAAAAAGGGCTAGGGCTTACTTTTTTTCAGGAAAAAGAATTAATATAAATTGGGGCCATATATTCCAGGATCAGGGCCATATGCCAGGATAAGTGCCATATTACTGGATGGGGGCTATACACCAAGATCAGGGTATATATCAGGATAAGGGCCATTTTATAGGATGGGGGCTATACACCAGGATCAGGGTATATACCAGGATAAGGACCATATTGCAGTATGTAGGCTACACACCAGGAACAGGGTATATACCAGGATAAGGGCCATATTACAGGATGGGGCTATACACCATGATCAGGGTATAACCAGGATAAGGGCCGTATTACAGGATGGGGGCTATACACTAGGAACAGGAAATATACCAGGATAAGGACTGATGCGCCCAGGGTATGGGGACTCAGGTATCTGGGCCTTCTGCTTCAGTAGGGATGTCACTGGTGGCCTGCCCAGTCCCATGGCCCTGGGGTCTTACTTCAAAAAGGGGTTATTAATATGGGAGAAATAAAAGTTTATAAAGTTTATCGTGACGCCACCCATAGATCCTGGTGAAAGGGCACCAGCGCTGCTTCAGTCCTCCGGAGGGTGATGGTACAGTAGCCGATATGGTATAGCTCCCTGCAGGTGGAGCTGACCCTCTGGAGCAGGGATGCACCTGTACGGATAAAGGTGCAGATGATGGAGGTCATTGTTGCAGCACCGCAGTGAATAAGCACACGGTCACTCTACCCGGGTACTGCACTTTCAAACTGGTGAAGGTGATGATACAGCTTACAGTTCTCCATCAGGACGGCCGGCTGGGTAGTCGCAGCAGAATGCAGAATCTGTTGAAATCTCTGGTGGTACCTTCTTGGATCTAACCCTTGTCATGTTCCTTCTTTTCTCAATGCCTGCTTAGTTAGCAGTGTTACGTCCCAGGGGATGAACACCCTGATAATGTCTTCGGAGCCGGGACGAGTACAGTCGGAGGATGAACACTTCAGGCTGCGTTGTCAGACCCGTCCACTCTGGGTGAACAAGTACAACCTCTCTGTCTGTGCTACTTCTCTCTCTAGCCCTCCCTTGGAGCCCCCTTTCATTTGCGGGTAAGCTCCCGTTTTCCCTCTCTCCTCAAGAAAGACACTCTTGAAGACTCTCTGTTTGTCCTCACTGCTCCCCTTACAACACCGGCTCTCGAACTTTGGGATCTCCCCGGTTGCCTAGGTGGGTGTGTGGGAATTCTAGGATCAAATCCTCCTCCAGTGTTCTGTATTCTACTTGAGACAGGGATAACTACACGCTCCTTTTGGGTGCAGTACCCCCACTTGTGACGCCTGACCAGTGGGGCGCCACAAAGGCTGTATTACAGGATGGGAACTATGCACCATGATCAGGGTATATACCAGGATAAGGGCCATATTACAGGATGGGAACTATACACCAGGATCAGGGACATATACCTGGAAAAAAGCAAAGTACCATAATGTACTAACCCATAGAGAGGAGCCGGAGGCAGCAGGATTCAGTCTGCATCCTTCCATAGGAAACAGTAAGAACAGGACCTGTACTTCCTATACATGTGACCCGCGACCAATGAGCTCTTGGACTTAGTATGTCCTGCCTTCTCACTCCAGGAGCCGATTGATCGCATTTTACAGGTCCTTCAGAACTGACGAAGACTTCAATATCGGCGATTTCCTCAAAGACCTGAAAACTGTGACCAATCTGCTCCTGAAGTGAGAATGTGGGACGTACTGACTTTGAGAGCTGATTGGTTGCAGGCCACATGGGCTCCATGAATTGCAGGTACAGGTCCCGACAAAGCTGGAAGCCCTGGATGAGGTGAGTATAAAAGTTTATTGTTTTAAGGATGGGGGTGTCGGTACTGTACTCATCAGCTGTTAGTGACACTGCACTGTGTATTTTGATGCAGCTGTCACTTTCAGCTGTGAGTATTCCTCTAGGGCTTACTTTTGAGGTAGGGCATACTTTCAGCATCCACTGACTAAAGTGGGGAAAAAGTCAGAGATGCCTTACTTTTGGGGGATGCCATACTTTTGGAAAAACATGTTATATACCCAAATTTATATATTCTTTTATGCATTACTAGATGGTGGCCCGATTCTAAAGAATCGGGTAGTCTAGAATCTATATATAGTTTATTTAGTAATAGGGGAGTGCTGTGAAATTAATTGTGTGTATACAGGCGGCTCAGTGGTTAGCAGAGTATATGGTGGCTCAGTGGTTAGCAGTGAGTGCGGTGGCTCAGTGGTTAGCAGTGAGTGCGGTGGCTCAGTGGTCAGCAGTGAGTGGGGTGGCTCAGTGGTCAGCAGTGAGTGGGGTGGCTCAGTGGTCAGCAGTGAGTGGGGTGGCTCAGTGGTCAGCAGTGAGTGCGGTGGCTCAGTGGTCAGCAGTGAGTGCGGTGGCTCAGTGGTCAGCAGTGAGTGCGGTGGCTCAGTTGTCAGCAGTGAGTGCGGTGGCTCAGTGGTCAGCAGTGAGTGCGGTGGCTCAGTGGTCAGCAGTGAGTGCGGTGGCTCAGTGGTCAGCAGTGAGTGCAGTGGCTCAGTGGTCAGCAGTGAGTGTGGTGGCTCAGTGGTCAGCAGTGAGTGCGGTGGCTCAGTGGTCAGCAGTGAGTGCGGTGGCTCAGTGGTCAGCAGTGAGTGCGATGGCTCAATGGTCAGCAGTGAGTGCGGTGGCTCAGTGGTCAGCAGTGAGTGCAGCACAGGCTGGAGGGGGCAGAGGCTGGAGGGGGCAGAGGAGGGAGGAGGCAGAGGACAGAGGAGGCAGAAACTGGAGGGGTTAGAGGAGGGAGGGGTCAGAGGAGAGCGGAGGCAGGGGAGAGCGGAGACAGGGGAGAGCGGAGGCAGGGGAGAGCGGAGGCAGGGGAGAGCAGAGGCAGGGGAGAGCGGAGGCAGGGGAGAGCGGAGGCAGGGGAGAGCGGAGGCAGGGGAGAGCGGAGGCAGAGGAGAGCGGAGGCTGGAGGGCAGGGGAGAGCGGAGGCAGGGGAGAGCGGAGGCAGGGGAGAGTGGAGGCAGGGGAGAGCGGAGGCAGGGGAGATCGGAGGCAGGTGAGAGCGGAGGCAGGGGAGAGCGGAGGCTGCAGGGCAGGGGAGAGCAGAGGCAGGGGAGAGCGGAGACAGGGGAGAGCGGAGGCAGGGGAGAGCGGAAATAGAGGAGAGCGGAGGCAGAGGAGAGCGGAGGCAGAGGAGAGCGGAGGCGAGCGGAAGCTGGAGAAGAGCGGAGGCAGAGGAGAGCGGAGGCTGGAGGGCAGAGGAGAGCGGAAGCTGGAGAAGAGCGGAGGCAGAGGAGAGCGGAGGCTGGAGAAGAGCGGAGGCAGAGGAGAGTGGAGGCAGGGGAGAGCGGAGGCAGGGGAGAGCGGAGGCAGGGGAGAGCAGAGGCAGAGGAGAGCGGAGGCAGAGGAGAGCGGAGGCTGGAGGGCAGAGGAGAGCGGAGGCTGGAGGGCAGAGGAGAGCAAAGGCAGGGGAGAGCGGAGGCAGGGGATAGCGGAGGCAGAGGAGAGTGGAGGCAGAGGAGAGCGGAGGCTGGAGGGCAGAGGAGAGCGGAGGCTGGAGGGCAGAGGAGAGCAGAGGCAGGGGAGAGCGGAGACAGGGGAGAGCGGAGGCAGGGGAGAGCGGAGGCAGGGGAGAGCAGGGACAGGGGAGAGCGGAGGCTGGAGAAGAGCGGAGGCAGAGGACAGCGGAGGCTGGAGGCCAGAGGAGAGCGGAGGCTGGGGGGCAGAGGAGAGCGGAGGCTGGGTGGCAGAGCAGAGCGGAGGCTGGGGGGCACAGGAGAGGGGAGGCTGGGGGGCACAGGAGAGGGGAGGCTGGGGGGCACAGGAGAGGGGAGGCTGGGGGGGCACAGGAAAGGGGAGGCTGGGGGGCAGAGGAGAGGGGAGGCTGGGGGGCAGAGGAGAGTGGAGGCTGGAGGGCAGAGGAGAGCGGAGGCTGGAGAAGAGCGGAGGCAGAGGAGAGAGGAGGCTGAGAAGAGCGGAGGCAGGGGAGAGCGGAGGCAGGGGAAAGCGGAGGCAGGGGAGAGCGGAGGCAGGGGAGAGCGGAGGCTGGGGGGGGCACAGGAGAGGGGAGGCTGGGGGGCACAGGAGAGGGGAGGCTGGGGGGCACAGGAGAGGGGAGGCTGGGGGCACAGGAGAGGGGAGGCTGGGGGGCACAGGAAAGGGGAGGCTGCGGGGCACAGGAAAGGGGAGGCTGGGGGGCACAGGAAAGGGGAGGCTGGGGGGCACAGGAGAGGGGAGGCTGGGGGGGGCACAGGAGAGGGAGGCTGGGGGGCAGAGGAGAGGGGAGGCAGGGGAGAGCGGAGGCTGGAGGGCAGAGGAGAGTGGAGGCTGGAGAAGAGCGGAGGCAGAGGAGAGCGGAGGCTGGAGAAGAGCGTAGGCAGAGAAGAGCGGAGGCAGGGGAGAGCGGAGGCAGGGGAGAGCGGAGGCAGGGGAGAGCGTAGGCTGGAGAAGAGCGGAGGCAGAGGACAGCGGAGGCTGGAGGCCAGAGGAGAGCGGAGGCTGGGGGGCAGAGGAGAGCAGAGGCTGGGGGGCAGAGGAGAGCGGAGGCTGGGGGGCAGAGGAGAGCGGAGGCTGGGGGGCACAGGAGAGGGGAGGCTGGGGGGCAGAGGAGAGGGGAGGCTGGGGGGCAGAGGAGAGGGGAGGCTGGAGGGCAGAGGAGAGCGGAGGCTGGAGAAGAGCGGAGGCAGAGGAGAGAGGAGGCTGGAGAAGAGCAGAGGCAGAGGAGAGCGGAGGTAGGGGAGAGTGGAGGCAGAGGAGAGCGGAGGCAGGGGAGAGCGGAGGCAGGGGAGAGCGGAGGCTGGGAGGGCACAGGAGAGGGGAGGCTGGGGGGCACAGGAGAGGGGAGGCTGGGTGGCACAGGAGAGGGGAGGCTGGGGGGGCACAGGAGAGGGGAGGCTGGGGGGCACAGGAAAGGGGAGGCGGGGGGGCACAGGAAAGGGTAGGCTGGGGGGCACAGGAAAGGGTAGGCTGGGGGGCACAGGAAAGGGGAGGCTGGGGGGCACAGGAGAGGGAGGCTGGGGGGCACAGGAGAGGGGAGGCTGGGGGGGCACAGGAGAGGGGAGGCTGGGGGGCAGAGGAGAGGGGAGGCAGGGGAGAGAGGAGGCAGGGGAGAGCGGAGGCAGGGGAGAGCGGAGGCAGGGGAGAGCAGAGGCTGGAGGGCAGAGGAGAGCGGAGGCTGGGGAGAGCGGAGGCTGGAGAAGAGTGGAGGCAGAGGACAGCGGAGGCTGGAGGCCTGAGGAGAGCGGAGGCTGTAGGCCAGAGGAGAGCGGAGGCTGGGGGGGCAGAGGAGAGCGGAGGCAGGGGAGAGCGGAGGCAGGGGAGAACGGAGGCTGGAGAAGAGCGGAGGCAGAGGACAGCGGAGGCTGGAGGCCAGAGGAGAGCGGAGGCTGGAGGGCAGAGGAGAGCGGAGGCTGGAGGGCAGGGGAGAGCGGAGGCAGGGGAGAGCGGAGGCAGGGGAGAGCGGAGGCAGGGGAGAGCGAAGGCTGGAGGGCAGAGGAGAGCGGAGGCTGGGGAGAGCGGAGGCTGGAGAAGAGTGGAGGCAGAGGACAGCGGAGGCTGGAGGCCAGAGGAGAGCGGAGGCTGTAGGCCAGAGGAGAGTGGAGGCTGGGGGGCAGAGGAGAGCGGAGGCTGGGGGGCAGAGGAGAGCGGAGGCTGGAGGCAGAGGAGAGCGGAGGCTGGAGGGCAGAGGAGAGCGGAGGCAGGGGAGAGCGGAGGCAGGGGAGAGCGGAGGCAGAGGAGAGCGGAGGCTGGAGAAGAGCGGAGGCAGAGGACAGCGGAGGCTGGAGGCCAGAGGAGAGCGGACGCTGGGGGGCAGAGGAGAGCGGAGGCTGGGGGCACAGAAGAGGGGAGGCTGGGGGGCACAGGAGAGGGGAGGCTGGGGGGGCACAGGAAAGGGGAGGCTGGGGGGGCACAGGAGAGGGGAGGCTGGGGGGCACAGGAGAGGGGAGACTGGAGGGCACAGGAGAGGGGAGGCTGGAGGGCAGAGGAGAGGGGAGGCTGGGGGGGCACAGGAGAGGGGCGGCTGAGGGGGCATAGGAGAGGGGAGGCTGGGGGGGCACAGGAGAGGGGAGGCTGGGGGGGCTCAGGAGAGGGGAGGCTGGGGGCACAGGAGAGGGGAGGCTGGGGGGGCATAGGAGAGGGGAGGCTGGGGGGGCACAGGAAAGGGGAGGCTGGGGGGCACAGGAGAGGGGAGGCTGGGGGGCACAGGAGAGGGGAGGCTGGGGGGCACAGGAGAGGGGAGGCTGGGGGGCAGAACACTCACCGGGCTGTCGGCGGGGCTGTGTGCGGGCCGGTGGTGGAATGGTGGTCCCTGATGGAGGAGGAGAGTGGGCGGTGCCGGCGGAGGCCGCACACCGGAGTGTGGGCCGGGCCGGGGCGGGCCGGTTCCCGGATGTGGGTGGGAGCAGACGGCTCTGTGGGGGAAGGCGGTGGCGGGATAGCGGCGAGTGGTGGCACTTTAGCGCCCACTGCGAGCCGCTATGCAGGTTTGACAGCGGCTCGCGGTGAGCGCTATGCGCTCACCGCTCGTGGGTCTGGAACTTCCGGTTCTGGTCTGTGACACAGGGCACAGGCCATCACGGAAGTTGGCCAGATTCCACCGGAAGTGGCCTTCGGGTTTTATATATAAGAATATGTTACTTCTAAAGTCTGGTAACCAATAGCTGATGAACATAAATATATAGAACAAAACATAAAATATCCCACCAAAAGAAATATTAAATGAAGAAAGATTTTCCAATTCCGTATTTGTATGATCATTTGGGTATGAATCAACAAATTATGGAGATGTTTGGGCATTAAAACCAGCCTGTTTAATTTAGGAAAGAAAACAGTAATTATTTTGTAGCATGCGGGAGATAATTAGGAAGTAATTGGGGTTTACGCCAGTGTTTTGTTCTAGTACTTGGGACAGCAGCAATGCGCCGCAGCTAAGTTATCTCACTTATATCAGCACTTTGTGGAGAAATGTACAGCATTAATCCTCACGGGGAACTTTGCAAATTCTGCAGAAATGAATACATTACATTTATATTTTTATCATTATACTTCTCTTAACATAAAGATGCGCTATTCACTTTGGACCCATTTTAAAAAATTAAGATCTTAAGAAAATAAAATTGTGAGAAAATAAGAAGCTCCAGATGGTCTGCATTCGGCTTCTTAAATTAACCCCTTACCATAATGTCATGCACGGGATTGCAAGGGTGACCGTGTGTGGATAGGCTCAGGAGTTCACATATCCAGTAATCATCCGTAAGAACAGAACCAGCAGCAGTTCATTCGTAAAAGTTGTGTGAACACAACTTTATTGACCATCGATAAATAACCAAGTTCTGCAGGTCCCCCTTTTTTATCAATGGAGTCTCGGAAGACCGGATCTGCTGATTGCTATCTAGCCTCCGTTTTTATTACTTTTGTAAAGGATCCATTTTTTCCTTATCTGGCGCCCCGATGGTCAGGCATCACACCGGGATATTACACTCATAAAAGCAGTGTAATTTTCCCCAACTGCAAGTGAATGTTAGGCTGGTGGGATGGACCCATTCCTGCACTCCCACATTAGAGTAGTAGTGGGAGGTTACTCACCTCTAGATAGTCACCTCTAGGAGGAGAAGGAGGAGAGGTGTGGAGCGAGGCGGAAAGTCATACAGGACAGCTCCAGGCTGGCCCTAAGGAAGGGAGAGAAAGGGTCCTGAGGGGATCTTGGAAGAGAGTGCCCGACGAGGGAGTCTGGGCCCTAGAGAGAAAGGGGGAATCTCAGCGTGGAGCGGCCATACTCCAGGGAATTCCTCAGTCCACGGGAACGTCGGAACCGGGAACACGGTCAGAGTCCACCTCTGGATTGTCAACCGGCTGTTGTGGTCCATTTATCGCCACAGCACCCTGCCACACGGAGCGGTCCACCTACTTCCTCGCTGCGAGGGAGGAGAGCCCCTAAAGCACCTTCAAGGACTAAATGGGTCTGGACTAATCCTAGGTGGGGAAGAAAGGACGCAGGTTCGTTAACAAAGGCATACCGTGGGTACCTCTATACCGCATGACATTCACTTGCAGTCACCCGTAGAGCTACCTGTTTGTATAACATCATTCCGCTGAACTGTGAACTTGTATGCTAATAACTGTTTACAGTAAAGTGCCCGGGAGAGTGACTTTGCCTACGTGTCTTTGTGCTACCAAAAATCAACCTTTTGCTTACAGCAACGCTGCCCCGGAGGACCAGCTCCACCTGTAGGGAGCTTTGCAATCCTTGCCGTAATACCATCGCCCTCCGGAGGACTGTGGCGGCGCTAGTGACCCATCACCAGGTACTACGGGTGGCGTCACGAGACAACAACTCTTTTCCCTTGTACATAACCTCTCTTTGAAGTGTCACCCAAGCCACGGGCTCAGGTACCGCCACCAGTGACATCCCCGTAAACCCCTCTGAGCCTGATACCCGAGTACCCCCCGGGCCTGGGCTTGACACTTACTGGATCCATTACAAATGGAAAATAAATGTCAATCAGTTAACGGATCCGTTCTCCATAGACTCCAATGTTTAAAAAAAAAACAAATCTTTCACAACTTTATTTCCATTGGATTTCTGCTGGATCCATCCTAAGGCTGGAGACACACTGAGCAAGACACAAGCGAGACACTCACATGAGTCTCGCATGACTCACACAGAATGGCCGCTGTATGTATTAGAGAGACGATGCCCGTTTGGGTGAGTCATGTGAGACTCATGTAAGTATCTCACTTGTGTCTTGCTAAGTGTCTCTCTGGTCTGCCGGATTCATGCTGGGCATGTGAATGCAACATTAAATAGTAGGTATATGTCTCTAAGGCTAGCTTCACACCATGCTTTTTGGCTGTCAGGTTCTATCCTGTTTTTTGCAGGATCACCCTGACAGAACCTGACAGGACTGGATGTGTAGAAAGACTGATGAAATATGGTCCTGGATCCTGTCTTTTGCAGGATTTGTTTTCTGATGCTGTCGATGGTGCTGACGCCTGCCTGTTTCTGTTCTGCTGCTGGTCTTGTAGCTGAATTCACAACCTGTGCATGAAGTAGTGCTGTCCATGGTGCTGAAGTTTGCACAGCAGGATTTTTGAGCATGCTCTGTGCTTACAATCAGATTCAGGAAACAATCTGATTATAGACTCCCATGTTTTAGGGCCGGATCGCCCCAGATCTCTTTCTGTCCAATTTTGTCCGATCTTCTCACCGGAGCCCAAAAATGCTGTTTTTGGGGACGGTGAAAAACTGAATAAAAATGAATCCGGCACAGAATACACAAAAACGGATGGCCAAATAGGAACAATCCGGCACCATAGGATTACGATGCCTCAACGCTCCAGGCTCGCCTTCAGCGACCACGGGGATAGAAGCTTTGTTCGTCCCTTTGGTGTCTGATAAAGCAGAGCCCAGAGTGTTCAGCACAGAGATGAGGGTCGAGGGGATAATAAAGATGCAGTCCCTAAATGTGTTTGTGTTTTTATTGAAATATTTTCTTTTATTTTTTAATGCATTATTAAAAAAAAATTTGACGTGGGCTTAGCCATTTTTTTGTATGCCAGTCAGGTACAGTAGGCAGGTACGGGCTCCTCCAGCAGCCTCCTCTGTCCACCAGCCTCCTCTGTTCACCAGTCTCCTTTCACCAGCCTCCTTTTCACTAGCGTCCTGTCACCAGCTTTCTCTGTCCATCAGCCTCCTGTCACCAGTCTCCTCTGTTCACCAGCCTCCTGTCACCAACCTCCCCTCTTATAAGTAAATAGCACCCCCCTCTATGAGCCCTCACCTTTCCTGCATTTTCCTCTTAAGATGTTTTCCTTTTCTTCTGTGACGTCTGCAGTGTGAGATGATCGTCTTCTCCTCACATGCACAGCAGGGACACTGCAGCACCTCCATATTCACTTCAGATGCAGGGACTTCTCTAGCCCGGACATTGCGGCGCCACTACTTCCTGTATATGGCCTCTGTACATCAGTGTCCTTTCTTTCAAAAGTGCACAAACTTTTGTTGACCCCACTTTATTACAGAGAGAGACACTCCCAAAGGGAAAAAACTGAAACTGAATCATGCTGCAAGCTGTATGTTAGAAAGTCTAAAAAGAATTGAACAAAGAAAGATTGCAACCTGAAAGAAATATAACCACTGGCATATGTAAAAATATTTTTTCCCATGTCAAAGGTGTACAGATCCCAAATTTGCCTTTAGATTATCTTTCTTTATTCATTTGCATACATTGTTTTGCCACAGAGCTTTCCCTCTAAATATGTCTCTATACAAAACTGAACAGAGGTCTGATTCTATCCCATTGGGAGATTGTAAAATGTGTGCGATTTTATATTAGGCGAGGTTACAGGGAGGGTCAAAGCTCCCCCTTGCATAATTATAGTGGATAGGAGAAAATGTCGACACACGGCCATTTAAAAAAACGGAAATGCCCACTAATTAGAGCGGTCCCACCCACTAACCTGGAAGCCGCCCATATATTCCATGCTCAACCATATCGTCAGTCTATTGTTGTAATGCACAGAGGGGTGGGCAATAGGACCAATGCTACACCCAAAGTGCTACCCCACATGTGTAGGTGTGGTAATAGGGCAGCCACGTTTATTGTGGCAAAGAGTAGGAGGAACAACATTGCCAATGCTCCATCTGGAGCGCTACTGCGCATAAGCAGATGTGCCAATATGGCGGCCCCGTTAGTTTACGGTGTACTGGGCATGAGCCTGGAAAGACTGTTTTTTTTTTCATTAAGCCTGGCTAATAAGAACACACCTAGGCCTGCCTACCCTGCGGATGGCGTGTGAGCCCCTCCCTCCTATTGGTGTCACTATTTTGGGATCAAACTTACAGACATGATGGGACTTTTATTATATTAGATATATAGTTAATGAGAACCAGTTCCCCCAGGGGACATATAAAAGACACATCATTCAGACAACTAGTACCCATTAAGTAGTGTTGAGGGGCAAGATCCTTAAACCAGATGTCTAGAATTTGCTAGTTTTTTTTATTGTGGGGGCAGAGCTAAATTACAAATATTTTTTCCATACAGCCTTGGCCAGAGGTAGATTTCTATAAATGTGCTGGATTCCTCAATTGAGAACCAATACGCCCTAGAACTGTTTACTAAATGTATGAATACATCCTGTTCAATGTAACAATTGCTAGGTGTCCACTAATAATCTATTTTATTTGCTGGAGTTTTAACGCCTGTAATCATAAATTAAGTTTAATAGCTGCCTTCTCCTGAAGAATATTGGTTGTATGGGAAAATCTTAAATAATTATATGCAAGCACTACTTGTAAGCTAAAATAACGATGATGAAATAAGTATAGAGAGTATCAATAGATTAACTATTACCCAAGCAATCCATTGACCAACAATTTCACAATATTATCCTTGGTCATAAATTCTATGGCCCATCTAATCATTGTATGCTATTGGAAAAGTTTTATCACTGTTTCTAATGTAAAATACTCTGGAACTCACCCCAGCCTCTGTTTTCCTAATTAAAAATAGGAATATTTGTATACTCTAAAGTATATAAATTGGTGAAGTCTAATGTAAACTTCAGCAAACTGTTTCAGATGTGCGGATCATGTGTGTCACGTTACGACTGCTGGAGAAGAGAGGAGAGAATGAGAGGACTCTGCTAACTATAAGAGCTTATGGCGCCGTCACACCTGCCGACATCGCTAGCGACATCGCCGAAAAAGTGACGTATCAGCGATGTCGCTAGCGACGTCGCGCTGTGCAAATGAGCGCCGCGACCGCGTTTTATCGCTGGTCGCAGGTTGACAGGTTTACGGGAAGAACCGTAAACCTGTCAACCGGCGACCTGCGATAAGGCTGGATCGCGCCGTGTGACATCGCCAGAGCGATGTCGGCGGCGATCCAGCCTATACCGCAGCGTTGCTGCGGATCGCTCGCTGGGCTGAGCCCAGCCCAGCGAGCGATGTCATCGCCCGCATCGCTGCGGTGTCGCCGGCCGCAGCGATGCTGTGTGACAGCTGGCCAGCTGCGCATCGCTTCCGACATCGCTGGCCAGATCGTGCTGTGTGACGGCACCATTACACTCTACAGGAAAAAGAGATTAACCCAGTGACTGTGGAAATGGAAAACGACTCTTCTGTACAAATTGTGGTACGCTGTGAACCACTGATCTATGATGACCCAAGCATTTACTACCACTGGATAAAGCATGAAAATGCACATGATTTCATAGCTGCAGGACATTATGGGAAGGTTTGCACGACAATGTAAAAAGACAATGTAAAATGGTGCCAGGCAAGTTTTTCTTTTTTTTTGCAAATCGCACTAAGGCTGTGGTCACACATAGAAATCCGTTTTTGGAAGTGATTTTTATCACCAATCCGTTTTTTTCTGGGTGCTTTTTGAGCCTCCTGCACTCCTGAACGTTTTTGGACTTTTCATTAAAAAAACGCATGCGCGAATGCATGCGCAAACGCAAGTGCGCATATGCCATGCGTTCGCGCATGCGTTTCCCATAGGGCCCCATGTTAAAAAAACGCATACAAACGCATGCGTTTTTTAACTGATGCCAAAAACGTTGCATGCAACGTTTTTGACTCAAAAACGGACAGGGCAATGTTTGGAGCTCCATAGAAAAAACGGACAGGGTGTTTATTACATCCAATCCGTTTTTCTGTCAGTTTTTGGACTTAGAAAAAAAAAATGAGAAAACTGAAGCCAAAAACGGACTGAGGGCTTATGTGGAACCCCAGCCTTAGGCTGGGGTCACACATAGAAATCCGTTTTTGGAAGTGATTTTCATCACCAATCCGTTTTTTATAGGGTGCTTTTTGAGCCTCCTGCACTTCTGAACGTTTTTGGGACTTAGTCATTTTTTCATGAAAAACGCATATGCGTTAACGCATGCGTTAACGCAGATGTCTATATGTGCTATGCGTTAACGCATGCGTTTCCCATAGGGCCCCATGTTAAAAAAACGCATGCGTTAACGCATGCGTTTTTTAACTGATGCCAAAAACGCTGCTAGCAGCGTTTTTGGCTCAAAAACGGACAGAGCAATGTTTTGAGCTCCAGAGAAAAACGCACAGGGTGTTTATTACACCCAATGCGTTTTTCTGTCAGTTTTTGGACTTAGAAAAAAAAAAGAACAAAACTGAAGCCAAAAACGGACTGAGGGCTCATGTGGAACCCCAGCCTTAGGCTGGGGTTACACATAGAAATCCGTTTTTGGAAGTCATTTTCATCACCAATCCGTTTTTTATAGGGTGCTTTTTGTGTCTCCTGCACTCCTGTACGTTTTTGGAATTTTCATTAAAAAAACGCATGCGCGAACGCATGCGCAAACGCAAGTGCATGCGTTTGCATGCGTTCGCGCATGCGTTTCCCATAGGGCCCCATGTTAAAAAAAACGCATGAAAACGCATGCGTTTTTTAACTGATGCCAAAAACGCTGTTTACTGCGTTTTTGGCTCAAAAACGGACAGGGCAATGTTTTGAGCTCCAGAGAAAAACGCACAGGGTGTTTATTACACCCAATGCGTTTTTCTGTCAGTTTTTGGACTTAGAAAAAAAAAATGACAAAACTGAAGCCAAAAACTGACTGAGGGCTTATGTGTAACCCCAGCCTTACCCGCAAATTTCAAGAAATTAAACTTAAACTGGATCCTCCACAGATTTATCCACTGATCCCTACTTAGTGTAGCTGGTCAACTTTGGAATGACTGTCTCAAATGGTTAAACAGTCATTTTAAAGTGGCATTTACAAGTGTATTTAATAAGTGCTGAAGAAATCCATTCCTCTAGCCTTCAGATTTCCTTTTAATGATTGATGGGCATATGAGCAATAGCAATCTCTCTAAAGGCCCCGTCAGACACGCCAACGTCCGAACGATCCGATCATCGATCCGACTTGACTTAGATCGCTTGAACGACGTTCTATGATCGCTAGTGAGATGTCACATGTATAGATATCTTTAACGACGCTGGAACCATTCCACGACAAGCGAACGATACTTGCGGTCATTTGATTGCCTACGTCCTTCAGTGCTGCATAGGCGAAGTCGTTAACAACATCGTTTTCAAGGTGTCACACACACCCATGCTGCAGGTTGGACGGACGATCATCATTTGGTTTAAGGTCCGGTTCACAAACCTCCCATCAACGCTCAGCCAACTTATCATTCATCGTTTGTACTTGTCACACGCAACGACGTCGTTGCTCCATGCAAAAAGCGATGACATACTAACGATATCGTTAACGATATCATAGTGTGTGACAGGGCCTTAACACAAATTATATCAAGATAAAATAAATCTCTGTTTCAGCCACAAAGTAGATAGGAAAGAATAATGCAACATGAGTAATAAATAGTGGTGAGCGAGTGTATTTGCGGCACCCCTCTGGCGGGACGCCACAGGAGGGTACTGCATCCCAAACAGATGTAGTGCCTCTATATTCGCAGGTAGAGGGGAGAGCTACAGAGTCTGTATACAAAACCACAAAATCCCAATCACAGCCACCCTTGCACCAGGGACTGTATATTTAGTAGGTCCCAGGGGGGTGGAGCTTATAAGAGCGGGAGACATGACGTAGGTGACAATTGACTGCAGTCAGTCAGACGGTGTGAGGAGAGCAGCAGAGACGGACGCAGGGGACCCTGTGGTCATGACAGGACGGCACCTCTAAACTGAGAGGTGACCCAGACAACGAAGAGGACACTCCAGCACTGGATGGAGCCAACTGGAGAGTCCAGGTCAACACCGGAAAACCGGAACTGAGGCGGTTTGTTAAGGTTCATCCCAAACTAATGACCGGCAGGCTATGGGCCTTACCAAGAGCTGACCGGCAGGCTGTGGGCCTTACCAAGAAGGTGCCACAGCACCCATCAAAGTAGTCCAACCTCTGTCACATAGCTGGGTTCAAGACGCTGACAAGTAAGAGAGACTTTAAGCAACAGACCTGAGGACCAGAAACCAGACTCAAGGGTAGGAGTGTAAGGATCGAAAAGAGCCCATAAAGGAACAGGAGCAAGAAAGCATTTGAAAGGCACCTCTGACAGACTCTGTGGTAATCCCCAAAACCTGTGGTAACAAAACTAGACTGTACCGTGTACCTATTGATCCATCTGGTACCAGTAAAGAACTGTTTGGACTAACTTGATGTCTCTGCATCAATTATTCGTCACCTGGGAGACTCCTACAGCACCACAGAGCCAAGGACTACTACCCCCCCATCCACCCCGCTGCCCTGAGGTAAAGCTCCACCTGTGGGGAGCTGTACTACACAAAGCTGCATCACTATCACCTCAGCAGCCGGCTGCAGCGCTGGTAACTACATTATCAGGTACCACAGGTGGCGTCATGTATAATAATCCCCCATCCCAAATAATTTTCCCCTCAACCATTGAGTGTCCAGGTCACGGGACCGGGACCCGACCATCCGTGATGCCCACTGAAGTAGCAAATCGTCCCGGTATCTGAGTACCCCCTACCCTGTCGACCGACTCATATTCGTTACTATTCAGTACTCTCACGGATAGTACGATAATTGCCATACTCATTACTTGGAGAGCATCACTGGTGCTTGTGAGTAATGTGTTGACACAGATTGGCAGCTCCCTTCAGTACACAAAGTGAGGTGACACCTCAGTGAGAGCAGATTGTGTGTTAGGGCCTCTCTGGGGGGCACACCAAGGTGTTTGAAATTGTAAAAAAGCCCACCATCCCGCCCTGTCCTGGAAAGACTTGTTTTATAGTCGAATGTGTGTGGGCGGAGCCTATCACTAATTGAATAACCTTAGACTCGCTATTTGGACGAATATGCGAGTATTAAAACTACTTGTTACGAGTATAGTGAGTGCGAATATTACACCACCTCTCATCACTAGTAATAAATAATAGATGCAGGGACACACAAAGAAATTATGAATCCTTCTAGCAAAGTCCTAATTGGTTTCCATTCTTCCCCTAAAATTTGGTTGGATAGGAGTGGTATAGTGCATAGGTGAGGATTCAGAAGGGCATAACCCCCAACTTTTAAAGACAGGTAGAGTAATTGTTCTCTTACTGTAGCCTTTTAGCGTTCTCACCAGATACAGCACCTCTTTAATGTCCTTTATAAAGTGCAATCCCCTCACACAGTATGATGACCTAACAGCCCCCCCTCCAGTATGATGTTCCAACAGCCGCACACGTATGACCAAGGTCCCACATGGCAGCCGTTCTTCCTTGGATCCATTTATAGATAATTTTTGCCTTCATTTCTAAGTCCAAAAACGCATATCTGTTAACAGTTGGTGCACTTAAGTGTCACTGCGTTTTTCAAAAACGCATACGTTTTTGCTCAGCATCCAAAAAACACTACTAGTAGCTTTTTTGGGTGCAGTAAAAAAAGCATGCTTTTTTTCTTTAACATGGGGCACTATGGAAAACACATGTGTTAACGCATATGTGTTTTTAAGAAAAAATTACTAAGTCCAAAAAACGTCCAGGGACACAGGAGGCACGAAATGCAGCCGAGGAAACACGGATTTGGTATGAAAAGCACTTCCAAAAACGGATTAGCATTAGGGATGAGCGAGTACAGAACTAATCGGACACGCTATAATCGCAATGAGTAGGTCCCAATACTCGGTACTCATTGCGAGTATAGCGAGTCCAATGTTAATAAATGGTCCGGGCGAGTACTTTCGCAGTGTATCTATATATACACTGCAAGAGTGCACTAAAAGTGAATAAAAGTTGTTGAAAAATAAAAAAAATATCATACTCACCTATCCAATGGCTGCACCGGGACCGGCAAAGAAGAAATCCGATCAACGACAAGGGCCTGTGAGTCTGACAGCCAATCAGATGGCCAGACGTCACAAACCACCTGATTTCTACCAGCCACCTGATTGGCCAGATTGCCAGTTCATTGATGCACGTTCAAGACCTGGCAATCTGGCCAATCAGGTGGCTGGTAGCGATCAGGTGGTTTGTGAAGTCTGGCCATCTGATTGACCAGATCGCTACCAGCCATCTGATTGGCTGTCAGACTCACAGGTCCTTGTCGTTGATCGGATGTCTTCTTTGCCGGTCCCGGTGCAGCCATCGGATAGGTAAGTAAAATATTTTTTTATTTTTTAACAACTTTTCTTCACTTTTAGTGCACTTTCGCAGTGTATATAGACACACTACGAAAGTGAAAGGACTACTTGCTACTCCCGAGTAATCACAAGAAACTCGGGGAGTAGCGAGTAGCCTGAATATCGTTACTATTCCGCGAGTACCAAATAATAACGATTCTACTCGCTCATCCCTAATTGGCATCTGTGACCCTAGCCAAAATGATGGCTTCTACAGTAACAATACAAAATATTATGTCCCCAAAGCTTCCACATTATAATAGCTTCAGCACAGCATGATAACTATAAAGCCACGTCAAGCATGGTTTGATTGACCTTACAAGAGCTCCAACACAGTATAATTTTCTCATAGTGTATGATGCCACCACAGCCTTCCCCACATGGTATGATGGCTCTAACTGCCCCCCACACAGTGTGATTGCTCAAACAGCCTCCATACATTATGATGGCTTGCACAGTCCCCCACACAGAACATGACCCCACAGCTACCCCCATACAAGCAATGACTGACAAAATAAAGCTGCTGATCTAACCCCATTCTCCTCATGCTCATGTTTGTGCTGTGTGCAGACTGATGATCCACACAGTAGGTGTGATTTAGTGATGTCATCGCATTTGTTGCACTGAGATTCAGATGCACAGGATGAATTATGGATCAGGGATCAATGACTTCTCTGCCATCATTATTTTCAACCGTATCAGCATTCTGAGGATGCAGAAATTAATACATCTGCAATTTAGACATCAGGAAAGGGAGAGGTGCTGTTTGGCACTGGGCTCCCCAGACTCATGGGTCTCTTAACAGCCGCATAGTCTGCTGCTAGCCATTAAATAGAATACTTCCATATTGCTTTCCCACTGCATATTAAGCATCTCCCACTACCACACTACCTCCTCACCCATCCCCTCACTGTCAGAGTTCCTCAAGGCTCTGTCCTGAGACCCCTACTCTTTTCCATCTATTTTCTTAGCCTGGGGCAACTCATTACGTCCCACAGTTTCCAGTACCATCTATACGCTGATGACATACGGATACACCTCTCTGGCTAAGACATCTCCTCTCTACTGTTCAAAATCCCAGTGTCTATTAGCCATATTTTCCTTCTCCTCTGGCTTCCTAAAACGTAATGTCGACAAAACCAAACTCATCATCTTTTCTTTATCTCACATATCTTCCTTACCCGATCTATCTATCACATTAAATGACATTATGCTTTGCCCTGTACCAGAAATTCACTGTGTTGGAGAAATCCTTGACTCTGCTTTGTCCTTCAAACCGCACTTCCAAGCCCTTGCCACCTCCAACTCAAAAATATTTCAAGAATTTGTCCTTTCCTCAACCTTCAATCTACTAAACTTTTTGTGCGTGCTCTCATCATTTCCACCTTGACTACTAAAACATCCTCCTCTGTGGCCTTCCTGCTAACTCTCGCACCTCTCAGTCTGTCCCTCTACAAATCTCTTCATGGGCTCTGTATCAATAGAAATAACACGGCAACTCACCACGGAAGGCTCTTCATGATTTTATTCCATGCGATTCATCACGGACAAGCAGGAAGGAGGTAGTGCTGAGGATAGGTGACGGTTCCCGTTCGCAGCGAGACTCGCTGCTTCTACGGACCACACTCAATCGCAGCTGCTCTTCATGGGCTCCCAATTCCCCAATATATCCAATTCAAACTGCTAACACTGATTTACAATATCGTATGCAATCTGTCTTCCTTATAAATCTCTGAACTTATCTCCCGATATTATCCAACTCATAATCTTTGATACTACCAACCACCTTCTTTCCTTCACACTTGTACCTTCCTCATCCCAGTGCCTGCAAGACTTCGCCCGTGCATCCCCCTTCCACTGGAATTCTTAACCCCAACACGTCCGAATATCCCCTACACTCATAACCTTCAAGTAAAACCTGAAAACTGGTGATGAGCAAGTAACAAAATATTCGTAATTGCTATACTCAAGGTTGTATTTAGAGTTCATGCTGCCCTACTCACTTTTAGGTGTGCCACCTCTATTTATAATTTAGACTAAGGGTCCTGTTACACTTGGCAACGTTCCAGCGATCCGACAACGATACGACCTGGTAAGGATCGCTGGAACGTCGCTACGTGGTCGCTGGTGAGATGTCAAACAGTCAGATCTACTGAACAACGCAGCAACGATACGGCGACCCGTCACACAGCGGCTAGTCTGACGAATTAGACCTACGTGATCCACGCTATTTTGACACAATCGGCGATCTCACAGAGGGGGCCTGGTCGCTGCTACATGTCAGACACAGCGAGATCTCTGGCAAGGTCGCTGTTGCGTCACAAAACCTGTGACGAAACAGCAATCTCACTAGGTGAGACAAGGGCTTAAAGGTATGTCCTCACAACATCTTAATCAGGTGGATCTTCTCCGTTACCCAACTTAAAAGTGCTAATAAACTCTAAAAAGACTGGATACGTAACTGCAGTTTAGAAAAACTACCTGATTATAGGGTCAGTCTTTCAAGCTTCAGGTTTCCAAAGATGTGAAGCGCTTGATCAAATCGGATGGGATCCTCAGACAAGTTACTCTTGTAAGCTGCTCACTAGTTTAATAAAATGTAATTAAAAATGGTCCCTAAAAGATTTCAGAAAAGAAGCAAAAAAAAGTATTTTTAGCATAAAACTCCCCACTGTGTCCTGAAGCCTCTTCTGCCTGAAAAACATATGGAATTTGGAGATACGGTATCTAAAAATACACAGACTAGAGTAGTCAGAACATGCCAATATTGACAGATTCGGACCACTGACTAATGTGTATGGGTGCCTCCAACTGAGGATGTCCGGGGAGATAAGGAACCAGCAGATCAGATTTAGACCTGAAGATCCCTATATTCTCTAAGTAATAAGCCCCCAGAGATGTCTGGCAGTGGCTCTCTTCTAGAGCAGTCCTGTATATGGGAGAGCCTGGCAAGGTAGCTGCCAGACGAATGATCGGACAGCTGATCATTTTTTTAATCAGTAAAAATAAATCTGGTTCATACAGATTTATATCTGTCCCGTAAAAATGAGCACAATAGTGGACATTTTAGTTTACAGAAATATAAAAAAAGATGTCCAAACACAAGGATGTCAGCGCCATCACACGCACATACAAAAACACACAGAAGAATCCAGAACAAGGAACATTAACGGCAATGGCAGCTTTGCACAAGAATACAGACACACAACGATGGCTGCAGAGCTGAGGTCCTGTAGGCAGACACAGTCCTGCATCCTTATAGCACAGGAAGAAGCACTTATTGCCAACCTATTATCTCTCACAAGTCTACAAAACTCTGGGCAGCGCCAATGTGGCCGCTTCCTAACTAACTAGTTGGACATGTACAGCAAGTCCACACACCACATGCAACAACCTACAGTCTGAGCATCAACAAGCAGCCACTGCACTATGGTGGTAAAATGGCGCTTCTCCTCCAACAGACCACACCTGCTTCTCCCAAAACACTTAGCCAATCACAAGCACCGCACATGGGGATGTCCAGAGCTAATAGCAGGGACTTCCTATTGGGTTGAGCATAGGATGTGGTTGAGGGAAGAGGGACCAGTGTCACCAACCAACGGCAGCACGGGAGAAACATGGCTGGATGCCTGTATGTACCGAGGCGGCGGCAGTTAACGGGGTGTGTAAGTTATGGCCAATCAGTGCTGCTGCAGAGGGACAACGCATCCTGCACCAGAGACGTACATAGAAATCATGGGGCCCCATAGCAGAAGTTCTAATTGGGCCCCAACCCCTCCCAAAAAAAAAAAAAGAATATTTGGCTGGGTTACATAGGTATATCTCTCACAACTTTTGGCCCTTACAAAGTGATTTTCCTCCTATTGAAGCCCCTAGATTCCCCTTTTATTGCCCCATAAAGTGTGAGGCCAACAAAAGAGCCGCACAAGCACTGTATGATCCCCCCACATTGAAGTCCTCCACAAGCACAGTATGATGACCCTACTGTACCCCCATCAAATATCCCAACACAATATGATCCCAAACTATGACCCCCGCCCAGCCCTCCATGTAGTATAATGGACCTACATACATACATACATATATATATATATATATGTGACTCACCTTTGCCGGGTTCTCAGGTCTCAGGCGATGCTTCGCTTGTCACGTTCCGCGCCTGAGTCTGTGGGGCCCAGTGGTCAAATAAAAAGGGATTAAGGGATTGGGATAAGTCTTGGTTGTCGTGACCCACCTGTGGGAGTCCGGTGATGGCACCGGCGCTGCTTGGGCCTCCGGGGGATGTGCGGCAGCTAGATGGGATGTCCCCACAGGATGAGCAGTAGTCCCCGGGGCCAGGAGCTGCACTGGATGGAATACGGCAGCTCGGTCGTTGATGAGTGCAAGAGTTAATAGCAGTTCTGGAAGAAATGCACTGACACAATGCTCCTCTGTAACGAGTCTTTACTGTAAGTTCGGTGCGGTACACGGTATACAGTTTGTCAGGTAACGGACCAGGTGGTCCCAGTGATGAACAGCCTCTGTCCAGATCTCCACGGTGTTCCTCCTTTACTAACTGTCCTATTCTTGTTGCCGTTGCGGCCTTAGTGCACCAGTTCAAGGCACTGGGAATCCTATTGGATTACCTCATCCAGGTCGCTAGCCTAGGCTGTGAAGGGTCCAGAGGCCCAATGGTAGGTACCCTGCTGGTAAGACTGCTGGGTTAGCGGCTGTAGTGAGGCGCTCCTAAGAAGCCACTCCGTCACTCCGGTTTTGCAGAACAGCGGTGGACGTCTGTTTGCCTCGGAACCGGTGTCCGGTGAGACTTAGCATGGGTGTCTTTTAACCCGTTGCTTATTTGATTTGTTGCCCATTTACGGTCTGGGTCACCGCTTGATGGTGCCCTCCCGGCTGGGTTGCCTTGTTCAGGGCTGCACGGCACTGTGCAGGTTCCTGCTCCTTCTCCTCCTTCTTCGACCCTCTCCTCCAACTACTCTTACTCCTTTCTAACTTCCCCCACACTACACCTTACACTCCTCCACCAGGACCTAATTGGTCCTCTACCTCTGAGTGGTGCATGTGGTACATGGAGCTCTGGATTTAACTATTTCATCACTGAGACGGAAGATATTACATCTTCAGTCAGGGATGCAATACCTTCCTGTGATGCACTCGTTGCGGGGCGCCACATATGTACATTCATAGTACATACAGTATAATAGCCCAACACAGCCCTCAAATAACCCTTCATAAACTATAAAGGCTCCTTTGTAGCCCTCCAAGTATTACCATGCCCCTACAGAGCCCTCCAAATGTTATAATGGGTTTCATATAGTATAATTGGCTCCATATATAATAATGCACCCCCCACAGTCCTACCATATAGTTTAATACATCCGCAAAGTCCTTCATATAGTATAATTCACCCCCCCAATCCTCCATATACTGTTTAATAATGCACATCATAGTCCTCCAACCAGCATATTGCACCAACACAGTCCTCCATATAGAATAACACCCCCCCCACAGTCCTCTATATAGAGTAATGCACCCCCACAGTCCTCCGTATTATATATTGCACCCTCAAAGTATATATTCAGACTCGCTATACTCGTAATGAGTTAGTACTCGTTACGAGTATAGCGAGTCCAATGTAAGTCAATGGGAAAGCGATTACTTTCGCAGAGTATCTATATATACACTGCGAAAGTAAAATAAAAGTTGTTAAAAAAAAAAAAAATAACATACTCACCCATCCGACGGCTGCATCAGGACCTGAAAAGACTACATCCGTTATACTTGCAATACCTGGCAATCTGACCAATCAGATGGCCGGTAGCGATCAGGTGGTGTGTGACATCACACACCACATGATCGCTACTGGCCATCTGATTGGTCAGATCGCTACTGGCCTTCTGATTGGCCAGATTGCAAGGTCCTGTTTGGGTCCCGGTGCAGCCGTCAGATGGATGAGTATGTTATTTTTTTATTTTTAACAACTTTTATTAACTTGTACTAGCCTGAGTTTAGAAGAGGCGCTATAGAGCAGACAGGTCAGTGGCCGATTCTCCACAATGATTTAAATTGACTAAAAATTAAATGTGCCCCATTGTACATGCCCTGATGCATTGTAGCAAGCTGTGAGACAAGATGGAGAAAAGTATTGGGACATGTCTTAATCAATGAATTCAGGTGTTTAATTGTTTCCCCGATGTATAACAACCGGCCCCTTCCGCTCCACTGGGGTTTAACATCCTGCCTCTCACCCCCAGTGTATGACATCCTAACCTTTCACCCCCAGTGTATAACATCGGCTTCTTGCTCCCAGTGTATAACATTCAGCCCCTCGCCCCTAGTGTATAACATCTGGCCCTCGCCCCCCAGTGTTTAACGTCCAACCCCTCTCCCCTCATTATATAACGTGCAGCCCCTCGCCCCCAGTGTATGACATCCTGCCCCTCACCCCCAGTGTATAACGTCTGGCTTCTTGTTCCCCAGTGAATAACATTCTGCCCCTCACCCCTAGTGTATAACATCTGGCCCCTTGCCCCCAGTGTATAACGGGCAACCCCTCTCCCCTTATTATATAACATCCAGCCCCTCGCCCCAGTGCATAACATCCGGCCCCTCACCCCCAGTATATAACATCCGGCCCCTCATCCCAAGTATATAACATCCGGCCCCTCACCCCCAGTATATAACATCCGGCCCCTCACCCCCAGTATATAACATCTGACCCCTCACCCCCAGTGTATAACATCCAGCCCCATCACCTTCAGTGTATAACATCCGGCCCCATTACCTCCAGTGTATAACATCCGGCCCCTCACCCCCAATGTATAACATCCGTCCCCTCACCCCCAGTGTATAACATCCGGCCCCACACCCCGAGTATATAACATCCAGCCCCTCACCCCCGATGTAAGACGTCTGGCCCTTTTGACATCCGTGTGTGACAGAAAGGCTTTGTCTGGGAATTTGCTATCAACCTTATGGAGACAGCGAAGTAGGTGAGGAGATTGTAGCCACTTCCCTCCTTTGAGATATATACAAATTTGCACTTCACTAAGGAAGTGGAGAAACTCCAGTGCTACATTTAAGCAGCTCCTCAAAGTCATAATCGCTTTCCAACAAGCTTTTAATATGACTAAGGGATTTATGCCAGATCAGAACCCCAAACTATAGACGCCTATTAATGATACCCATACTATTAGATCAGGATGCTGCCCAGCATTATCAGTGCCCCCCCATTGGGACAGGAGCCCTAGATAACAAGGCTAATATAGATGAGAAATGTAGAAAGACAGTAACCAATCCAGTATAAAAAGATGAATTCCATTATTGAAATAATTTATTGAAATAATCAGATGGATGTTAAAAGCATCTTGTCAGGCAAAGGCTTGAATCCGGGGCATAGCATGCAAAACTATATATGATAGATATGAGGTATTGGTCGATATTTTGGCCAAAATATGGAAGAGTTCAAGTATATATATA
The DNA here is from genome assembly GCA_033576535.1 of Allobates femoralis. NCBI lineage: Eukaryota > Metazoa > Chordata > Amphibia > Anura > Aromobatidae > Allobates > Allobates femoralis. The sequence continues at coordinate 654,762,803 of JARQOC010000002.1, read as the reverse complement.
TATATATAACAAATATATTTGGCATTGGTCGATGTTTTGGCCAGAATACACAAAGCTCGCAACCCGCGTCAAGGGTCCTCATAGTCTTGCGAGTCCCTATCCTAAAACTAAAAGCAAAGGTCAGAGCAGAAAAAGGAGTTAAATTTCCTCCAAAGTTTATAGAAAAAAAGGACAAGAGATTTTTCTTTGCCTTTGCTTTTAATTTATCCCCATTTAACTAAAACTTATTTTCCCCTTTGTAATTTAGTCTAAGGTTGTCGGCTCAAAAAATCTTCCTGGGGCAGATATGCTGATACCAGAGAAGCGCTGGCCAACAACCCTAAACCTCAATACAGGGACAGTTTTAAGGCTGAAAGACACAAACAAGTCCAACAAGTTCAACCTAAAAACTAAAGTGTTGATCCAGAGGAAGGCAAAACCCCCTATGGGCCCCCAATTGGTCCATTTTAGGGGGAAAATTCCTTCCCGACTCCACTTATGGCAATCAGACTAGTTCCCTGGATCAACGTCCCAGGTATGAGGTCTTCCACTACAATTCAAGAACACGTATAGCAAAATCATTAGGCGGCCCTCACACAAAATACTTTCAAGGTCATCAAAGTCAGCCCTCGCTCAAAATGTTTTGGGGTCGTCGGGCATTTCTTGCTCAAATAATTTTTGTGGTCATTAGGTATCATTAGGCGGCCCTCGCACAAAATACTTCCAACGTCATCAAAGTCAGCCCTCGCTCAAAATGTTTTGGGGTCGTCGGGCATTTCTTGCTCAAATCATTTTTGTGGTCATTAGGTATCATTAGGCGGCCCTCGCACAAAATACTTCCAACGTCATCAAAGTCAGCCCTCGCTCAAAATGTTTTGGGGTCGTCGGGCAATTCTTGCTCAAAATCTTTTTGTGGTCATTAGGTCGCCTTCCTTCTTAATTTTGCTTCGTCCTTGTTTCAGATTGTAGAGGCAGACCTCATACTCAATACCTTCTACAGCAATAAAATACATACATACATAAACCTGAAAACACAAATGCATATTACTTCTATAAACCTTCTGAAAACACACACGCATGTTGCGTACATATACCTTTACCTAAAAACAAAGTACATGTTAACTAATTCTATAAACCTGCTAAAAAAAGTGCATGTTAATAACAAACCAATTATAAGGTGCCCATGACACTCCTGAGAGCATCAGAGGCGTCGCATAACACTCCTGAGAGTATCAGAGAAAGTCAGGCGTTCCATCCACAGTGTGAAGACCACAACCTCTTCTTTCTTTCTTCCTGTTTATTTATTTATTTTTTTCTTTTTCTTTTTTTCTTTTTTTTTTCTTTTTCTTATTTTTTTCTTTTTCTTTTTTCTTTTCTTTTTTCTTTTTCTTTTTTTCTTATTTTTTTTTTTCTTTTTCTTTTTTTCTTTTTTCTTTTTTTTTTTGTCTTTTTTTCTTTTTTTTTTTCTCTTTTTTTCTTTTTTTTCTCTTTTTTTCTTTTTTCTTTTTTCTTTTTTTTTTTCTCTTTTTTCTTTCTTTTTCTTTTTTTTTCTTTTTCTTTTTTCTTTTTTTTTTTTTCTCTTTTTTTCTTTTTTTTTTCTCTTTTTTTCTGTTTGTTTTTTTTTTTTTTTTTTTTCTTTTTCTTTTTCTCTTTTTTAATGTAGAAATGCAACATAACAAAACACTCATCATTCTTCCTGGTGCTCCATCTTCTTCCTTGTAGAGTGCAGCCTGACAAATGGCTGTGCAGCTGCCAGGTGGGGGTTTTATACCGGTGACCACTGTGTCATCACAAAGCGATGACCTAGTCAAGTGGGAGGGGCTCCTTTATTTAGTCATTGGCCGAACTTTATATTCTACGTCTCAAACTTTTTTCACTTTTGTTCTGGCCTCTGGTCGGCTGATGTCATCAACCTGTGATGTCATCACAAGAACAGACACGAACATTCCATCTCATCTTCATCTGAACCAGCAATGAAAACAACAAGAGCTTCAGGTTTCAGACTTAGTTTTATAAAATAAAATCAGTTGAAACAAATACATAATAGTGTGTGAGATGCAATGTATGCGGTACCTAGGTTTGGAAGCGCACAAACATATAGGAGAATTAAAAGAATTTTATTCATATTCAAAATAGAACAAATAAGCACAAAAAAATAGGAGAAATAGGTGAATTAAAAGCAAAGATGGTACAATACTGGCGAAAATACTTGACTACACATACAGCACATGGACATAATGTGTATAATAAATACACTCAAAAGGTACCAAGGAAAGGTAAATATTGGGTCCAAAAATATGATCAAATAATACCAGACCTAAAATTCATACTGCAACTAAATAGGTATTTGAATGATGTGACGGTGTGCCATGACATGTAGGGTATATATATATATAAAATATATAGTGTGGCCACTATGCATGGGCAACAGCTAATAGGTACATAAAGGGCAAAGCAGTGCTATATATGTCAAAGATATAAACTACATTATATATATATACTTAGCTACTTAGCTGTACTACCTGGTAGGGATGGGCGAATCTACTCGCTAGGACTCGTTACTCGGCGAGTAGTAAGGGACTCGCAGGACTCGTTACTCTGCGAGTTTCCCAGTGATTACTCGCACGAGTCCAATGCAAATCAATATCAATCCTAGTTTTGTCAGAAACGCTGACAAAACTAGGATTGCCATTGTTTGCATTAGACTCGGCTACTGTGCCAGTGATAGCAGGGAAACTCGCAAAGTAACTGCTGTTACATTGCGAGCCGAGTCCAGCTGTCTTCTCTGTGCAGCTCCAGGGTCCTAGAGCCCCCTGCTCACAGACATGATGTAGCAGTGCTGAGATTGTTCTCAGTCTGCTCATTCCCTGTGCATAGACATCTATCTATGCACAGGGATGTAGCAGAGAGGACATCGCGTTTTGGACTACGTCGGACGGAAGAGGATTTTTTTAATTAAAGATGGAGTCCCTAATGGCTTTTTTTTTAATTTCAAATAAAAATTTTTCTCTGTGTTGTGTTTTTTTAACCCTTTATTGGAGATTCTTAGTGGCTGGGTCAAACGTGGCCTGACATTAAGAATCTCGGGCTTAATACCAGCTTGTATAACAAAGCTGGTATTAACCCCTTTATTACTCAGCGTGCTACCGCCACCAGGGCCGCTGGAAGAGCGGGGTTCAGCGCCAGAGGATGGCGCTTCAATGAACACGCCATCTTCTGGGGCGGCTGCGGGCTGCAATTTGCAGCGGGGGTGCCCAGAAAGCTTGGGCATCCCTGCGGTGCGGATTCCAGCCCCCAGCTGCTTAGCTGTACCTGGCTAGACATAGAAATTGCGCGGAGCCCCACGCATTTTTTTTTTATTATTTCATGAATTTCAGAGTCAGAGTCTCAGAGTCAGAGTCAGAATCTCAGAATTTCATGAAATAATGTTAAAAAAATGCGTTCATTGAAGCGCCATCCTCTGGCGCTGAACCCCGCTCTTCCAGCGGCCCTGGTAGCGGTGGCACGCTGGGTAATAAAGAGGTTAGGGCCAGCTTTGTATTATCAGCTGGCCCTAAGCCCGAAATTTATGGCGGTCACGGCAATATTAGACATGACCGCCATGAATTTCTATTAAATTGTTTTAAAAAAAACACAACACAAAGAAAATTTTTTTATTAGAAATAAAAAAAAAAAAGCCATTAGGGACTCCATCTTTAATTAAAAAAATCCTCTTCCGTCCGACGCAGTCCAAAACGCGATGTCCTCTCTGCTACATCCCCAGTGTATAGATATAGATGTCTATGCACAGGGAATGAGCAGACTGAGAACAATCTCAGCTCTGCTACATCATCTCTGTGCACAGACATTCATGTCTGTACACAGGGAATGAGCAGACTGAGAACAATCTCAGCACTGCTACATCAGGCAGCAGGCGGGCTCTAGGACCCTGGAGCTGGCAGCCAGCACAGAGGAGAAAGCAGGACTCTTATCTGTGCGAGTTTCCCAGCGATTACAGTTGCAAAGTAAACGAGTCCAATGCAAATAAATGACAAAACTAGGATTGCTTCAGGCTGAAGCTTCCGAGACACATCTGCGATTTGTAAATCTCACACTACTCGCTATTACTCGCTTCCCAATTCATTAACATTGGACTCGCTAGACTCGCAACGAGTAGCGAGTCCTGGGCTCGGACTCGCTAGAGTCAAGCGATTCCAAGTAATTTAGGATTCGCCCATCACTACAACCTGGCTACACCCGGGTTAATAAATTACTGCTGTTAGCTATAACAAAATAGAATTTGAATATGTCATATTAATGACCTGTAGGAAAATAGAAGCTGAGCTGTGATTGGTTGCTATAGGCAGCCTGATAAATCTCCAGCCCAACAGTAAACCCTCCCCCTGGCCGGGCAGTATATGTTACCTCACACATACACATAATAGACAGCTCATGTGACTGACATCTGCCTTAATTCTCTATATGGCACATGTGTTGCACATTGGCTGTTTTTAATCAGATGTTTATTTTTGGAAATTAAAGATACCAGATGTATGAGGCGAGTTGTGTGAGGTGATTTGTGTACATCTGTATCTGTCTGTGTGGTGTGTGTGTCCCTGGGGTGCGTGTGTGTGTCCCTGTGGTGTGTGTCCTTTTGGGGGGGAAGGGGTGTCCCTGTGGTGTGTGTTCTTGAGGGGGGAGGGGTGTCTCTGTGGTGTGTGTCCTTTTGGGGGGAGGGGTATCCCTGTGGTGTGTGTCCTTGTGGGGGGAGGGGTGTCTCTGTGGTGTGTGTCCATCCCTATGGGGTCTGTGTGTTCCTATGGGGTGTGTGTGTGTCTCTGTGTCCCTGTGGGGTGTGTATGTGTGTATGTCCCTGTGGTGTGTGTGTCCCTGTGGGGTGAGTGCATGTGTCCCTATAGGGTGAGTATGTGTGTGTGTGCCTGTGGGGGGTGTCTGTGTGGTGTGTGTCTCTGTGTTGTGTCTGTCTTTTTGTGGTGTGTGTGTTTGTGTTCGGGTACGTGGTGAGTATCCAATGTTGGGGCTCCACTTTAGCTGTTACGCTTTGTGTGCGTGTGGTGTGTATACATGTCCCCGTGCGTGGTGAATATTCCATGTCAGGGCCCCACCTTAGTGACTATATGCTGGTATATGCTGTTAGTCTTTGGTGCTGTCATTAAGCCCCTCTCATTCACAACTGTCAACTGGTAACTGTCACTTTCTCTCCATTATGTAGATAGGGCCAAAATTGTTTGGTGAACTGGAACGCGCAAGGTTAAAATTTCGCCTCACAACATAGCCTATGACGCTCTCGGGGTCCAGATGTGTGACTGTGCAAAATTTTGTGGCTGTAGTTGTGACGGTGTAGATGCCAATCCCGGACATACATACACACATACACACACACATTCAGCTTTATATATTAGATTTCACTTTCGCAGTGTATATAGATACACTACGAAAGTGAATGGACTACTCGCTACTCCTAACGAGTAATCACAAGAAACTCATGCAGTAGCGACTAGTCCGAATACCGTTACTATTCGGCGAGTACCGAATAGTAACTAGTATACTTTCTCATCCCTACCTAAAATGAAAAAAGTAAAAATGCTATAGTGCAAGGAACATAATCAGGGTACTTAGTGACATAGATATGATCATATAAATGCGTAAGCTGTCCCACCACAACACAGTGACCCCATCGGGACTGCCCCTGCTTACAATGGTACTAATACCTTGTCACCTCTCTACGATGTGGAATGACAAGGGCAGAATGAAGCAGGAGCCGGGCCCCAACAGAACAAACCAGGTTCCATGTATTTCTATCTATCGTCACTAGGTTCTGTCAAGATTCTGTCAGGTTCTGTGCAAGTAGTGAACAGTAACAAGTATACTCACTAATCACTACTGAAAACCCATCTCTTGAAAACAGCTTACAGTCTGCAATGGTCCTACTGACACTGGAGCAGGCACTGCACTACCACTGAAGCTTGCACTCCATCACCACTGAGTCAGTGTTCCACTATGATTGGAGCTGACCTAACCTATTGTCTCCCTCCACATTAGGCCTGTTTCCCACATCCGTGACAGCACAGACGTGTGAGACAAGGCCGTTTATGGGCGGGGCATGTAGCTATGTGTCACGGATGTGTGACACAATGTGTGCTGTCCGTGTGCTGTCCGTGGATAGCACACGGACAGCCTGTCCTTGCATACTCACCTCCCTCCTACGCCTCTGCTCCTCTTACTTTCGGTCCGCTGTCAGGCTCAGTGAAGTGAATATTTATGAACCTAATGAGCGGCACCAGAAGAGAACGGAACTGTCAGCGCTGGAGCGAGGTGAGTATGAAATTCTTTATTTTTAAGTTTGTTACTTCCGTTCGTGATCCGTGCACACGGATGTCACACGGATGACATCTGTGTGCATGGACGTTTTTCAGACAAAAACAGTCCATCCTTCTGCATAAAAACGGACATGTTGAGGTCTGAAGCACATGGATACGCATTTGCTATACACAGCGACACGGTCCATCCGGAATTACGGACAAATGAAGGGGGCCATAGGGGATCATGTGTCCGCGTATCTCTGTGCCTCTGGTATGTGTTGGCACGACCGCATATGTGCTGGAGGCACGGACATGTGAATGAGGCCTTACCCCGTAGAGTGTAAGCCCGCAAGGGCAGGGTCCTCTCCCTTCTGTACCAGTCTGTCACTGTTTGTTCATTGTCTTTTTCACTTGTTTTTTAAGTAAGGTTACCATTACACGTTGCAATATCGTTCCAATATCGCATGCAATTTCACGGGAGCGCGCACGTTTTTGGCACTTGTCCAAGATCGCATAGGAGATGTCACATGTAGCAATCACACCTGTAACCTCCGACGATCCGGCGTCCCGAAAGTCAGCTGGCAAATTGGACGGCCGATTTTGCAGATCGTAGTTGCGCTGTCACACTGCACGACAGATCGCATATGCAACATTGTACGGTTGAAGAGCATGCACAATCTTCTTGTGATATCGTCCCTGCGATTTATTGCAGTCACATTGCCCTGTTACATGACACAACGCACAAACGATATCAACTGCAACTACCACACCACGTGACTATTGGTCGATGTTGCATTACAATATTGCGACGTGTAACGGTACCCTAAGCCTTGCTCATGTACAGCACCATGGAATCAATGGTGCTCTTTAAATAATAATAATAATGATAATAAATAATATTAATAATAATAAATAAGGATGCTCATCTCTTCAAAAAAGTTTGCACCAGAACTATGGCATATAATTTTTTCTGATTCCACAACTAAGCTGCAAGTGTAGAGAGCTTGAGATACCATTTTTGTGGTTATCCATATGAGGCACTAGAATTCACATGAAAAGAATTCATCAGATAACTTGACATGACTGCAGAGACAAGTATGAAGGCTACAGAAAAAGTGGTTTGTTTGCCAGCTGAATTCTTGTGATTATGCACAGTTACAGTAAAGGTGGGGTCACACGCGGCGATCTCGCCCGCGACATCGCCGCAAAGTGACGTCACAGCGAAGTCGCGGGCGATATTGCAGGTGCGTCGCGCTGTGTGACAGCGCGACGCAACTGCAAATTATCGCTGGTCGCAGGTTGACAGGTTTATGAACATGTTCATAAACCTGGCAACCTGTGACCAGCGATTAGGCTGGATCGCGCCGTCTGACAATGTTGGCGGCGCGATCCAGCCTATATCGCAGCGTTACTGAGCCATCGCTCCCTGGGCTTAGCCCAGCCCAGCGAGCGATGGCTCCGCCCACATCGCCGCCGCGTCACCGGCACCGTCGTGCCGTGTGTGACAGCTGGCCTGCGATGTCGGAAGCGACCGCGCACCTGCACGTCGCTTCCGACATCGCAGACCAGATCGCCGCGTGTGACCCCACCTTAAGAAAAAATAGACAATTCGGAGGCAGAGCTGAGAATATATGATGCTAGCAAGCTGGATGACATACACTAACTGGGAGGTATTACTGACATCAGAGTCGCTACAGGAAGAGAGGGAGAACAAACTTATAAAAAGGAAATCTTTGCATAGCAACATAACAGAAACAATACAATACTGCAATGATCTATAAGTCATAGGACATGATATAACTGCTGAGGTCAATGTTAATAAAATACTTGATACACCATTGGTTCTTCTGTGCTGGATCCATATAGAAAGAAGACATAGTATACTGTAGTTTATTTTCATATTGGATCATATCAGCAGCTGTTTTAGGACTTCTTCACATCTGCATTTGTGCTGCATTTCAAACGCATAGACTTCTATTGTAAAAACGCACCGAGAATGTGTCGAGCCCCAGGGTGTGGGGTACTTGGGTATCAGGCCACAAGGGGTCAACTGTGTCACGAGGAATGGTGGTCGCACCTGATCCCGTGTCCTGGGGGACTATTCTTTTGAAAAAGGGGTTGTATTTACAGGGGATTATATACAGTTTGTCGTCGTGATGCCACCTGTAGTTTCTGGTGATTGGCACCAGCGCCGCCACAGTCTGCTGGAGGTGGATAGGATCGCGGCTGGGATGGTGCAGTCCTCCACAACTAGGACTGGACCTCCGGGTCAGTTTGGAGTGTGGAGTTATGGCTGAGATGGGGTATTGGAGCAGTCTATGAGGGGCACTGGGAACGGAGGGAATGATGCACGCACACAGAAGAAGTCTCTTTTACCTTTTACTGGTGTTAAGCAGGTAAAGAAGTCCAGAGCACTGACGGGAGGACAGGTTGCACAGTGGATCCCCACAGCAAGTGGGTCTAAGGCCTTCTCTGCTCTGTAGTGATGAGTGAAGCACAGCATGCTTGCAGCCAGACTTGCCTCCTCTCTCTTCCTGTCTGTAGTGTCTGTCTCTTCTCCTGTGCGGTCCCTGGGTTACCCTCGTTGATCACTGCTGTATCTCACTGCGGTGTCTGGCTCCCTCCCTTAACTCACAGGGTCACAGGACATTAACCGGGTTTGCGTTCAAATGTAAAGCAATGCATTAGATGTGAACCCGGCCTTGGGTATCTAACTCTTTTAAGGCTTCAACAAGTTTTCAATTCACACATAAACCCAGTGTTTTAGCCTTGGAATACCATTTTAACCTTATGCAATGCAACGTTTAAACAACCTGAGACACTTGACATACTCACAGCTGCTGCTAACATTATTGGCATCCTTGAATACCAAGTACAACTTGTAAATTATCTCTTACAATCTAGTGTTTACTGAAACTTCTTCAATATATACAAACTAGTGATGAGTGAGAACAAAAACTGCTTGCGTGCTCGGGACTCGAATTGAGCTGGTCAAACTCAGACAAGCTCGATTCGATTAAGAAATATAATGGAAGTCAATTGGAAACTCAAGAAAAAAGGAAGAATTCCGGTGCTACTATCTTCAATAACAGCAAAATCGTTTTTTAATTTTCAAATCCATAAAAACATTACAGAGAGACCAATTCATTTTTCCTCAACACTCCAACAGGAGGCTGGAAAATCAGTGAAATGGACGGAAACAGCACTCAAATAGAATGGGAACAGCATGGTGAACACACCTGGATACATCTCCGACTCCCAGATCGCAGCCCGGATCAATGTTTTCAGGGTATTAGGCTGTGATTAGGCTGTGTGTACACTTTGCATTTTTATCATGGTTTTTGATGTGTTTTTAAGTGCAGATATGTCACAAAACCTGAAAGGAATTGTGATACCAGCAAAGACAAATGAAATCCTGAGAAGTCATGCACACATTGCTGATTTGTGAATGGCAGATTTGGTGCAGAAAATAATGCACATCATGTCAATTCTTGAGTATGTGCACATGTTGAATATTTGCTGGCAGATATTATTGCACAATTTCTGCATCTGCAAAACGTGGCAGCAAAAGCACATGTTTTGCTGTGATTTTGCCCCAATTTCGATGCGTTTTTGCATGCGCTTTACACCTGCGTTTTTCTAGCATTTTTGGTGACCATTCACTGATAAAAAACATACCATGTATTGCCATAGAATCTACTACAGCACTTAAACATAACATAGGTGCTAGATACTGATGTAATCAATCTCAAGCAGCCACTACATGGGGGAGGTGAAAAGCTAGGGTCAAACCTGCATCAGCCATCAGGCTGACAATTCAGTTTAAAAATGAGTTTTTCTCAGCCATCACTATGGATACCTGATGCTTCGCGCAGCCACACACAAGGACTGGATTTGCGCTATTGCAGAGCGCACAGGAAACGCGGTTTGCAGTGTTTTCCTGTGAGCTTAGCAAAAGCGCATATGTAGCGCCCTGCTCACGCAGGTAACCACAGATCTCTCTACTGCATAGCTGGGTTTCCACAGCAGGTACTTACTACGAACAACACCTTCCACTCCGGCACAGTAGGGGGAGCTCAACTTGCTGCCCTTAGGCAAGATCCCCTACATATACTGCTGCTGGGGAGGAGCTAGTCAGAGTGTGTGCAGAAACTAGAAAAGCTGCAGGGAAGTCCTGGTGTTCGGTGCTGCGTATAGGCCAGAGCCAGAGACCCGGAGTGGCCCATCAGTGTCCCACCAGCCTAAGTGGGACTGAAGGCAGGGAAGCTCAGAGCAGGAATAGAAGCAAGGAACAAGTAGCTCAAGTTGAGAGTTCGTTCTAGAGAAGCCGGATATTGGGGATCCGCATCGGTGAGGGAACTACAGGCCCACAGAAAACCCCATAGCACCGTGGAAGCTTCAGCTACCCGGTCTCCCAGGAGAGTCAAAGAGAGGGAGCCAGGAACAGCAGGTCACTGCATTGTCCAGAGAAGGTTGTCCCAGAGACTGCACCGGAGGAGAGAGTAACAGACAAAGGAAGAGAGTGGAGGCAAGTCAGTATATAATCGACTGTGCTTCAGCCAATTCACAAGGAAGGAGGCCTTATACCCACTTGCTGTGGGAGCCCACTGTGCAGCCCGGTCACCCGTCAGTGCTCTGGACCATTTACCTGACTAACACCAGTAAAAAGGTAAAGAGGCTTCTTCTGTGTGTGGGCATCCTTCCCTCTCATTCACCGTGCCCTCTACAGACTATTCTCACTCTCCCTCCACAATCTCAGCTCAGCAACAACCAGCCTTCTCTCACAACGCTGCCCCGGAGGTCCCAGTCCTGCCTGCGGAGGACTATACCATCACTGCCACAATACCAACGACTTCCGGAGGACTGTAGCGGTGCTGGTGATCCCTCACCAGGTACTGCAGGTGGCGTCACGACTACTCTGTACATATTCCCTGTAAATACCCCTTTTTCAAGAGCATCGGCCCCAGGATACAGGATCAGGCGCGGCCGCCATTCCCCGTGACAAAGATAACCCCCTAACTGCCGCCTGATATCCGAGTACCCCATGCCTTGGGGTGCAACACATATCCAGTCTTTGCATGTGGAAAAGGCAACTGTGCGAAGTATCAGATATCTATAGTGATTAATACGCTAACGGCACATAGTACTGCATGCCGTTATCGCTATGCGCTCAGGCTAAGAAAAACTAAGTTTTAAACAGAATTGTCAACCTGATGGCTGACGCAGGTTTCATTCTAGCCAAAGACAGCATTTACTATTCACACAGATAACGCTTGCATACATAGGGCACCATTCACACTAATACATATGGTGCAGAGTGTCTGTATTCTAACCACTGATCCAGAACAGGCCACTAGGCCAAGCGGGCAACCCAGTACGATGTCTCTCCACCACTAAATGAATGTTGCACCCAGGGGCCCAACTGCACCCTGCAAAAAGTGCAAAAAATTGTTTTGATACAAACATTTTTTATGAGGTTTTAGTAGATGTTATGGCCAGGATATGCAAGCTCGTGATCCACATCAAGGATCCCCATGCTTACAAGTCCCTTACTATATTCTCAAAAAATGATTACAAAGAGAATTATCAAAAAACCGTGTACAGCCACAGAATCTATCTACTAGATCACTTGGCAAGATGTAGCCAGGCCACCATTTTGTAGAGGCAAACGCAGGTGCTAGATACTGATGTAATTTCCCAACCAGCCACTACATGGGGGAGGTAAAAGATACTTTTTTAATCTTTTTGCGCGGTGTAGTTGGTCCCCAGGGTGCGTCATTCATCTAGTGGTGCAGAGACATCGTACTGGGTTGCCCTCTTTGTCCAGTGGCCTGTTCTGGATCAGTGGGTAGCATACATACACTCTGCATCATATGTATCAATGTGAATGGTCTTTTGCCGGGCTACATTTTTTTTCTTCCCTATTATTACCAGAAAGCTAGCAGATATATATTATATACCTAATTTAAAATGACAAAGGCATGGACGGGAAAGTGGAAGTATTAATGATGATGCACGCAGAAACCAAAACTGTGAGTTAGGCTAGGGTCAAACTTGGAGGGTGACCCACGCCAGACGGAACCGCTAATAACTTAGAAATTTTAGCTGCAGTGCATAGCGTTAATGCTAAGCGCTACCAGGCAATGCAGCCCAATAGAAACCCGCTGTTTACCTTAGCAGCGGCTCCACACAAAGCATCAGGAAGTGTGCTTTTCAACAGCGCACAGGAAACATGTCCTCCAAGTCATTAGCGGTTTCATAAATCGTGGGTCACCCTTCAAGTGTGACCCTAGCCTTAAACTGTGCCTGCTGCAGGAGTACAACAAACACCTTCATCCATGAAAACTTTACAGGAGGTGAGAGACACCACTCTTGAAGCCAGGACAGACCAAACAAGTGGTCAGTTGGATGACAAAAATTGCTTCCTGTATGTTTCCCAGCACCACCTTGTCTTCCACATGGTCCAGTCTCAGTGGCCAAGATCCTGGACTGCATAGTCCTCATCCTGATTCTCTTTCCTCCCACCATGGTGAAACCCAGGAGACAAGTGATCCTACACTTGGATACCCTGAGGAGCTCTTTACATTTCCATTTATTAATGCTGGCCACTAACTCTACTCATTTCTAGAGGGACATGAGGAGATTGTGAGTAGTGATGCCAAAATATTTGGGCGTCCATGGTCAGAACAAGAAGACTATAGTGAGGAAGGGCAATTAGTGTCTCAAGAAGTGGATGATGATGAGACAGTTGCTAATAATTGATGTTATTAAGTCAACAAGTCAGGAGGACCAGAGTGTGGAAGTGGAAGACAAAGTGATGAATGATGAAATCACTGATCCACCCCGTTAAGGTGCCATGCAGAGTAAGGACAGCAGCTTAGAAGGGGAGGGATCCGCAGCACCGCAGCAAGCAGGAAGAGAAACTGGGATGTCTAGAGGGAGAAGGCAGCACCCACAGCAGCAAGTTCCCATGCCATCGGTTAGGTGTTTCCCAGTCTGGTGCTTTTTTAATGACAATAATAAAAGAACAGTCATTTGCATCCTGTGCCATATAGTTCAACGGGGTCCTGACCACTATCAGTCTGACCCAGAGTCCTGATCAGGTTGTTGTAATAATGTCCCCATCCTGGTCCCTTTCTTTTAGTACTGTCCCAATCCTTTTCCCATTCTTGTTGTGTGGTGCCCTGCTCACGCAGGTGTCCACATACTTCTCTAATGCACAGTTGGGTTTCCACTTTTGGTACCTACTACATGCAACATCTTCCACCCCGGCACAGTAGGGGGAGCCCAACTTGCTGACCTTAGGCAAGATCCCCTATAAATACTGCTGCTGGGGGAGGAGTTAGTCAGAGCGTGCAGATGCTAGGAGAGCTGCAAAAGACGTCCTGGTGGTTAGTTCCGCAGTTAGGCCCGAGCCAGTGACCGGAGTTACCCTTCTGACGTCCCGCAAGCCTAAGTGGGGACAGAAGGCAGGGAGCAGACAGCATAAAGGGAGTGAAGTACTAGTGGGAGTTCGCCCTAAGATGTCCCGGACATTGGGGATCCGCACCTGTAGGATACTCCAGGACTACAGAGAACGTCAAATCGTGGAGACTTCAGTCACTCGGTCCCCCTGTCGGTCAAAGAAAGGAAGCCAGACACTGCAGTGCACCACCGCAGTGATCAGAGAGGGTAACCCGTGGACCGCACATGAGGAGAGGACACATATAAGAGTCAGGAAGAGAGAGGAGGCCAGTCTGGCTGCATGCAGAGGAGGCCTTATACCCACTTGCTGCGGGGACCCACTGTGCAACCTGGTTAACTGTCAATGCCCTGACATCTTTACCTGCCGTAAAATCAGTAAAAGGTAAAAGAGACTTTGCAGTGTGCGTGTGTCATTCCTCTCTGTTCCCAGTGCCCCTATAGACTGCTCCAACACTCCCCATACCATCTACAGCTCCACTACAAGCTGCCCCTTCACACTACACTGCCCCGGAGGTCCAGCCGTACCTGTAGAGGACTTTGCCAAACTTGCCGCATTACCATCTACGTCCGGCGCACTGTGGCGGCGCTGGTGGCTCCTCACCAGAAACTACAGGTGGTGTCACGACAATTGTAAATATAATCTCCTGTAAATAATTCTCCTTTTTTCAAAGAAGTCCCCCAGGACACAGGATCAAGCGCGGCCACCACTCCCCGTGACACAGAAGAGTTAACCCCTTGGAGCCTGATACCCGAGTATCCCAAAGCCTGGGGCTCTGACAGTTGTAATGTCCCATACTGGTCCCTTCTCATAGTAATATCCCTACCCTGGTCCCTTGCTTATAGTAATATCCTCATCGTGGTGTCCACCTTATAGTAAAAGGCCCATCTTGGTTCACTCATGTATTAAGATTACCTATTGTGCATTTTTGACACATATACTTTCCACACAGTTCTCATCTGTCACATACACATGCACACTTCTCAGCCTTCCTCTATTCTCTTAACGTCCTGTCCTTTTTTCACCACGTAGCCTGCAGGCACCATAGACGCTTTGAGGATTGCGGTCAAGTTGAGGAGCCGGTGAACCCCATGCTTCACTCGTATTGCCGACAAGCTCTATGCACATCTCCAATGGCAGCTGCAGCCAATCAGATGCCAGCAGCTGAAGTCATTGGTACGATACATTTTCCAGATAGCACACTGCGTGAACCTTGTGGAGCCCTAGAATGTCACAAGAGCTAGTGTCGCGCCCCGGGCAGGGTACTCAGACCCGGGCTCTCTCAAGCTGCGGGGTGTCACGTTGACATTACCTGGCTCCGTGGTCCCTGGCACAGCAATAATAATGGGCAGAATGATTAGCAAAGTCAATGGGAGATAAATATGTATGTGACGCCACCCGTGGTTTGTGGCCAGCTGTAGCCATCACTGCAGTCAGGTCCTCTGGGGATGATGGGAGTTGCAGCCAGTATGATGCGCCCTCCGCTGGTAGGGCTGGTCCCCAGGGCTTCCGTGTGGATGGTGCAGAGGGGGAAAGAAAGAACTATCAGTGTTCTTGGGCAGCCTCCAGCTGCCGGGTCTCCATATTACTCAGCCCCATCTCGGGCACACAATTAAAAGTCACACAAAGTTCTGAGCTTTTACTGTGTCTTTTACTGAAGCTCTGCAGTTCTTACAGTACACAGTTCACACTGTACAACCAGTTCTCAAGTGGCTCCGGTCACAGACTAGCATCTGGGATGGCTCGTTGGGGGCACCCCTCTTTCTGGTACCTTTCGGGCCTTTGCTCTCAGTCCTGCGCCCAGGCTACAGTCCAGCTGTCACTGATTTTTTTGGACATCCTTCTGGGCTTCCTAACTCTCGTTCAACGGCCTTCCCTTTGTTGTGACGGGGTTGGATTCTGGGCATAAATACCCTTCACCCCACCGGTTAATTCGTGGCTGGGGCATACAGCATTCCTACCACTTTAACAGGGCCGGCACCCTGGTGGCGGCCCGGTCCCTCGTGTCCCCGCTGACTCGGAGACACCTTAGACCCCTTCACTCTTCCCTCGGTATGCAGCCTGGGACCCGGACTAACCATACAGTGTAATAGGCCACTGGGTTCGGGTTCTTCCTGCCGGTCTCTCAGTGGGCTAGGCTGTCGGGCATCTCGGCTTAGGTTTTGGTTCTCTACTCTTCTCCTCCACTCAACCAACCAAATAACTTAGTGTTCCTGGGTTTTATACCAGTTCCTCCACCCCTTTCTGGGTTCTTCCTCAACTCTCCACCCTCACTTGGTCCCTCCCGGTATCCCTTGCCTGACATGAAGTAACTAGGTCTAGGGATCGAGGATGATACACCTTGAGTTTCGAGGGACTCCAGAGGCACCAGCAGCTTCAAATATCTATTTGTTGGTTTGTAAGGCCTTTTTAGCAGCTGCTCTCTTAATCTGATGAACTTGCCTGACAGAAACCTTCCTCATTCTGCCTTTATCTGCACGAACACATATGTGCTCAGAATCAGCCACAAATCTCTTCACAGTACGATGATAACGCTTAAGTTTTCGTGCAATATCTAATATTTTTATTCCTTATAGTGCACTATTTGTTGCTTTTTGGCAGCAGAGAGATCCTTTTTTTCCCATGTTACTTGAAAACTGTGGCCTGCTTAATATTGTGGAACACCCAGTTTTCCTTTTATTGGGCTTCACCTGCCAAACTAATTATCACAGGTATCTGAGATTGATTTCAGTGATCCAAAGAACCCTGAGTCTCAATACCATCAATGGGTTTCATTGACAAAAAAAAAAACCTGTGACACTTAAAACCAATTTGAATAATAATTTGGAACATGGTTTAAAGGGTACCTGTCAGCTCATTTTAGCCCCTTATTCTACCACTACCTATCCCTGCACCTTGCTAGCTCATTCCTAACCATCCCTCTCTGACCTAAAACTGCACTATAATCTTGGGAAAAATTATTTAATAACTTACATCCAGTCTACATCCGTAGACTGGAATGGGCGGTCTCAAGAGCTCCATTCTCCCTCCTTGCAGGCTCTTTATCATGCCCCGCTGGGCGCCATCATTTTGTTTCCTGTGTTGAAATTCCCGCCTCCATACAGTATGACGTGCACCCAGAACATCAGTTCTGGTCCGGTGCATTGTTGGGACTTATGAGGTGCACAGGCCACTTCAATATGCGCACTGTGCATGCGCCGGAGTCGGGCCTTACAGCCTGATAAGCCCCCACAATGCACTGGACCGGAACTGACATCTGGGTGCACGTCATACTGTATGGAGGCGGGAATTTGAACACAGGAGACAGAACCGTGACGCCCAGCGGGGTGTGCTAAGATCCTGCGAGGAGGGAGAATGGAGCCCTGGAGACCACCCACCCTATTCTAAGGCGTAGACTGGATGTAAGTTATTAAATAATTTTTCTGAATCTTTATAGTGCAGTTTTAGGTCAGAGAGGGATGCTTAGGGATGAGCTAGCAAGATGCAGGGACAGGTAGTGGTAGGATAGGGGGCTAAAATGAGATGACAGGTTCCCGTTAAGGAGACGGCTGTGATGTGGCAGTGGGCTTGATCAAAATAATAACTAACAACCTCATGTCTGTTTTTGCAAGTTTTAGGACAGTTTATACTACTCTATGTGAAGTCCAGGTACTTTTCTTCTTCCACAGTTTTTTTGTAGGTTCCTTACAGAATGTGCTGAGCAACAAATAATGTAAAATATGTTTTAGACTAAAACTGATTCCCATGCCATTGAATAACTTAGATTAAACTGACATACCTATTAGAGAAAAGAATGAACTATAACCATTGAGGGTTGGGAGAGGGTTAATCTGCTTGAAAAGACAGAATTATGTGGCAGGCTCTTCAGGCTCTTTACAGCAATTGTCATTTTCCTTCTGTACTCCTTGGAGATGCAGCATTATTTTAGTAGGCCACTTGGGACTCGTAGCTTAAATGCTTTTGGTAGTGATGTGAATAAACTTGTATAATGCACAAGAAGCAAATAAAATCCTCTGCTGAGTATTACATTGTTATCTCCTCCAACAATCTTGGTGCAGCGCATCGTGGGATGCTAAAAGCTTAGATCTCTGCTTTAGCGGTTCTTACTTTAAGTAGAGATTAACTGAATCCTGTTATTACCTCCTGTCTGAAGTGGTGCAGAGTGCGGCACCTGTTCGTTTTTTCTTTCAAATTTTGCAATTTTTTCATCACATTAGTCCTTATAAAGATAACATAATGCCTAATGTGCTAAGTAAACAGCTTCCTATTGGGCTCCGACTCACAGTCACACAATGTGAAGATTTATCCTATTCAGTTCATGTATAGTCTGCTCAAGTGTTCTTCGTTGTTGGCATTTGCAGATTTCTACCTTTTCTTTGGCACTAAATTAAGAAATACCAGTCTTTCTTCAGTTGTATAAATGTCTCTGGCACAAGTATCATGTCCTGTTTGTCTTGCTGATTATTGGTATTCATCCCAAGGCGCTTTTATAAGACACTTAAAGGTGACTTTCCTCTCTGTTATTTAGCATAAGAGCTACAGATTTCTTATTTTCAGAATATCACAAATCCAACCCAAGGTGACCAGGAATTTTCACTGCTAGATGATCATGTGGGACAGCATCAGTCTTCACCCTGGCACCTACAGTGCTGTGCAAATTAATTAGGACAAAGCAAGTCTTTACTTGTTTTTCTTAGATTAGTTTTCCTATTTCTGATAAGTGTTTTATCAGTTCTTCTTCCACACTTCCTTTTTGGTTTTGGAGAAAACGATCCAGTTTCACTGTGTGTGCGAATTATTCTTGAAACGGTAGATTTTCCAATACCAACGGTGGAAGCGATTTCTCTTACAGGCAGACTTGTATGTTCATTAAGAGTAATAATTCTAGACTTCTTCCGTGGAGTAACATCCATTTTTACAGGCACGAATCACACTGAGAGAAAAAGTACACTAAACCACTCCTCACAGAAACAAGCTCTCAACTGAAGCTGAGGGGGCAGCTAGTTGTTATTTTCTCACTAAAACCAGTCAAACCACACCACATTTTGTTACTCAAGGTTGTACACTCACACCTGTTCAAAGCAGTTAAAACTGGTTTGAATCACTGACTGGTAACCCCAACGCACGATTTTACTTAAAAAATGCTTTGTCCCAATTAATTTGCACAGCCTTGTAGAGGGCCACAAACACACAGCTACACAGATATAAAAAGCCTAATTACATCACTTTTACAACCTATGATTACAGTAAAGGGGGGGGAATGCTTTCGTACATCCCCTTACAGACAATGGCAGACTGCTCCCCTACTGGAGAAAAAGCAATGACTCTGGTCTGGACACAAGGAGACAAGGAGAGATAGTAGAGTTTGTTTTTTCAAAGGGTTATTCACAATTTTTAATTGATGGCCCATTCACTGTATAGTCTAGCAGCATAATTATAAGAGGTAACAATTGAAGGAGTATAAAACAACTGTGGGTTTATGTCGCTGAGGTACTTTCTTTAAGAAACAGTACATGGCACTTTGTTCTTGACTTGAGATATTTTTCCATATTCCTTGATGTTTGTGCTTTTGAAGATAATAGTTGCTGCCTGTATGCTCTAAATGGGCCGTCACACGCGTCAATATCGCTGTCAATGTCGCTGCTGCACATGACGTTTCAGCGATATTGACATGTATGACTCGTGAATCGACCAGCGATAAATCGCTGCGTGTGACACCGGGAGATGCGCGATCAGCCAGCTCCCAGTGCCTCTCAACAAGCGCTGGGAGCTGGTATCCATGGTAAACAGCGGGTAACTGCCGTGCGGCTCTTAGCTACCCGCTTGTTTACATGGTTACCAGCGATCTGACTGTTATTAATCGCTGGTGAGTCTGCCTGTGTGACAGCTCACCAGCGATCAGCCGTCAATGTTGCCAGCGATCAGATCACTGGCGACATTGATGTTTGTGACGGGGCCTTTAGTAAACTACTTCATACTCCCACGAGGTGTAGGTGCTGATAATGCTGTTGAAGGCTAAAAATCTCCAACAACAACAGCAATAGTGGTTCTTGTAGGAGATCATTCTGCCACATAAGTTGACACATATTGTAAGCAGATACTTAGTAATATTACCACTGGTAAAATGCAGACACTTGCACCTCCTGGAGTCTATCACAAAGTTGGAACCATACAAATGCCTAAATTCTCTTGGTATGATGATGCATTAAGATTTTCATTCACTGAACTAAGGTACCTAGACCAAACCCTGAAAAAGCACTCGACAGCCTTATATCACCTCTATCAAGCTTTACAATTAGCACAATGCAGTCAGGCTGCTAACGTTCTCCTGGCATTTGTCAAATCCAGACTCAACCATCAGATTCTAGAGAGAGTATAGTGAGCTGTAGTTTTCCACAATGTCAACTCAATTGAACTTGCTGCTGAATTTCTGGACAGCTGTGGTGCTATGTCCTGCAATCTGTTAATCCACCAACGGGTTCAACAGAGTTCACTGATAGCTGCGGGGAAGTCCTCAGTAACTTAGTGACATCACCGCTCGCCCTGTCAGTGTATCCTAGAAGCTGCAGTGAGCAGTCGCATATTCAATCATTGCTGCTTCTTAGAAGTAAGAAAAGTCTAATGTATCCATATAGTAAATAAAGTAAACATCCGGAGGCGATCTCCACCTGTTCCCCATGAATAAGCGACCTACAATACATGCAAAACGTATGTAGGGGTTAATCCTGCCCTGGGAATGATTCCCAGCTGAAGCTGTCTCCCTGAACTTATGGTAATGACTGGCTGCCGGCGGTGCACCGTGTTTTTGCCGATCAGTCTCCATTGTATGCACTTTATGAACCAGACTGGTGCTTTCATATTGATTGAAAGACAGGGGGCATTACCTTGGTGCACCATTACCAATCGCAAACCTATAATAACAGCTGTCATTAACCCCTTTTATTACTCTTATTGCCACAACAACAGGGCAATCAGGATGACCGGGTAAGGACCAGATTTGGGGCATCAAATAGATGAGCCAATTTCAGAGGCGGCTGCAGGCTGCTATTTTTAACCGGGGAGCACAATAACAAAGGCCTTGCCACAACCAGCATAGCTGCGGCATTACTGTGATTGCCTAGCATCTTTAGTGGCTGCCAATCAGGCTGTCAAACATGCTGGGCGGGAAATTCAAATATCGTATGGCAAATACCCAAATACTCACGATGTAACGAATAGCACAAATATCGAAATATCCGTGAGAGTAGTAATGATTGCACTCTCTTATCCCTAAGGGTACCTTTACACGCCGCTACAACAAGGTGGAAACAACCGGGTGCTTCACGTGCACGAGCACGCACCAACGGATACAAACGGTACCCGCACCGCCTTTACACGCCGCTACAAGGTGCTCTACAGAAGGTAGAAACTATCTCTGCTACACTGCCGGGTGCCTAAAGTTACCTTCTGAAAAGCACCTTACCTCATTTACACGCCGCTACAGAGGGTAATATGGGAGGACCTGGTGCAGCAGGGACAAAACATAGGCGTGCCAGAATTGTGGATTACGAGACGCTCGTACGATGATTGGACAATGCAATAGCATCATGATTGGCCAGCCACCACCTGAAGGCTGGCTAATACATGACGCTATAGCAAATGTGTAGTGTGACTGGTCAGCTCCTTAAATATGCCGCCCTATGCAGCGACAACCAATCGTAACACAGGAGCTTCCTCCAATGATCGCTGAAGGGGGGCGGTATCCCGGAGGCTGTGTCACGCCCCAGGGAGTTAACTAGGTGACGAAAAAACCTTACCCTACCTTATTTAGACGCCGCTACCATCGGGTTGAAATCAACCTGTTTTAGGGCACTGCTCTGAAACAGGTGCCGCAAGTGACGGGTGGCAACAACCTACTTTACACGCCGCTTCCTCGGGTTGATTTGGCAGTGCAAGATACATTTGTCTCATCAACCCGGTTGTTTCCACCTTGTTGTAGCGGCGTGTAAAGGTACCTTAACAGTAAATTTTGTATAACACAGGGATATTTTGTATTAAGACCAGAGAAAAATAAATCTCAACCAAGAACATTTTGGCACTTTGATATTGTTCTATAAGTCTAAGACTAATAACATTTTCCTTCATAATGATTTGAACCTTAAGAAAATTTAAATTGACCCATTTTCTTTTTTAAGCTGGAAAAGAAAAAGAGAAGTTAGAATCAAAGTCAAAGGTTTTGTACACACTAAACAATCCTAGAGAGTTACTAATCTGCACCCTTCAAAAAGATGAATTATGTTAATAACTAGCAATTCCATAATTTATGAGGTTCTTTATGAACAGGAAAAGTTGAGTTTATTCATCTGGTAATGAATTTGGAAATAGCGAGATTAATTAAGACTAAACAAAAAAATGTATGTCACTGTATGGATGTAAGTAGACTCGAGGGATTAAATTCATTACTACACTCGCTCTGAACTATAAGGGTGATTTAAAGCGTAACCATAATTTTATTTTTTATTTCCTAAATCAATAGTACACATGAAAATAGGCAACGTTGTAATATTTCTTATAAGGCAAATTTGCTTCTTTCTCTGTTATCAAAATTCTCAATTATGACCATCCAGCATATCTCCGATGGGCCAGTTTTCATCCAAAACACATAAAAAACTCCATTTTGTACAGCCAGGTCATCACATACAATCGGATAAGTTCCAACCCTACAGATAGAGACAATCACCTTGAGGGCCTCAACCAGGGCTACCATCCAAGAGCAATTGAGAACCAGATTACAAGAGCCACCAGAATATGAAGGAATCATCTCCTACATTGCAACTAGAGAAGAAAACAACAGAGTGCCTCTCGTAGTCACCTACAATCCAAGTCTGGAGGTGCTAAGAGGAGCTGCACGGAAACTGCAACCACTCCTACAAAAAGATGCCTGACTAAAATCAATATTTCCAGATTCCCCACTCTTATGTTTTAGACAACCTCCGAATCTAAAAAGCATCATTGTCAGAAGTGTCCTGTTCTCTCCAACAGCAACAGGAACCTTTCCCTGCAACCAGAACAGGTGCAAAACCTGTCCATCTATAATGACAACGGACAAGATAAGGATTCCTGGGACAGATCAGGACTACAAGATCCCAGGTAACTTCAGTTGCATCACAAGCAATGTGGTGTATTTAATTATATGTACCAAATGTTCAACATGTGGCATGTACATAGGGGAGACAGGACTACAATTCAGACGAAGAATGAATTCTCATTGCCACTCAATAAAAGAAAAGCGTATGGATCTGACCTGCCCCAGGACTGTGGGGTACCCGCTTCCGGGCGTTGATTTAGTTGGGGATGTCACGGGGCCTGTTGCCCAGTTCTGTGGCCCTGGTGGTCCCTGAAAAGGGGAACAGTTAATAGGAATAGTGTTGAGTGACGCCACCTACGGCTCAGGAAAGACCTCCGAGGTAATGGTGACGCAGCTAGATGGTTACGTTTCCCGTAGGTGGAGCGGGATCCCCGGGACAGTAGTCGATGATGGGAGTTGGGGAACAGTTCGGCGACGGACACAACACAATCTATAACGTTTAACAGGTTTACTGGCAGTTCATTACACACAGTCTTTATGGGTCTGCCTGGCCTGGGCAGTCGCTGGAAGTTAGGATGCCACACTTGGGTCCCTCGGTGGAACGCCTACTGTTCCTGTCCGGTCCCTTGTCCCGGTGTTTTTGATGCCTTAACAACGACCTCGTTGGCGACTCAGAACTCAGCCACGTAAGTCTGAGTCGTCAGACTAGCTGCTGTGTGACAGGGTTCCAACTACCTCTGAGATCGTTATACGGGTCGCCATATCGTTGCTGCGTTGTTGAGTAGATCTGACTATTTGACATCTCAGCAGCGACCACGTAGCGACATTCCAGCGATCACTATCAGGTCGTATCGTTGTCGGGATCGCTGGAATGTCGCCAAGTGTAACGGCACCCTTTTAGCACAATGCTCCTCTGGGAAATATGCAAATTGTCACTTCAGTGAGGAAGTGAGAAACTCTAATGCCATTGAAGATTACTCAGTACAGAAGATTACATTTGCTACTGATTGATCACATGATATCAGGTGAGAGTATTTGAGCTTAAAAATAATGGGCAATATAGCACATCACATAATACTGCACAGTTATTACATAGGATAACACATCACATAGTATAGCTTAGTGTGTCCACTACTAAAGCTGCCTACTGCTAAAAGTTTAGCCATGTTGTTAATTTCTCATATCGCTCAACAACATAGTGTTCCCCAAAATATCATTTCTAATAGAGAGATTTAGTTGTGCGCTAGCTGTTGGCATAGTTTCTGTTCCAAATTTTTTACAAATTTTCATTTTTCTCAGGTTACTGGCCCAAGACTAAAGAACAGACTGAGATCATGAGCCAAGAGCTAGAACTGTATTTGAGGTGTTTCAATTAATCTAATTAGGAACACTGGGTGGAGTTTCTGCTTCTTGCTAAATTTGCTTTAAATAACTGTACCTCCATGGCTACAGGGACCTCACCTTTGTTCATTGAAGGGGTGTTTATCCAGTTTTTGGGAATTTTTCTGGGTTTCAGTCAGCCATGTTATAGGAGGAGACATTTTCTTTCCATTTCACAAAAGTCTGGAGGGAGGTCAAAAGGGGTCTTTTGGCTACTAGTGATCAGGACAAAAAGGGGGTGGGGGAATTGTGTGGTTGTCCTTTAAGAATTTACATCTTAAAGCGGCTTCCAGGAAATTTTATTCCAAATTTGTAGTTCCTTCCAGGATTATTAAAGTTTTGAAACCAGTGACTGTTAAGCTTCAACTCCCTGTAACCTGGAATATCAATAACTCATTCCATTCTTCCTTTCTGAAGATATTTGAAGGGATAGTTAGTCCTTGAAATATTATTGAGGTGTATATGAAGTATGAAGTGAAGCGAGTACTGAGATCCAAAAGTGTAATGTGCCTATTGCAGTATCTGGTAAGGAGGTAGGGTTACAATCCTGAAGATAACTCTTGGGTCCATTTAGATGGTTTTCATGAGAATTGCCGGATAAGAGACTTTCATTAACATTGTGAGATGATGGAAGGTTCTGAGGGTTCAGTGACCCCTCATAGAAGAGGGGTACTATCATACCTCTGTTTTGGTGTAGAGCAACCTCTAGTTGTGCGGACAGTTTTTCTCTCTGTTGGACTACATCCTGTTTTGTCCCTGTCCTGTTTCTGATAGTTCTCTTTTCTTTCCTTTCTTTCCCTTTGTTTTGCTTTCTTCTTTATTTTTATCCATGTGTTTTCATTTAGGCCCATTTAACACATGCGTGCAAAACAGGCACGTGTTAGACAGGCCATTTTTGGGAGTGGTGCGTCTGTGGTATCACGCATTGTGTGACATACATGTGCTGTTCGTGTGCTATCCAGATATAACACTGACAGCCTGTCTTGTCATACTCACCTGTCTCCAGCACTTTCTGTTCTTCTTTCTTCCGCGGTCGCTGCAACTCTGAGAGCAGTGAATATTAGATGAATGTAATGAGCGGCACCAGAAAAGAGAGGGAGAGGCAGCACTGGAGAGAGGTGAGTATGAAATTCTTTATTTTTTAACTTACAAATTTTGGTTCTTGTCCATACACACGGATGTCATATGGGTGGCATCTGTGTGTGGGATGTTTTTGCACAGACCCATTGACCTGAATGGGTCCATGGGACCGTGCTTCTGCTGAAAAAACGGACATGTCGCTGTGTGGAGCACACAAAAATGCATCTTCTCCACACGGCGACATGGTCCGTGCTGAATAATGGACATTTGAAAGGGGCCATAGGGGATCATGTTTCCACATATGTCCGTGCCTCCAGCATGTGTAGGCACGGACCGCATACATGCTGGAGGCACAGATGTGTGAAACAGGCCTTACTCATTTTGATTGCCCTTCCACATCTTTGTGGGTTACTAGGTATTGTTGTTCTTTTGGGTTATTATTTCTGTTTTCCTCCATCTTTCCTGTATGACTGCGTGAACATGTTCTTAGCCCTGTCTTGAGGTTGAGATTCACCCTAATCAGTATTTCATCTTAAGTATCTATAGTTTTTACCACTCATATACAGTTAGTTAATTGTTAGTGGTGGTAATCATGGATACCTAAGCTGCAATGCCCCTCCCACGAGGTAACTGACTTTGCTAATTAAGAGAACTATACTATACCTCTAATTGGAGGAGTTTTTGGATGGGATTTTGGACATGATAATACCTCTTTATGCATTCTAAATCACATAATGAAGTAAAAAATTAAATCACGGGTATGAAATGTCTACCATGTGGCAGGGGGGATTGCTCTATTCCCTACCACTGTCAGACGATGACCCCTGTTGTTGTCATGCCAATTTCAAATTCGGCAAGAACCTGGCTGGTTCGATTCAATACCTTCAGTTAGAACGTTTTGCTCAAGAGTCGGAAAATTCAGCGAATGTTCGTTAATGTTTCAGATATTCTACATTTTTAGAGTGTCAGTGTCTAGCATATCATACAGGAGGGGAGGGAGAGAGGTGTCTGGGACTCATGTCAGATAACTTACCTGAGATAAGTGCAGGTCTCCATTTTTTTTCTTTCCCGCAATAACTGTGGGTGGTCCGGTCTGGCATCCAATTTGCACCCATAAAGCAAATAGCACTTTTTGCACTCAAGGGCTTCTGTCATTGGCTGGTTATGTCACATGTCCTTGCTCTCATTTGCTCTCATCGTCATTTTATCAAGGTTGGATCTCAGTGAGGCTAGGGTCAGATTAGGGCTATTAGCTGTGCTCGGGGGGGTTCTGTTAAAAACATAGCATTTGTGAGCCTTGACGCTTTGTTACCGCCATGGTAATGTGGCGTCAGCGCTGCCAATTCATCCCTATGGTGATAGAGCCTGGGCACAGCTCAAATGCCGGCATCTGAGTGCCGGCCTTTGAAATCTCACGCTTTTTCCTGATTACTATGAAAATGAACAGGGGGACTACCGTTACTAGCACCCCTGGGCGTCCTCTCTCTGTCCCTTCGCCACCTCCTGTATTTTGTATCACGCCCATTGGGGCGTGATATTGAAACCCAAATGTGCGCCCCCAGCCTGGCTTGCAGCCATCTGCAGAGTGCCAGGTATGACTCCGAACGCATAATTTCCCGTACTCCGCATGCTGACTTCACGCTGCGCAGTACGCATCCTCTGTGGATGCGCTTACAGCAGCTCATCACATCACGGCCTGTGGAGTACCAGAAGTTACGCATTTGGCGTCATACCCAGCAGTCTGCAGATGGCTACGAGCCAGGCTGGGGGCGGTAGCGCTATCAATATATGAAGTAAATTAATCCAATTGGTAACGGGAAAAAATAAAAACGCCAGAATTATGTTTTTTGGGCCACCAAGTTGTTACAATAAAATGCAATAAAAGGCGATCAAAATGTTGTATCTGACTCAAAATGGTATCAGTAAAAATGTCAGCTCAGGGCACATAAAGTAAGCCCTCACATAGCCCTGTATCTTCAAAAATTATAACATCATGGGTCTTGGAAAATGGCAAAGCAAATTTTTTTTTTTATTTTTACAAATTTCTGGATATTTTTATGATTGAAATAAAAAAAAATGTTCAGTATGTTCTTATTCTGACCTAGATAATCAACTTATGAAGTCACCTTTTGCCATATAGTTAACATGAGTAAAAAACTAAAAAAAATTGTGTAATTGCACTTTTTTTTTGCAATTTCAAAGCACTTGGAATTTCGTTCTCATTCTCCAGTACATTTTGTGGTAGAATGAATGATGTCAATCAAAAGTACAACTCATCCCGCAAAAAGTTATGGCTCTTGTAAGAGGTGAGGAAAAAACAAAAAACAAAAAATCGCTTAGTGGTAACAGTCATAGAATCCTTGTAATTGCCATATAATAGCAGCAGGAGCGCCCCCCGTAGGCTTCAATCTTCACATGTTCATGATGGCTGTAATTAGAGTTAAGGTACCGTCACACGCAGCAATATTGCTTGCAATTTCACTGGCAATTTGCTGGTTGCTGGTCAGAGGATGAGTGATTAGAAATAGCGATTTTCCTTGGAGGAGCCGTGCTGTGTGACACAGACAATGATGGGAATGGATTTGTGTGTCTGTGTGTGTGAGCTCAGTGTATACATGTAATACTTGTTCTGCATTTACACATGTAAAGCGTCATGGAACCAATGGCGCTATATAAATAAATAAATAATAATAATGTTTGTGTCACATACCGTGTGTTGCGTGTATGTAAGGCTGTGTTCACACGATCAGTTTACGCAGCGTTTTGGGTACAGTGTCTTGCAGCTGCGTCCGAAACGCTGCGTAGTACAGTATAAGCATAGTGGATAGGATTTTAAGAAATCCATCCTCACTATGCTTAACCCGACCGCAGCGATCTGACAGCTGCGTTGTGGGTTGCCGGCACTCCGCTCCTCGAAATGAACATGCTGCAGAGTCGGAAGCGGCTGTCATTATGTGCCTGCAGGGAGAAGTCGCCCTGCACCCGCCGCTTATGGTGAGTACAGGGCGGCTGCGGTCTCCCTGCGGCCACCCGCGGCTTCACTCAGGTCCGGAGGAGCTGCGTCTAACGCGCAGCTCCTCCAGACCATGAGCACACAGCCTAACATCCACATTTATAAATCCCAGCAGCACAGATTAGAGTTCCTAGGTGTAAACATGTTGGCAATCGCCCAACAAACGAGCAAAATGCGGCTCATCATCAGGTGATTGGATGTTTATGGAGATACAAAAATCCTTCATCTCGACAGCACATCCCCTCCTGCAAACTGCTGACGTGCTGCCGATAACATGATTCTGTAGAGGACAGATTGCTCTACCGGTGATTGTACTGCACCCATCATTCTTCATCATCCGGTGTAAAAAGTCTGGAACCAATTGCTGAATGACTTGAATATTATAGATCGCACTCATTCACCAGACTGAATTCGGTGCTTGTAAATGTGCCCTAAATGTCTGAGTGTGACGGTGCAATATGTGAGCATTGAGGGCCCACTTTAACCCTTTGCCCAGGGCCCCAACAGATCATGCAATTGTGATGTTTTATTGCAAAAAGAGGATGCAAAAAATTCACCAAAAACAGATCAACAAAAAATGAAGCACAAACACTCTGTGTGAATGAGGCCTGGATCGTTCTGTATTCACCTCGCAGTACAAACACTGGTGAATACTGACTATTATATTGAAATATTGATGGTTATATTATTGCTTATTTAAAATAGCTTTTTATATAATAGGTTTCTTTCTTGTAAAGTAAAACTAAGTAATTATAGTTATTAAGCAATCCCCTGTCTGGGATAAAGGACATCATTAGGTATCATGTAATGACACGGACGTCAATAACTGGCAGAAGACACTGTGATGCTTATTACACAGACAATTGACAAACAGTATAATGAATGTATATGACAGCTTGCGGAGCCCCGTTCCCATATAACACAGATGTCGTCTGTCCCCTGGTGGCAGTTTTATTTATTACTTGCATTATGTGATTGCACTGCCGCTTGCTTTATTGCTTTATGGGATGAAGGAGAAAACATCTGTTTATATTGTCTTCTTTCTAGTATCAGGATTATCCCCCAGAAACTTCGCTCTTTACAATCCTGACTGTTAGAGAAAAATATAATAATGGCTTGTCTTTACAATTTTAGTTTTTGACATGATAATCTGCCAGAATGAAAATATGCCTATGGCGCTTTAGCTGCAGTTTTTTGATAAAATGTTAGATTATGCGTCAAAATGTTTCAGTATTAAGGAAAGTTCAGCCAATAATAGACACTAATAAGGCAAAATCTTGAAAAAGTTGGAAAGTTTTTAGATTTCTTTTAGACCACTGCCTCCAACGATCCTCTCCTTCCTTGGTGTCATAGACCTTGCCCTCCTGAATCTCCTCTTACCATTTCAACAACACATTTAGTCTTTCCCGCTCTTACACTACCTCCTCATCCCACCCGCTCTCTTTCGTTGTCATCTGTCAAGTCTCTGTCCTGAGACCCCTATTTTATTAAATCTAGACCTTTCACATGAGACAACTCCTAAAGTGTCCTGGCTTCCAGTACCACCTATATGCTGATAACTTTCAAATCTACCTCTCTGGCCCAAGCGTCGCCTCTCTGCTATACAGAATCCTAGTGGGCTATCAGCCATATCTTTCTTCTACTACTCTCATTTCCTAAAGTTCAATGTGGGCAAAACTGAACTCATCATCTTTCTTCCATATCACCTCATTTTTCTTCCGAATCTATCACAATAAATGACTTAATGCTTTGCCCTGTGCCAGAAGTCCGCTGTCTTGGAGTAATCATCGACTTTGCTCTGTTCTTCAAACTGCAAATCCAAGCTTTTGCCTCCTACGACCACCTTGAACTCAAAAATATTTCCAGAATCCGTACCTTGCTCAATCTTAAATCTACTAAAATGCTTGTTCATCTCCCGCCATGACTACTGCTACTTACTCCTCTGTGGCCTCCCTGCTAACACTCACACACTTCTCCAGTCTGTCTTTAAAGGGAACCTGTCACCAGGTTTTTGCCATCCCATCTGAGAGCAGCTGTAGCACCCCGCTAAGAGTGTGCTACAAAAGGGTACTGCATCTGACTCACCGCGGCCGGCTGACTCCGGTTTAGACAGGCGATTCTTCTTCCCTCCTTGCCACGGGTGGACCGCGCCTGCCGGTAGTGGGGCCCGGTGTAGTGCAGATCAAAAGTGAAGACGTCTTGGTGGAACAGATTAAAGGGGTTTTAATTTATTCGTGACGCCACCTATGAGTAGATTCGGTAAGGGCTACCGACGCTGCGGAACCCCCGGGGGATGGACAGCAGCAAGATGTTACGCTCCCCACAGGCTGAGCGGTGATCCCCGGGGGCTGGAGCTGCTCAAGATGTTGTGCGGCAGCTGCGGTTACCTTGTTGTGCGGACGGATAGTTCATAAGGAAGCACGGACACAGGTAGTCTCTGCAACGGGTCTTTACTGTAACCAGTAGGCAGTACATGGCATACAGTGGTTGAGTAGTAGACCAGGTGGACTCAGCAGTGGTAGTGTTCCTCAGAGATCCGCAGTGTTCCTCCATTCTACCTACTTAGTTTATCGCCAGCGTCGCCCAGGAATACCAGGTCGGGTACGGGGAGGCTGCTTCAATGCCCTATCCATGATTTACGTTCTGGATGCTTTGGGGAGCCTTGGGTCCCTCAGTGGGTACACCGCTGGTTAGACGACTGGAGACTGGCTGGTGGTGGGGTGCTCCTGTAAAGCTGATCCTCCACTCTTCTGGTTCGCGTGGCAGAGGTGAACTGCTGCCAGCTTCGGTACCAGTGAACCGGCTGTGAGTTGTGGGCACGGGAGTCTTTTGGGAACCCGTGTAGAAATGCCCAATCCCGGTGGTTAAGGCCTCAGGTGCTGACACCCGACCGGTGACGGCCCAGGGGCCCGCACGGAGTGCGGAGCCCCGCTCCTCTCCAAGCTCTAGTCTGCTCTTGTCAGGTTCTAGATTCTTTCTCTACTCTCTAGACTATTGTGTGTTCTACTACACTACCCTAACACTCCACCCACCAGGACCTATGATTGGTCCCCTGTTCTAGGTGTTGCATGTTGGGTTGGATCTCCAAGTTAACTATTTCATTGCTGAGTCAGAGGATATTGCGGCTGCATTTGTGGCTGCAATACCCTCCTGTGACGCACTCGTTGCGGGGCGCCACACATCCCTGACTGAAGGTGCAGTATGCTTTGTTTTGGTAATGAGTAGAATAAGCCTCAAGCTCCAGTACCACATGCAAACATCTAGTGATAGAGGACCAATTAGACTGCCCGTTACTAGGGTAACCGGTCCTGGTGGGAGGAGAGGCTAGGTTATAAAGCAGTGGGGAGAGCAGGGCAGAGTTAGTTGAGTGACGAGTTAGTTAAGAGAGAAGTTGGTCAGCAGCTAGTAAGAGGAGTGAGAAGCAGCAGATGAAGCAGAGCTGGAGAGCTACAGAACAGTCGAGAGAAGCTAACAGGGAGGGCACCTCAACCTGGTGTCCCAGAAGAGAAAGGGGCCAAGAAAGAGAAGGGTAACCAAATGCCCTAGCCCAGTCCAAACCCGGAGTACCGGCGGCTCCAAAGTGGTCCAGCTGGCTGAATCCCTGCACCACAAACCCGGAGTGGTCGATGACTTTTTAGGAGCCCAACCGCCCTACACCAAGCACAGTCCCCACCAGAAGCACTAGACTGAATTGGGTTCTCCTTGGAGAGATAAGGGGGATCACATTTATCTCGACGGGCCTGGCCTAACAAGCGAGATCTGTGCAGGGAAGCAGAGCAAGGGACAGTGAGCGTGATAGAGAAGGAACACCAGTGGAGCTTCTGAGGGACACTGCTCATTGCCAGAACCACCCGGTCCACTACTCTGCAAAGAGAACTGCATCACCCTGTAACCCTGCAGACTACTGGAGTAAAGTACCCGTTCAGAGAGAGCAATGTGTTGGTGATTTCTTTCTACGAACTTTGATTTACCTGCCTTGCTCCACAGTGACTGTGCTGCCATACTCCACCATCCATTCCTACTTCCATCACCCCGGGGATCCCGCACCTCCTGTAGGGAGCTATTCCACCTTGCTGTCGCCCATCACCCCGGAGGTTCCCACAGCGCCGATGCCATTACCGGGACCTACAGGTGGCTTCACGAACGAACTTCTTTTATTTATTTATTTTCCCTTTTTATTATCCGCTCAAGGGCACGGTCTCGGGCACCGACTTCCCATACCAGTACGCCCGAGATCCGAGTACCCAGTCCCTTGCAGCTTGACACAGCATAACGTAGAAATAGAGATATGTCATTTACTGAGCTGCTTGCTATCATTTTGATAAACTTAGTGTTTTCTCTGTTGCAGATTTAGCAGTCTGTGAATAGGCCAGACTACCTGGCAGCAGGCTAAGTAGACTGCTAACGATAATCTCCAGCTGATTAAACAGTGATTTTATCAAAACTACACTGAGCAGCCTAGTAAGTGACACATCGCTGGAATCAGGATCTCAGGTCCTATATTATGCTATTCTCAGATTAGGTTGCAAAAACCTGGTGACAGGTTCCCTTTAAGGGTATGTGCACATCTGACGTTTCTGCATCTTTGCAGACCGACCGGGAACCGGTGGAGAATGGCAGATACTGAGTTTTCTGAACTCGGCAGTGTCCCTCGTTTTGTTAGCATTTTGCTAACGATTTGCGATCGGGTTATTAGCTTTTGGACAGCGTGTTCTTGGCGATTTCCCCGGCGTTTTTCTTAGCGAGTTCCAGACTGGTCTTTGGTGCACTTGTTCAGCTGGAACCGCTGGAAAAACGCTGAAAAGAAGTCACTTGCTCTATTTTTGAAAACCGGTGGAAAACCGGTGAATAAACTGAAAACGACAATAAAAAAAACGTTGTAATGTAGACAGCGTTTTCTAAACTCCATTGACTAGCATGTTAATCCAACCGGTGGCTAGGATTAACATAAATTAACATAAAACTCAGCGGAAACCGCCGACGGAAAACGCTAAAAAACTGCCCACAAAACGACTGATGTGCACGTACCCTAACTCTGCTGTCTGACTAATCCACCTCTTTCCACTGTACTCCTCTGCTTCTCTTCAACTCAAATTCCTTCATTGGCTTCCAATTCTCTAATGAATCCATTTCAAAATATTAACACTGACTTACAAAGCCATCTATAATGTGTCTGCTCTTCATATATCCAAACTAAAAATATCTTCCAACACATGATCTCTGCTCCTCCCAAGACCTTCTTTCCTCCACATATATACATTTCTCACCCAATCACCTCCAAGACTTATCTTGAATATCCTCCATCTTCTCAAATTCTGCACGCTAAAGGCCACGTCACACGCTAGGATATCGTTAACGATATCCTTGAATCATCATGGATTTGTGACCATTCTAACGATATCATTAGTGCGTCCTTGCTTGTAAACGAACGATGTAGGATGAAAAAATAGTTGGAACGGTCATCACAAAAATGAGGTCCTGACCTCAAATCTATCGTTCGTCGTACAATTAAGGGTCTGTGAAGAAGCCTCATCATTCAGTGTGACACCTTTTTGAATGATCTCGTTCAAAATTCTCCTATTCCTGCTGCTTTAAAAGATCATTCAGTCTTTGCTCTCCTGTTTAACTGGTGCGTTGCCGAATGGGATCTCGTTAACGATATCCTTGCATGTGAAGCAGCCTTAACATGTCCAATAATCCTCAACATTCGAAACCTTCACATGGAACTTTAAAAACCATCGCTTCAAGAAAACTTTCAGACTGCAGTTACCTTGCTGCCACCTTATTACCAAAGGAGCTGCTACAATCCCACAACCTATTGTCTCCTTCCCATTATCCTGTAGAATGTAAGCTTGCAAGGGCTGTGTCCTTTCCCTCTGTATCAGTCTGCCATTGTAAATGAGTCGGTCGACAGGGTAGAGGGGTACTCGGATACTGGGACTGATGGCTACTTGGATGTGTGATTCACGGCTGGTCGGTTCCGGTTCCATGCCCTCGACCCTCAGTGATAGGGGATGGGGATTATCATGATGGTGGTGGGAGAAATGTTGTCGTGACACAACCTGTGGTACCTGGTAATTTGGATACCAGTTTTGCAGGCTGGCCGCTGAGGTGATTTGATGCAGCTTGGGTGTTACAGCTCCCCACAGGTGGAGCTTTACCTCAGGGCAGCGTTGATAGATGATGGGAGTAGTTGTTCTTACCCCTCTGTTGATGCTGAGGCCTTCTGGGTGCAGGCAGGAAAAGGAGGACAGACACTGATTCAACTCAGGAAGTCTTTACTGGTACTGGGCAGATGTTACAGTACACAGTTGGTTCTCAGGCACAGTTTGGTTGAACGGGGGCATAGCAACAGGTTCCTGAGGTTATCCTGTGTTGTCTGCTGATGATCCCTCCTAATGGCGTTCGGGGTCTGTGTTCCTTCCTCACCCTCGTAACCACTCTGCAGAGCTCCCACGCCAGTCTGCGTTCTGTTACTGGTAGGTACAGGTTGTTCCTTACCAGTATTGATGGGAGCGAAAACAGGCAGATCCTCCCACACCAGAATTTGGCCTGTTACCTAGAGTGTCTTGGACCTGGTATCAGACTGAGGTCGATGTACAGTTTGTGGGGCTATGGCTCCCTTCTGTCAGTTCCACAGCGTGTCTGATTGCAACCGGGATGGACCACAGATTTCCTCGGCTCCGATATGCCGGTGTCGACCCCAGACTTCCCCAGCTGGCTCAAACAAGGACTGGTTCGTCCCCTTCTGTTCCTGGGTTACCCTTTTGAAGAGAGGTGCCCTCCTGCCAGCAGCCCTGTCAGGCACGTTCTTCCTCACTGCCTTCCCAGCACTGTCTCTCATAGCTAACTGTCACTCTAGTCTCCCGCTGTACTCTGAGCTCCGCCCCCTGGACCTACAGAATATACGGTCCCTATGTTAAGGTGGGCTAGTGTATGGGTGCTTAGGGCAGATTCTACCAGGAGACCCCAAACCATGACTACGGAGGCACTACACCTTCTGTTTGGGGTGCAGTACCCCCCTGTGGCGCCTAGCCATAGGTGCGTCACATAAGTTTCCTTATTTCAATTTATATGTGTATTTTGCATGTAACTCCTCTCATGTACAGAACCATGGAATCAATTCTGCACTAAAAATAAATAATAATAATTTTAATTAGCAGCCTCTATAGTTCAACCTCTTTGTCTCCTGATGGTTTGCTGTAATATATTAGTTGTGGCGAAATAGATTTGCTTACATCATTGCAGTAGTAGTGAAGCAAACTTTCAGCTAAAGGAAATATTGCGGGGAATGCAAAGCTTTCTTGTAATTCTCATGGTGACACACATTATGCTGGTGGGGTTTTTTTGCACAAAATTTGAAAAATCGGTTATAAAGTGTGTTTGTGGCTCCCTATGCAGGATTATGAATTGCAATTTTTTAAAAAGTTAACAAATCTTCAGTAGGCAGTGACATAAAAAGTGATAAAAGACAGAAGTGTCACAGTATCTTGAAAAATTATTCATAAGCCATGAACCTTTCCATATTTTGTCAAGTTACACCAACAAAATTTAACCCTGACCTGTCTTGTCTGTTCCTTGGATTACATGACGTGGTTTAATTCCAAGTTTTCTCAAGCAAACCTCTGAGGCCTTTAACAAACAGCTGTAGTTGTTAGACTAGGGTCACACTTGGGAGGTTGCATCCTTTTACAGGATGCATTCATGGATCCAGTTTTTGGATTGACATTTTTATTGCATGTTTTTTCATTTTTAGTGCAAGCGTTAACGCATGCGTTAACTCATGGTAGATATATGTACCATGCGTTAACGCATGCGTTTCCCATAGACTCGCATATTAAACAAAGCATGCGTTTTTGAAAAAGCACCAAAAAACGTTGCAGTCCATGTTTTTAGCGCAACTAGCAAAAACGCATTGCGTCAAACGCATTGCACTTGTGCAAAGCGTTTTTGCATGGGAGTCTATGGGTGTGTTAACGCATGCGTTTTTACACATTTCGACATGTATAAAACGCATCGGTTTAGCAGATGCTTGATGCAAGTGTGATCTTAGCCTTGG